>CM031241.1:164911098-165351098 GCA_018340775.1 Taxus wallichiana var. yunnanensis
TTTATTTGTATTTTTTGTTTATTAAAAATGAATATAAAAAGTTGTCCATTATGTATTGATTTTATAGGTTCAAATACATAAACTACTCAACAAGATTTGGAAAGAATGCAACCAGGTTGGACTTGGTAGAAGAGGAAATCCTTGTTGCAACATTCATGAATAGTTTTTCTGAAGTTTGATTAATCCTTACATCAAACATTCTCACTATGAAAATTGGTAGCCTACACAATTTAAGACCAATAGAGACACATTCCCTATTGGCTCCATATTATCTCGTGGTTGATTTTCTTTGAGAATTAATCATTTTCTCATCAAAAAGATATTAAAACAGAATATTTTCATACCTATCAGTTACCATCATGGTTCACATATTTTATAGGCATGCACAATTGGATTTGAATTATTTTCCCAATATATTAATCAGCGAGGAGTATAAATACATAGAAGTTTTGTTTGGTCAAATGGTTGTGCATGAAAATTAAAATCCTCTCACCCTTTATTTTCACTTAGTCGTTATCTATAGACACAAAATCATGCAATTTTGGTAATTATATAGTCCTAGTTACATACTACTATTCATATGATTCCTAAGTAATAAAAGTACTAATTAACCCATGTCTTTGGCCACCTCACTTTACTTTCTATTGCTAATTTTTGTCATACAACCTTACTTGTATAGTATTCCTTTTTACTCTTTGGCATTTTTAATCCTAGATGTCAACACCTATCTTGCATGCAAGTACTAGGTGCCCATGTCCCCTCTATGCACCCTTATCATCTTTGTATTTTACTCACACTTTTGGGTTGTTCTATGCATTTAAGTATCTTGTATTTTTGGTATTCATCCTTTTCAGGACTAATTTCTAAATTCAAGCGAAGGAATCATATAAATATAAAGTTATGTGATCATAAAAAGGGACAAAAAAAAAGCACTAGCTATCACAAACTAAGGTTGCATCCATCTAACTAAATTAAAAGGGTCACAAGGGATGGTTTTTACATCAAAATTCATAGGAGGAAGTTAATTCTATTACATGCATATGTTTATTACATTCTACATATATCCTTGCTCGCTATCCAAGAGTGAATGACGGAAGAGCCAACTAGGGTACAACTACGCACACACATAGAGAACCAAATTGGGTTTGAGATGTAGTGTAAGAATAATTCATAAGTTCATCATTTTGATAGTTGAGGATAGTCAAACCCCTCATTTTACATATTTCTTTTTAGGATTTGATGTGTATTTGATGGTTTTACATGTTCATAATTCATTACAGTTTAGAGTGACCTCAAGGATCTTGGTACAACATCGAGTGAGCAAAGGAAACTAAAGGAAACACCTTGTGACACCCCATATGAGGTTTTCATAGAATTTTCATAGAACCAGGTGCAAAAATAGATCCATGGTGCCCACAGTTCCCCCGTGCCTCTCCAGTGCACCCTGATCTATCTTGTTTCCTCTAGTTAATTTTTTTTTGTGCTCCAGTGCGATGGTTCATGCTCCACATTTTCCATTTTTCCAACACTGTGCATTCTCCAAAACTCTATGAATTAGATAAGGCCTTTTAACCTCTCTTTTCAATTAGGGTTTCATTATTATTTCTTATTTTCTTGGTTATTCATTGTTATGCTTAATTGTTATTCATTTACTTCTACCATAATGATCAAGTTAGGCATATAAATCCATATTTATTTTAATCATTTTGCTGAACCCGATATTTGAATCTACATTATCTATAGGTCTCTTTCTTTTTTTTTCTGTCACACTTAGTGGTCGTTTAGGGTCTTTTGAATATTGTGAGCTTCCTTTATTTTACAATATAATTTAAAAATCAATGTCTAATATCTCCGGATCAATGGGTACAACTGAAAATCCATTAGATAACTCTCACAATGTTCCTCTTACCAAAATAGAAGAATATGAAAGTGAAAAATCATATGACGAAGACACCAATATTGACCAATAACAATGAGACACACTCACTAATTTTTGACAAGATTTGAGAGAGAATTGCACTCATCTTAAAAATATTCTACATGATTTGATTGTTGCTAAGAACACCCACAATGATTTGGAACCTCTTGTTTCTCACTCTTCACTTCAATGGCTTCCACTAAACACATTTATATCTCATCTCTCATTCCTACCACTACCACTCATATCATTCACCATAAAATACTTAATGCATAACCTCTTTCTTATTTAAATAATTCTCACTTAATTTATTTACTTCAAGATCTGTGAGACAAAAATTCACCACTCTAACTCACTACCTCCCGTGTATCACCATCTTTCGATTCCACTTCGATCTCGCAAACTCGTCAGTATCCACCATTTCTTCCTAACCACTACCATCTAACTTTATCTCTCCTAGATTACCCATATTTTAAGGTGATGGTCACCCACAAGAGCATCTCCGAGATTTTTATGTGCCATACCATGAATATGCGAATGATCATACCATATTATCAAATCTCTTTCCCCACATTTTACAAGATTATGCGATGCATTGGTTCTATGACTTACCTATCCTCTTAGTAACATATTTGATACATATGGCCAATGATTTTCTAGCTCACTTATCTATCAACATCGAATCTAATATTTCCTATACTCAACTCATGCAACTTAAACAAGGATATAATGAATACTAAGTAGATTATGTTTTGTGATACAAAAACAACTTAGCTAATATGTCAAATATTATTGCAAACTCTAAGTTTCAAGACTTATTCATTCAGAATCTATTATAACCTCTATAGGAGAGTTTTCTCTTTGAGATGTCTCCCTCATTTGACTAACTATGTCATACTCTTAATATTTGAGAAACCAAGATCTTATCTATAGGAAAACTTAAATATTTGGAGCAAGCATCGTATTCTATGCATTTGGTATCTAAGTTAACATTTAAACCAACTATAACTAAAAAATGTACACAAAAATTACCATCCATGCAGTATCCACTGCAAAAGATATTTAATTACAACTACCTCAAAGCATACATAGACAAAGTTAATGGTTCTTCCACAAATTTTACTTCCATAGATTCTCGAATGTAATTTTATCATACTTCCTCCTCAAATCCAACTAGATCCATCTAATCTAAAAGGTTAATATTATGATGAAAGCCTCCATTCGCAACTATCATTAGTGTGTTGGGCATTCTATAGATTGTTGTTTTATACTTCATACTCTCATTCAAGATCTGTTAAAGAATTGCTATATTTGAGATTCCAAAACCTATGACTTCTGCACCTTTCAATGAAAATCATAAGCTCAAAATATTTAAAAATCCTCTACCAAAACATGAAAATAAATCAGTTCAATCCTTGACCAATCATGCATATCATATAGTACCTCCTCTTGAATCGGGGGACTTGATTTCCTAGTTACTCATTCTTTCACTTCTTTACTATTTATTTCTTTCTCTGACCATGATTATCATGCGACATTTTCTTCTAATCACTTACACATTAGTGCCTCTATCGTATGTATCCTTATCAATAACACCAAATTTGATTGGTCATGGCCTATTAGCGTGTGCTATAATAAAATTCTTGCTACTATTGGATATCCTCTTTCTCAAATTTCATATCGATGAATAATTTCTATGGTATTGTGAAGATTTACGTTACAATCGATAATCTTACTATGCTAGTGCCCTTCCTTGTGGGACAAGAATTCAAAGGGTGTGACATGCTCTTGGGCCCTAATTGGATTCAAATGTCTAATTATATCATTTCCATGAATCATTTCCATATAAAATTTATTCACAATAACCAAGTCATTTATATGAATGGTGTGCTTGAGCTACTTAATGGTCATCATCTCCTCTCATGGTTGTTAGTGCATCACCTAGTCTATCTATTTCACAACTTCCCATCAAACCTAAAGAAACATATCCTCCTAGATCTCCTATTCTTGCATGAACTAAGTGGTCCTATCCCTTTGCTAGTCCAAGACATCAGTCTATGTCCATCACTAGGATAGTTTGTACATCTAGAAGTACTTCACCACCTCATTTCATTCCACATAGATGTCCATCACCGCCGCATTCTACCTCACATAGGTCTCAATCACCTACACATTTCATTACACCAAGGTGGCACCATACACTCATAAATTACATGTATATAGGCTTCACTCACCGCACATCGTCTATCTTATATAGAACCACTTTTAGACAATGGTCAAATACCTTGTTAATCACAAGCTTTAGGTAGCATACCTTCATTATTTAATTTTATGAGATAGGTTATTCATCATCTCATAGTTGGGGCATTACACTTATTTCTCCCCTAGAATTCATAGGTGTCTTATATTTTCCTCATCTTACACCTTGATTTAAGCATGTACATCTTCATCCACATGCTAAAAATGCTCATTACCCTATGACGCACTCTCGTGCTTTGATTAACACTTGATTATAGAGGGAATATTATACACATCAACCTCACAAAATCCATAGTAGACACTTAACAATACACATCTTCATACATCATGCACTTTTCTACATATACAATATTCCAACTATTATACATCATCTACACTTTGTTCTTTGTACACCCACACATTGCACACATCCTACACAAAGAAAATATTATACATTTTTACGATATACAGATCTTACATTACACATTGCACATTCTCTATCACACATTACATGCTTTACATGTCACATACTTATGAAATCTTCTCATGACCACATCTACTACACATATTTAGACATTTTACTCCTCTTCTTCTATGCACTAAACTCACTACCCGATGACACACTCTAGTTCAATGGTTCATACTCGATTGCTAAGTGTTGAAATAAAAAATGAACCTCACCTCATCATACCTACATCATTATACACTTTAATATTCATAATCAATCAATCAATCTTTGTTATCATACTATGCAACATTTTTAATCTTGATATACACTTTGTGGTACATCATCACATTTTCTACCATTCCATCCATACATTTAGTGATATACGCTTTGTGCTACATCATGATTTCCTAGAATTCTTTCCATACATCTCCTTATGTACACTTTGTGCTACATAATCACATTTCATACTAGCATCATGTTCATCTATTTCATGATATACGCCTTGTGCTACATCATCACACATACTATTATCTTAGTTTCACATCTAGTGCTATACGCTTTAGCCTAAATAATCACACATTCAAAATCCATCATCCCTCTATCGCATACAATATCATCAACACATTACCATTCCAAAATCATCACAATATTCATCAACCACTTTCTACATACAAAACATCGCTCAAATAATTTACCGATGATGCACTCTCATTTATGGTTCATTCTTGACTCATGAAGGGCCATAAACAAATGAACGCGTCACCGCATACATACACATCCACTTGGGGGCATGTTTCCCCTATTGTTCACAAAGTATATTCAGTATGCCTCATCCATAACATATTTCATATCTTGGATCCATTTACTCTTTCTTGCATTTACTTGTTACATGTTCATCTTATTTCACATGCAAGATGGATATCTTGTATGTCATTATATATATCATACACACATTTGTGTTCACTTTCCTTTCTAGTTGTCATCACAGCAGATTTTACATATCCATCACATGTAACACCGATGCTTGACACAATATCTATTACTAGTCCCGTAGCGGCTCCTAGGGAAATTCACTTACACTAGAGGGGATATTGTTCCATTTTTTTCATAAGCACCCTACTTTATCATAGTTTACACCCTTTGAGATAAATTTTATCTTTCTAACATGCTAACAAAGTTATTCATGTGTAATATTTGTTTTGCAGGATTATTCGCTACATTTTTTTGTTTTCTTTTCATTATTTACATGATTTTCCTATATATAGCTTGTTCTCGATATCTTGTGGCAATTATGGCCTTGATTTTATTTTGACATCATGAGTGGTGTCTAATTTTTGAAAGCCAATTTTCCTGGTCTACATTGTCTTCTTGCATGTTTGTCTTAGCTTAAACATTATATGTTAGCTTACATTTTGCATGAGTGTATGTCTATTCCTATACTAACAATTGTTTTCCTAGTCACTTGTTAGCATGTGACTTGGTTTATACGAAGCACATTCCCTTCCCCTATAAGGCATAGTTTTCAAAGATGGTGGTCCTCTTTTGGGTTGTATACTCCTTCAACGACATTACAAGCACGAAAAATGAGGGGGCTTCATTTAACCCATACAACATTATACATGTGATGATCTGCTTCTACAACTCAATTTTTCGGTTTCAAAAAGGGCTCAAAATCAAATTTGGGTCCTTAGCACAACGGCCTTTCCTGGATGCCTAAAACTAGGGGGAAATACAATGGCCTTCTTGTATTCCTAAAACTAGGGGGAAGTTACACATCAATTGGTAGTTTAGCACAATATACATAATTCTATACACAATGGTTTTTATAAGGCAAATAATACTTAGCAAATGTTTTTATACACACCATTTACAATGATTTTCTACATCACGTAGATGATTTAAAGGTTGGATAATGACACTAGACTATTCTCCCTACACATATTCCATTTCACCGGCATGAGATTGCCGGAAAAACTCACGCATGACGTCATCTATAAGATCCTTTCTACACCCCTTTCCCTCATCACGGATCAGGTGTACATGATCCTTTTTCACACTTTCAACATTTTAAAATACTTTCCTTACACACTTTTTTTTTACATATTTTGATCATATACATGCGTGTTTGACTACTTGTTCAAATTCTCTTTTTAGGTCCATACGTATGGGAAGTGGTAGTCAAAATCAACAACGATAACATCATACACACAAAAAAATATATTGACATCAACAACATGTACATCACGACATCTACACATGCGTTTTGCCATAGGTTTATTTTCATAATCAATTTTTACATTTTGTCCTCATTATCATCCAAGCTTCACATTTTTATCACTCTGCGCTTTGTCTAGTACCTCAGTAACGCTTTCTACATTTATCTACATGGTGGTTAAGTATGCATATCTATCTACTTTATGTTATCGAACTTTCAACTCACCAATATAAAGTGGTGAAAAATGTAGACACAAAATCACGCAATTTGGGTAATTATCTAGTCCTCGTTACATACTACTATTCATATGAATCCTTAGTAAGAAAAGTACTTATTAATCTATGTCTTTAGAAACCTTGCTTTACTTTCTATTTTTACTTTTCATCTTACACCTTTACTTGTTATGTCCGCCTTTTTACTCTTCAACATTTTTCATCCTAGATGTTAGTGCTTTGAGCCAAGATGCCGTGCGCTAGGTGACCCGCTCCCCTCTTGGTGCCCTTGTCCTCTTTGTACTTTACTCACACTTTTTAGGTTATTTCTATCCATTTGTGCATCCTATATTTTGGTAGTCATCTTTTTCGGGGTTAATTACAAAATTAAATCTATGGAATTATATAAATATAAAATTATGTGATCATAATAAGGGACCAAACACTAAGTACTAGCTATCATCACCTAAGGTTACATCCATCAAGGCATCTAAGATCTCCATGATATCCATCTAGCTCCATCATAAGGGACACCTGAGATGGTTTTTTCATTACACCTCATAGGAGGGAAGTTCATTCTATTCCATGCACACATTTATTACATTATACATCTACTACTACTCGCTCTCTATCCATGTATGGTGACATAAGAGCCACATAGGGCACAACCCCACACACACACACAAAAAAACTACATTGGGTATAAGATGTAGTGTAGCACTCAGTTGTAATTTCACCATCTTAACAAATGAGGACAATCCAACCTCTTATTTTATGTTCTTTTTTTAGGATTTGATTTTTATTTGAGGGTTTTACTGGTGTTCGTACTTTATTGTAGGTTTATAGTGACCTCGGTGATCTTGGTGTAACCTTAAAGCAATCTAAGGAGACTAAAGGAAAAAACCATGTGACACTCTATATGAGGTTTTTTGAGTATTTTCGAAGACTGATGTACCTAGAAATAGGTCTAGGGTGCCCATGGGCACTCTTTTCCCTCTCCAGTCACCCGGTCCATCTTGTTACCCCAGTTCAAAATTTGTCTATGCTCTAGTGTGATGGTTTGTGGTCCATATTTTCCATTTTTTCAACTTCGTGCATCCTCCATAAATCTTTGAATAAGGTAAGGCATTTTACCCTCTCTTTGTAATTAAGGTTACATTATTCATTACTTAGTTTTCTGGTATTCATAGTTGTACTTAATCTGTTATAAATTTACTAATACTATAGCATTCATATTACACATATAAGTCCATACTTAGCTTAATAACTATATACACTTTATCAAAAATACGATTTATGGAGTTTTGTTAAAGTGGTTGTGGAAAGGATAACAAAATGGTGTGGGTGCATGCATTAAAAGTGATTGATAAAGAAATAAATCTTTTATTATGAGTGATATCGATTGATTGATGCCCACATTGTTGTTGAATGGTGTAAGAAACATTTTGTTTTTCAGGATTCAACCTGAAATCGAGTAAAGATGCCTCCACATAGAGTGTTTTGGGAGATAATGAGGTATGTTCATTTAAAACATATGTATTTTGATCTAAAACTGATTGCAAGTTACACATAAACTTATGTACATGTACATTTGTTTTTCTTAATTTTAATGTTTGTTAATTTTTTATTTTTTTTATGATTAATCAAGTATTGATCAAAGGACAAAACATGGATGTGAAAGGATTCATAATTCTAACTCTTTGCACTTTGTGATGACTATGGATAGTAATAATTGAATAGTGGACAAACTATACAAGATGTTATTCTTGTTTTTGTTATGAATACATGAAGAAATCATATACATAGTCCAATTTTAAAAACATGTGTATGTCGGTGAGTGGAAGCACATTCCTTTAGTTGCGGATGACTCATATGGATTAGATCATGATGATAGTTTTGAAGATGTGCCCTTGATTTCACTTCATTATTACCACATATTGGAATTGTTAAACAAGGTATTTTTGTTTAAAATTATTTTCTTTGATCATTGAGTTAATATATAATTTATATTATATAGATCATTTACTATTTATTTTAATTTAAATATAACAAAAAACATGTTTGTAAACATATTTTGGTTATAGTTCATGTATTTGAAATCATTGCAAAAGATGAAAATACTAAGAAAGTGGAGTACTACTCGTTACGTTGCACATAAGAGAGAACAAAGCTAACAAGTGAAATAAAAAGTGAGGAGACAACTTTTATACTAGCTCGGTTCGGTCTGGGGAATATATTTACGACAATTTAAAGTTGTCAAAATAGAATTCACTTTATTGATTATGAACAAGAAAAAAGGTATATCATTACACTAATCACATAGTTCTATCTTTGAGTTACAATTACATCAGAGAAGAATGCACAAGGACGTAAAAAATTGGAGACTAGATGTAGAAGATCATGAAAATTTTTATAGCTCGTTAAACAACGAGATGCGACAATTGGTATTATATAGAAGGACCTATAATGTTATATATTGATGTATTTTTAATATGTAGACACAAAATCATGCACTTTGAGTCACTATTTAGTCTAGGTTGCATACTACTATTCAAATGGTTGTTAAGGGAAAAATGTATTAATTAACCCATGTCTTTGGCCATTTTTATTTTGGTTTTTCTCATTACTTTCGATATTACACCCACACTTTCCCAGTTTATATTGTCATTTTACGTTTTCCCTATTTCATATTGGGGTGTCGAGCTAGGATTGGGGCACCCTAGGTGCCCTGGTCCCCTTTGCGAGCCCTAATCCTCTTTACAATTTCCTCTTACTTTTTGGGAACTTTCTAGCCATTTGAGGTTCTTATATTTTTGGTGATTGGAATTTTCTAATGTTAATTACAAAATTAAAGCAAGAACACCATATAATTATAAATTTATGTGACTATAATGAGGAAAAAAGCACTAACAACTTACTATCACCACCTAAGGTTGTATCCATCAAAATAATCTATAGCTACATTTGTGTCCATCTAGCTCCATTGCAAGGCAAACAAAGCTAGTTCATCTACATCACGCTTCATAGGAGGAGAGTCTATTATTTCCATGCTCACATTTACTACATTCTACATCTATTTATTTTCTCGCTATTTCAAAAAGTGCGACATTTGGAACAAGAGAAACCTAGGGAAAATTTACACACACACCTAGAACTACATTAGGTTTGAGATGTAGTATAACACTTAGTGATGAGTCCATCCATTTGGAAGCTAAGAATAGTCTTACCCTTCATATAAATCCTTATTTTTTTAGGGTTTTGATGCTTACTCTGGGGTTTTACAGGTGATTCTTCCACTTTGAAGTTTTACCGAGTTCTTTGGCGATCACACGGGAAAATTCACACAACAAGAAGAGAACATAGGAGAACATCTACCGATACTCATGAGGAGGTTTCTTGATTATTTTCATAGACCAAGGTACCGGATCTAAAACTAGGGTACCCATGGGATCCCCTACCCTTTCTGGCACCCCAAGTATATCTAGATAGTGTAGATCTGCATCTTCTTAGCACGTGCAAAAGTTTCCTCCTCCTGTTCACCTGGTCTACACTACGACATAGTCTTGCAACATTTTTGAATCAACTAAGGCTTTCTTAACTGTCTTTTCATATTAAGGTTTCATATTTTATAGATTATTTTTCATAGGTATCATTTCAATATTTTATTACTTCATTTTTATTTATTTTACTACTCCTATAAAAATTCAAATTACACAAGAATATTTACATTTTATTTAATCATTTTGGTGAACCCCACACTTGATACCACCATCCATTTAGGTCTATGTTTATCTTCTTTACTATGGTGAATCGTATGGAGATTTTCTTTGAAGATCCTATTAAATGCTATAAAGACCATATCATTGAGCATCCTCAAGATCTAGAATTGATTTTATATGTTTCTCATGGGAAGCTACAAACCTTTTGAGCGTAATATGTTTACTACTATTCCTAGAAAATTCACTACCCATCCACTTTCTTATACTATTCCTCCCATCTCTATTGTTTCGTTTTTGTCCCTACTCCTACTAATCACTATACCCCACCTCTTTCTTCTCATACACAACAACCTCCCTCCATTGGAACTCATGATCTAGGATCCCTTTATCAAGACCTTCAAGCCAAAATTCATCAATTATGATGACATTACTTATCATGCATTTCTATCTTAGAATTCCACTCTATTATTTCATACCGCATTCGTGTCATCTATATCAACTTATCCACTTCCACAAAAAAAAATTTACCCCCAAATTAACTATTTTAAATGGCCATGATGACCCATAAGAGCAGCTCGAGCATTCCATGTGTTTTGTCTAGATTTTTGGATGATCAAATTTTCATTGCTAAGGTATATCCTCATAGCCTTTATGATTATGTAATGTGGTTATTTTACGACTTGCATATCCATTTGGTAACCTCTTTCACGCACATAATCTGATGATTTTCTGAATCATTTCTCTATCAATATTGACTTTAAGATATCATATGCCTAATGCGCATAACTTAAATATGGATGAAATGAAGACTTATAAAATTACATCTTGAGATACAAAAACAAGTTAGACAAGATGTCAAATGTTGTTGTGCACTCTGAGCTTCAGGATTTATTCATCCAAAGTCTACTACCACCCCTCCAAGAAAGTGTACTCTTTGAGACCTCTCCTTCATTCGATCAACTCTGTCATACCCTCAAGCTTTGCAAAACTAAGATTTTATCCATTGGTAAGATTAATTATCGAGACAAACATCATCATCTACATCATTTAAAAGATATCAACATTTAAACCTTCTACGATAAAACCTACTAACGCAAAAATCACCATCAATGTAGTAGCTACTACTAAATAAATTCATACAACCACCTCATCGTACATTCGAAATTTCCTATTTCCTATAACTCATATTATAATAGCTTCTTGAAAGCAATTTTATCACAATTCCTCAAGCACTAGATTTATATCCATCATGACCAAAAGTAAGAAATTACAATGAAAGCTTTTGATTTAATTATCACTGCTATGTGGGGCACTCTAAGAATAGGTGTCTCATGTTACGCACCATCATCCAAGATCTTATTACTAACAATGAGCTTGAACTTATAGAACCTACATACTTGTGCACCCTTTAAACACAATCGTAAGCTATAAATATTCAATAACCCACCTTCACAACATGATAAGAAGCCTATTGATTCCTCTCCTAATCATACCTATTATGCAAGATCGCCACCTACATCGGGGCTCTCAATTTTGTAGTTGTTAAAACTAAAGTTTCTCCACCGATTATTTCTTTCTCTGATCATGATTACAATTCCACTTTCTCTTATAACCACTTACACATTAGTGTGTTGAATGGAGAGGTCCCAATCAATAATACTAAAGTTAATCATCATGTCCCATTTATGCATGTTCTATTCTACTTCTTGATGCTATCGAGTTATCCACGTTCACAAATCTCCTATCGATGAAACATTATTTGGCATTGTCAAACTTCATGATATGGTCGGTCTTCTCACTATGGTCGAAGGGTGTGACATGCTCTTATGTATTATCTTAATTCATAAGTGACGGTCTATCATTTCTATGAGTTATTTTCATCTAAAGTTCATAAATAGAAATCAAATTATTGTTGTTAATGGTGTGCCTCCATCTACTCCATGGTCCTATGCTACTCACACATCGTGCCAATACATCACCTACTCCCTCTAGTTGTCATGATTCTACTGACCTAAAAATCTCTCTTCTCCTATCTCCCTTACTCATATACAACCTATAGGGTCTTATTTCTCTCTAGTCCCACACTCGGATATAGGCCCCTTCCTCACTTCATTCCTTATGGGTGTTCATCACTATCATGTTATGATTTCAATGGGTCTCCATCACCTACACATTTTGATACACCATGACATCCACAACACACTAATCCATTGCATGCACATAGAATTCACTCACTAGCATAATTAATATCTAGTATTCCACCCCTAATGGAGCATAGTAATACTCTTTCATCAAAACTAGCATCGATGTGGGACCTTCGTCTTTGAATTTCATTGGATAGTTCATTAAATCACATGCACTTACGGGGATTATGTTTATCCCTTTTGTCCCCACCCTTCTACTAGTAAATTTTCAATCCTAGCATACACATATCCACCTACACCTTAACATCATCATTACTCTATGACACACTCTTGTGCTTTGATTCAAACTTGAATGTTGAGGGCACTCTCTACACATGAACCCCACACACTGGACAATAGACACTACACCCTAGGCACCACATATCATCACATAATCCTACACATTACACACTATATTATAGGATATACACATCACATGTATTCCTATATACACAATACATGTTCTACGCATGTTTCACACAATACACATCTTGCACTATATCCCACACAATCTACTCTACACATTACACATTTTTACATATTCTCTTCGTGTGTTGCACTAACTACCGATGATGCACTCTAATCACACCATCCATAATAGATTGTGTAGGGTATATATCAAAAATTGACCTCCTCACCCTTGCACGTTCATCATTTAATATTTTCTCATGTGGCATACCTAGATTAAGTGATAAATTCTTTAGGCTATAGAGTCACTTCTTCTATCATAATCTCCTCATAGACTACATCATCACTTTCGCTTGTATCATTTAGAGGTATACACTTTAGGCTACATCACCACTCGTTTCTATTCATCTTATTATGATATATGCTTAGCTCTGAGCCTGCAGATACTTCATCGTGTGTCGCATATCATCACTACCCACTCATCGTAGCGCATTATACACAACACATAGTTCAACCATTTCCGATGATGCACACTGCGTTTATGGTTCATTCTTGACCACCTGAGGGATATATTTAATTAACCTCACCGCATACAATTCCATTTGCTTGGGGGCATGCAGATCCTATCATTCACTCTACATTTTATTCCATCCATCCTAGGAACATTGCATTTTATGGTTACACTTACTCTTGTTTTCACTTACTTTTACATTTTTAGTACACATGCTAGATAGATATCTTGTATGTAAGTATCATTATAATACACACATGTACATTCACTTGTTTTCTAGTTGTGATCATAGACTAGACAAGGATACTACACACAAAATGGATGCTTGACTACCATTTCCACAACAACTCATGGGGGCATCCAAATTTGTATGCTACGGGTGATTCTGTTCCATTTTTTTTCATAACACACTACTTTAGTTTATAAATTCTATGAAATATGTTTTATCTTTCTAACATGTTAACGAGCGCTTCATGTGAAACATTTATTATGCAGGGATAGTTACTTCCATACTTGTTTGTTACATTATCTCTTTGTTGCTTTTTGTTTTTGGGGATTTTACTTTGTCTTCTATGCACACTTGTTTTTGAGGCCACTATGATCTTGAGTGTCTTACGACACCATGAGTTGTATCCCATCGGGCTTGGATTTTGCAAGGTGTTTAGACATTTTTAGTCATTTTAGATGTCAAAATACAGGCACTTTTAAAATATGACCGTCATGCTTGACAGGTAGAATTATAATTTAAACGTTAAAATGACATGTACATTACAAATTTAACCGTCAACAAATATATATATATATATATATATAGTAAATTACTTATTATATTATATATATTTTGAAATTCATCAAAAATCTAATTTAAATCAAAATTAAAATTTAGAAATATTTGGAAAAAAGGAAAAATCTTACAAGTATGTTGTTGCTACTTGCTATCTTTTTCGTTAGTATGAAATAGAAACCAGTAAATAAAATTAGAAACAAAACAAATAAAAAAATACTCTATTCTAATTCGACTCTGCAGTTGCTATCCTGGCAGACTGGCAATGGCTATCCATTATTCTATAAATGCGTCTCATCATTTAGTTTACAAATTTATATGACCCGATCTGAGTCAGGCTTGGATTTTGCAAGGTGCAGTTGGATTTTGTGTGGAAAATTGGAAATGACATCTGCTGCCCGCATGAAGATCACAGTCTGTAGATTCACAACGCAAGTTCAAACAAATAAATACTCATTCAGAATCCGGATATCCTCAGGTAGCAGGCTCAAATACATTGGAATTTGGATTGGGCTAGTGGGCAGTGGATTGTGGGAATCTGCGCATTGCAAAATCCAAACGTCTAGACTCTAAATGCCTTGTAAAATCCAAGCCTGGGGTGCCTGCAAATTGCAATTCCTTTTCAATACTTCATCTTGCGCAGTGCAGGGAACTCATAGTGAGGGAGAAATCATTCTTATTAGTTGCTGGGTGCCCGGCTGTAGTCTGTGCACTGTAGTCTGACTCGTGAGGCATGAGGTGTCCACTAGAGCTGGAGTGACCATGGCACACTGGCAGGCTAAGGAGTCACGTAACAGTTAACACATTGAAATCAGAAGTTGAAAGAACTAAAGCCTAGAAGCCTGAAGGAACTGCAGTCTGCCGCGGGCCGCAAGTGCAATAGAAGAGAGGGAAAAGGTAAACTGTAAAAACATTGGGATTCGGAGAAAGTAGAGAACTCACGAGTCACGGCCCACGGGGTTACAACTTACAGGAGCTTAGAAGTTAGAAGTCACTACAGTCTACCAACCACGGTTACCACCTGCACTTCAGGTATTTTACAGCCTTATAAAATTTCCTTGAGAAGAAAAATAATAAAATGCAGTTGTCTCTGTGAATTTTTTTGAAGCTGTAAATTTGAGCAAAATATGTTCCGGACTCCGGAAGTTCGATCATGAACTTCTCAGCGTTTTTTTGATGCATATACTATTTCTTTAGATTAACCAATTTTTGCTGATATTTTTTTTTTTGATATTATAATTTGTGGTGCATTATTATAAAGAAATTAATATTTAAATTGATTTTGCAGGTTTTGTAAAATGTCGGAAAGAAAGAAGAAACAAAGGACAATCAACCAAATGTTTAAATGGTCAATTCCATCTCAAGATCTTCAACGTGAAGGTATTTCTGAATCTCGACCTAATATTGATTTGAATGAAGATCTTAATGAAGATATAGAAATTATGGGAGGTGAGGTTGAAACAAACAATACTGTTGGCAAAGAGGTAAAACATAAATTGAAGAGAGTTTATAGAGTAGAGTGGGAAAATAAGTATACATGGTTAAAAAAAACTATCCATGAGGATAAAACTTCTATGAAGTGTGAATGGTGTGAAACATATGGAGCACCAGGTCCATGGGGAATAGGAGATGGTTGTACCAGCATGCAGAAAGATGCAATTGTAACCCATGAAAAATCAAATGTTCACAAACTATCACAAGCAAAATGGGTATGTGATAAGCAAAAAAAGGTGATATCTATTCCAGAACATATAACACAGATTGATGATTCTAATAAGCATAGAATTATCACAACCATGAAATTGGCATATTGGGTTGCAAAACAGGATTTATCTTTGTCTACATATGACTCTCTTTGTTCACTTGTCATGTCATTAGATACATCATGTATGCCCAAGAATAAAGACTATGCATCATATACAAACCGAAAGGCAACCAATCAATTTATTTTTTCTATATCTAAATATCTTGAAGAGATACAGATCTTGAAGATGAATGAGAGTCCTTATATCTCTTTCATGTTAGATGAAAGCACTGATCGTAGCCTAGATAAACATCTTGTTGTTTATGCAACATTTCTAGATTCACAAGGATTGGGGTTGCCAGTCTCTCAATTCATGAAACTTATTAGTGTTGGTGATGGAAAAGGAAGAACAATTTATGATGCACTACAAGGTTTAAGAAATGAACGGAATATTTTGAACAAAAAATTGATAGTTGTTTCTACGGATGGTGCTTCTTCTATGGTGGGAAATGAAAATGGATTTGTGACCTTGTTAAAAAAAGATGTGCCAAATTTAATAGTTGTTCATTGTGTTGCTCATCGTGAGGCATTAGCTGCATCAGATGCTTCTAAAATGATACCAGAGTTAGTGTTTGTTGAGAAAGTGGCAAATAAAGTCTATTCATGGGTTCAAAATTCAACAAAAAGAACTAATGAGTTGATTGCATTACAGGAACTTATGAAACTAGAAACTCTCCAGTGCCTTCAGATTCATGGAGTCAGATGGTTATCTAGGGGACAAGTTATTGAAAGGCTAGTGGCATTGATGCCTGCTATAATGACTTTGTGGAAAAGTGAGAAGAAAGAATCATGGTATGATAAGGCAAGAATATTTTCTATTCAGTATTGTTTGCACATGCTTGCTGATGTTATGTGTGAACTTAACAAGTTAAACAAAGAATTTCAAGTGGAGCACATTGATGTCACTTCTCTTGGAGCTACTATTGATGCTACTATTAATACTCTAAGGAGAATGTTTCTAAATAATAATTCATTTCCAAATGGTGCTTGCTACTTATCAAAATTTTTGGAGGCATCTCAGTTTGGCTATCTACAAATCACTGATAAAGAGGGAGTAGTTCACAAACATGAATTGCTTTACACATCTATTCCCAATGCACATGGTGATACTCTTAATACACAAAAGCAACGATTCAGTCCTTGTATTGATACTCTTAATACTCTTAATGTAGTGAAGTTGTTTAGTCCCTCACACTATTCACATGATGTTTTGGTTAGAGAAAATAATTCAATGCGTTGGCTTGAAAAACTTTTCCAACATTTACAAAGCAGATTGTTTGTAATGAAGGGATGGACATTCCATCATTTGACATCGAGGCTTGTAAAAAAGAGTTGCATCAATTTATTGATACACTCCACTCAGGGTGTGAGGGATTTTCTATTAGAGAAGCATGGAGGGTTTTTTGTATTTCTAAAAGTTGGCAAACCAACTTTCCAAACATGTTAAAACTATGGCAGAGTACACTTGTGATTCCTGCAAGTACAACAACATGTGAGCGAGGGTTTTCAAAGCAAAACCTAATTAAAGATATAAGAAGATCAAAGCTAGAAATCATAACATTGGATGCACTCATGCGAGTATCACTAAATGGACCTGATCCTTCTTTAATCGACTGGGAGAAAGTGTATGACATTTGGAGAGGGGAAAAACAAAGAAGGTCACAAAATATTTTGTGAAAGCATGGTTGATCAATGTAAGTTTTAGATCTTTGATAAACTCATTTTATCTAAATAAAATTTGTAGTGATGTTTTATTTCACATGATGTTTATATTCTACTAAATATCTAGAAATATTATGCATTTAATTTTATATTATTTATTTCAATTTCATTTTAGAAATTTATTTAAAGTTATTTTTTCAATCTTGTAGATGTAAAATTTTACTCAATTTTTTATTTTTGTAATAGTTATTATAAAAATAAATTTGACATGCATATTATATTTTGAACGTCAAATGACATTCATATAATTTTTAGACCGTCAAATAAGATTATTGTGACATGTAACATTGAACGTCAAAATCCAACACTTGTATCCCATGTTTACAACTAGCTTTGTGAGGGCTAAATTATGTTATTGAGTGTTTACATTATATACTTATGTTCTATCTTACACATTCTCTATTTGTATTACACTTGTGGTCTACATGCATGTTTATACTAACACTTGTTTTCTAGTTACCCCTTTTGTTTATGCCTTGGTTTCTACCAAGCACATCCCCTCCCAGCCAGAAGCGAGTTTTAGTTTACATAGTTAATCCTCTTTTGTTGTCACATTCTACTATCCTTGACATTTCATGTACCCCCAAAGAGAGTGGAATCATTTCATTTTACACACCACAAATCATAGTATCAATGTAGTTTAGATTTAAGTTTTATTCCATGACATAGTGGGTTATACAACAAGTTGTTTTAGACTAGTCTACGAACTCCATACATATCCAATTTTACAGGTAAGATTCTACTTAGCATTTTGGGGAGTAGTTACATGTTAGAGGATATACCATACCTTCCTCTCTACACAACTTCCGCTAATCGCATCATACTTCCCAAAACTGAATAGTACAGGAGATCTCTTCACTTCCAAGAAGTAGTTATAGGTTAGAGGGACATCAAAATTTCCATCTTACACTTCTTCGGTAAAGTGGTGTGATATTTCCAAAAAATCTTTCCCGACATTGACAGGATCCTTTTTCCACCCTTTTTCTCATCATGGATCAGTTATACAGTTCCTTTTTAATTTTTCATACTTTCTTTACATATTTTTTCATATATACATCTGTATTTTTACACATTACACATATACACGTGTATTTAAATACTTGATCATCTTATCTTTTGCGGGTCTTCCCTATGGGAAGCAAGTAGAAATTAACAACACACACATGGTAGGTACATAACACACATGATAATAGCTATATAGGTAAACTACACACATTGTAATCTACATACACACTTTCGGCTTAAGTTCAATCTCATCACTTTTTACACTTTTGCATCTTTATTTTCCATACTCCATGTTTTTTTATCACTCCACACTTTGTCGATTCCTTCGACACACATTCTACATCACTCTACATGGACATCAGGTATGCATCTTTATCTACTTTATAGTCTTGAGCTTTCCTCCTACCAACATAAAGTGGGGAAATGTAGAAATAAAATCATGCACTTTGAGTCATTATTTAGTCTCGTATTATAATATTATTCATATGGAACCTAAGTCAAAAGAGTAATAATTAACCTATGTCTTTGGCCATTTTACTTTTCTTTCTTTCGTTACTTTCAATCTTACACCCACACTTACCCAATCTTTATTTTCCTTCTGCATTTTCCCTATTTGTGGATGGAGCGGGATGCCATGGTCCCCTCAGGTTCCATGATCATCTCTAAACTTTCTTCTTAATTTTTGGTAGTTTATAGCTATTTGATCTTGTTATATTTTTGGTGGTTGGCCTTTTGGGGGTAAATTAAGAAATTAAATCAAGAGAACCATATAAATATAATTTTTTTGCACAATGAGGGACCAAATACTAAGAACATACTATCACGACCTAAGGTTGCATCCATCAAAGGAATCTATAGCTAAATTTACATTCATGTAGCACCGTCAAAGAGCTCACAAGTTTGGTTCATCTAAGTCACCCTTCGTAAGAGGGAAGTCTATTGTTTCCATCCACACATTTACTACATTCAACATATAATTATTTTCTTGTTATTTCAGAAAGTGCGACTAGCACAAGAGCAACCTAGGGAACAATTGCAATTAAACATACACCTAGAAATAAATTGGATGCGAGATGTAGTGCGGTGCTCGTGATAAATCCATCCATTTGGAAGTTTAGGAGAATCGACCCCTTCATATTCATCATATTTTATAACGTTTTGATTCTTTGTCTAGTGTTTTATAGGTGATTATTCCATTACAAGTTTACCATTCCTTCGACGATCACATAGTAACATTAACACGACATGAAATGAACACATGTGAAAATCCAGTGACACTCACAAGGAGGTTTCTTGACCATTTCTGTAGGCCAGGGTGCCCATGGGTGCCCCTTTTCTAGTGCCCCAGTCTATACAAATATTCCAAAAGTTTGATCTTCTCACGCTACTATATGACGGTTTCCTCCTCCTATGCACCTTGTCTACTCTATGGCATAGTCCGTGACATCTTCAAATCAGCTAAGGATTTGTAAGCCCTCTTTGCACATCAGGGTTTCATATTATCTACCTTAGTTTTCTACCTATCATTTCATTATTTTATTACTTCATTTATTTATTTATTTTACTACTCTTAAAGCACTAGATTAGACTAAAATATGTACATTTTACTTAATCGAATGGAATCTTTTCTCTATATTCTTTGTCACTTTCTGCAATATATAATTGACAAATTTCTTGCTATGAATTAAAACTTATATGCTCATGTTCTATGTTATGGATTACAATTTCTTGCTATGAATTTAAGCTTATACTTTGTGGGGTTATGATTATTAGTAGGGATGATTGTAATATAATTGGTATCACATGAGCTATGTTTTTAAAACTTAAGTACATTTTAGTGTTAAGACGAGGAAATAAAGCATGATCAATAGTCAATAGGATCATCCCATTCAATATCATTGGAGTTTATGAGATCTTGGATGATGTGGAAAAGATAAAGACATTTTAAATTGAGAGCAGAGAATGCGAAACTACCAAAAGCACATTTATAAATTGATATTTCTTACTATCTCCTTAATTGTTTTATTTTGATAAATTTCTCCTTCATCATGCTAAAATAGATCCTTGAACTTGTAAAACTAGATTGAAATAAGTTCGGAAATAAATACGTAGAGTAATTATTACCATAGTGTAATAACACAATTTCCTTATCTTTATCTTTACATTTACATATCATCGGTACATAAATATTATCCCAAGGTCATATATTTATTTTGGCTCATTATTAAACCCACCTTTGCATGTGGATTTTAAATTTTCCCTTGAAAACTTATAACCACCTTTAATAATAGAATGGCTAAATGAATTTACTTTGGGCTGATTTTTTCTGTAGATCCCCTCTTTTTATTTCCCTAAGAAAGAAAAATCTAAAAAAGTGATGTATTTGGTTTGTAATTATGGGGTTATTTATTTTGAGTATCATTTTATTGGAATTTTAATTTACAAGAATTGAGAATTCCATAAGATGCTCTAAACTCGGCCTTTAACTCTATTTCTCGAATTTTATTGGGATTTGTTGAACTAATCGTGAGGATAAGCTTTAGTAAAAAATAAATGTGGTTACCAAAATAAAACCTCTTGTGAATCATTTATGGTATGCTATGGAACAATTAAATGTATTTATTATGTGAACAACAAAAGTTTGACTAGTAATTATATGATTATCCTTATTATAAGATAATATTAGAAGTGATAGCCATTGAATTTTATAAATACATGTTAAAATATTGGAAATAGTTCATTGATATTTGATATTTTTCATTATAAAATATTTACACAATTTTGTAGACTCATTTAAAACATTAAATTGGGAATTGTAAACCTTACTCTTTTAGGAAGTAACTTGTTATTGTTAGAAATCAAGGCACCGAGAGGGGGAAGAATAAGTGCTTATTAAAATTTAATGCACGTCAAGTTTGGTCAATCATCCAATATTTAAATTACTTTAACTATGATAAGCATGCATATTCAACCATGAGAGATAGAGAGAGAAGTAAATACACATAAACACATGAGGAGACAAGATTTAATGTGGGAAACCCATATTAGGAAAAAATTCATTGAAACCAAAGAACTAGATTGGACAATTGTCCTATAAAGTTAAAATTATGTCATTGTTCAGATTAAACTCAACTTGGAGCTACAACGTGAAAAATTTAAGCGAATTTGCTACTCTATTTTTAACAAGATTCAACTTTCGTGGAAGCTTCAACTCCCAAATTTAACTTTGCAACATATGATCTTTTGTAACATACTGCTTACAAGGATTCTTCAACCCCTATAATTTAACCATCATTAACTGATATTTTTAAGCAACTACTTACAAGGAGGCTTCAACCCCTATATGTTAAGCTGCAACTTAGACTTTTTCAAATTCTAATCACTTTATTGTGTTGTCCTCAACAACTTATTATGGCCACTTCTTCAGGTCACTTTTATTTTCTTCTCATTTCTTAGTTATCCATGGCTTCAATACATTCACACTTGTCACACTTACTAAAAACATCACTCAACTCTCCTCCTTTCAAAAAAAAACAACTTTCTTCAACCAAAACTCTACCTTCAACTACAACATTATCCCAGTCTTGACAAAATCTACATGCTAAAACATTGAGCTTAAATAAACAAACACATCTCCTAAAAATCAATCTAGACGTTTATTTTTAAAAACTCTTCACATGACTCATTCTTCCTACATACAAGTGCATACAAAAGGACTTTACAAAACTACCTCATAAATTTTCATTTTGCATCGATCTCTTTAGATACATCACCTAACATTGTTTGATGAATTTTGAGATTCTCCATGAGCTCCTTCAATTCGAATAGGAATTATTCATGTTTCATGTTCCATGAATTTTGAGCTTCTTCACTTCAAGCCATTTTGAATTGTTCCTCATAAAAGTTTTTGACTAAGACAAAATTCTATCACAACTTTCTCCTTTGCTTCGAGATGAATTAATTTGATTTCTTTTACAACACTCTTCTAACCTTTTTACGGACATTACCTACAATTTTTGGGATTTTGAAATTAAAATTTAAGTTTCAATGATTTTCCATGTCAAACCCAACTTGCACAATCACTCCAAATACTAGCCAATGAAATATCTCCATGTTTGCTTCACAATATAAGAGAGCTGATAACCTCGAGTGATTTTCGTGAAATATGAACCAATGATAGAGCTCCACATTTACATTGCAATTCACTATAATTTTCTAGGAATTTGTTAAAATGCGAAGCCTAAACCAATCATACATCTCCACACACCATTTTAATGTTAGTCTTCTTTGATTGTGAAGCATAAACCAATCAAATATCTCCATGAACGTTGTTGGTGTTAGCTTTTTCAGAGTGCAAAGATTAAACCAATAGGAAGCCTCCACACCTTCGCAATGTTAGACTATTATTAACCATCACTTGCTACTACAATAAATAGGCCAATGAGGAAGCCCCACGCACTTCCTATTGTTAGTATTTAGTTAATTTGTATCTTACCAATTCGATACATAATCTGATAGGGATTCTCCTCTTACCTTCATAGATTTTTCAATGTCATTATTTACGTTTGCTAGCTCTATGTCGGATAGTGAAAAAGTGAGCCAATCAGAAGGCTCCACATATTTTCACATTTTGCGAGTGCCATAATGACTTTATTTCATCTCAACTTAGTTCCTTTCTTAGCAACTAATGGGAGGACACAAAATTTTATCTAAATATGGATGATTCCAAAGGTCTAATTTTTATGAACCCCAAGTGCATTCAAATAACCTGGAATTCAAACATGTAGTAACTTCCTTATCCATTGAAATTTTACCACCTACCTAAATAATTTTCCACCAATGCCAAGACATCTTGCACATGATGAAATAATTTTTCAAATCTTCAATGTATGTTAATCCCATTTCTTCACTTCAGGATATACAAAAGACTTACACAACTTTCTCAAAGCACTTTGTAAGCATTTAGAAGACATCACGGGATATCTTGAACACCAAATATTACTTCATGAAAAATGCAACACACTCTTGTACCTATAAGTTTTGTCTAAAATTATCATTTTCTATATTAGGCACGTTCTCACTCTTCATTTACATTTAGTTTCCATCCTTTAAAATATTGGAACAATATCATACATGTAGGGAACCATACACCATGGCCTCGCCATCTTGCTATCCACTTTAGACACAAGGATATGACTTGGAGAGCACTCATACCAATCATTACAACATCATGAAACCATCTAGGAACCTATTTGTAAGCTCCAACTATCACTAAGAAGGAACTACCAGTCAACCTTCATTCCTTTGACTGAACTTCACTTCACCACTAACTCTATTGGCATCAATGCCACTTTACATCAATGACCACTCCAGTGACCAGGGTTAAACAGTTCGATATTATAATTAAGTTAACCTTTGATATTATAATATGTAACTTTCTTTTATCTAAACCTAAGGCTAGAGAATGGTTACTATCCCTTTCACAAAAAGCTTATGTTAAATCTAAAAATTCACATCTTTCTTGATCCTACAAATGATTTAGCATACTATTTTTATTTCAAATTCCATGTAACTAATGGGGTCATTTCTCTTTCGAATTGTGAAAATAATTACTCTTTCCAAAAATGTGTTACCTCTTACTAAATAGTGGCCATGTGTTTTTCCATTTAATGAAAACGATATATATTTCCAAATCCTTTGATTATTGCAATGCATATCCAAAAGGATGGAGCATGGTGAACCATAACGTGAAATACTCCTTATTTCTTATGTATGAAAAATACTATGGGTTATGATAATTAGTGATCTACGATTGTGATAGGTATATTTTCTCACTCTAAATTCAATGTATCCTTCTTGTTGAATGAATCCTAGAGTCTATTTAAACTTCAATTGTGCCCCACATTCTAACTCTTAGGAGGATTAAAGTGTTAATCAGCTAAGTTTTAGATAGAAGGATAAATTCATTCATTTTGATACCATGAGTATATTTTGTAGAAATTCATAATTTAATAATATTTTCATTAGGTTTATAATATCCTATGTATTACTATTATGAGGTTCATGTTCCATTAGGTTCATAATATATAAGTTAGAGAGTGTTAGGTTCATCCATTACTTGACTACACATATAATACTAAACCATCATTTTATCTAAAATCAGTGACTCATATTACAAAGTCAATAACATGTTCTTAAATCACAACTCACAAATCAATCAATCATTTGATACATTTCTAATCCAATTAATAAAAGACATGTGTATAAATCAACAAGATACATGAGATAAATATATATATATATATATATATATATATATATATATATATATACAAGTAATATCACAAAAATATATATACATTTCTAAGTCATATCAAAATCTTATTTAAAATTTACATACATGTACATGACAAAAACTAGTACAATGTATCATCTAGATAGTCTTTGTTAGTGATCACAATAACTAAGAGTGGGGCATGAACTCAAGTGAATAATACGCATCACATAATATTTATTTAGTAAGGATCCAACCCCACAAGGAGCACCAACCCTTAAATATGCTAAGTTATAACTTAAACTTAATTTACATATACGTTTTGATCATCTAGTAACAATAATTTATTTTGCAATAGATTATGATCACATTTATGTATCTCACGGTGTTTTTCTTTTCACTCTTCTGGTCATTTGATTTGATCCTCTACTTAATCAATTTGCCACCCCGATGCTCTTCTCATCGATGTATCAATCATTCATCATTCGCTCTCATCTTTCTCTCTTTTTTGTTTCTCTTTTCACTTGATTGCATCTTATTTTATCTTGTGTAGCTCTTCCTTAGCTTCAATGTTTCTTTTCTTTCTTGAGAACCTACAAAAATGTCTCCAATTTTAAACTATATTCTCAATCGACCCATTCCTTTCCTTTTATTTGTGTGTCGTGTATCTTACTACTTTGTCTCCTAAGATTTTGGACTCTTAAAATCATACGAGATAACTCCATATTTTTTTCTTCGATTACACTTTTTTTCTATGCACGTTCAAGAGCAATTTATTAGCCATGCGTCCAAAAATGGATTTTCCCAAATGTTTAGAATTTGCAATATGACCCGGATGAACGAAAAATTATCTTCTTCAATATTTTATTCTACCTTGAAGCTCAGTATATCATACGTGAATGTAAGCGCATTTCAAAAAATTCAATAACCATTAAATGTTGGTAGCTAAAATAGTGGATTTGTTTTTTCTTTGTAGAGTTCAAGTCATGTATCTATCCGTAATCACTTGGAAATCATATCACCAGCGATTTTGTAGAACCAACTCTCTCTTGTACATGTTTGAATTAATTTGATTTCATTCGATCCTTGTCTAGTCCATATTCCATCATTTCGTGGCTTTCCTTTTCTCCTCTGACTTTATCCATTATATCATGGCGTTTCCTTTGGTCGCTGAAATTTGTTCTTCCTCGGTGGATTTTTTTGTTAACCATGGCTCATCTATGCTTCTCATAGATTTTGTAATGTCTCACGGTTAGGTTCCTTGTTTTTTCCTTCTCGCAGCTTTCTTCTAAGTTCATAACTCTATATCTTTTACTTGCGCCTTTCATAGTCTTTCGTGGCTATCTTTTGTCCTTATCAACTTCTCTAACCCTTCACAACTTTCTTCTTTATCCATGGTTTTTCCTTCACCTTTGCAAAACTTCCTTCACATCCCTAGATTTACTTATATTACTCTCAGCTTGTTCTTTGGCTCCATGTTGCTTCACGGTTTCATTCTTGTGCTTCACGACACTCACTTTCCTTCCACAACTTCTTCCGAGGAGATCCGTGCCTACTTCAAGTCTTTGTGAGATAGGTCCTCAAGTCTATGGCTTGTAAAAACATTTATTAAGTAATTTTGAACTTATCCTTACTCATCCCGAAGCCTCTGTGAGCTAACACCACCAATTAAAATTCATCTTTTCATCTTGCTAACTTTACAAAATCACTCTTTTTTCCATCATCTTTTCATCTTGCTAACTAATCTATCTTAACATCAATGACAACATATATGACACATGACAAAGGTCCAAAAATATCCCCCTTTTTCATTGATGGAAACACCTTAACGAATCTATACCACATCAGAAACCTACAAACTTTGATGGAAAAATGTTTTCCATACCTAGTTTCTGGTAACATCCCATCTTCTTCCTATTAGATGTTACATTACTTGTTTCCCCCTTTTGCAATCTGATTTCTTATCTTAGTTACTATCCCCTTTGATGTTGCAAGAAGTTGGTTTCTAACTTCATCTTCTCTCCCCCTTTCACAGTAATGAAAAAGGGCCAACCGGGTCACATATAGCTAATTATGCTAGTAAGCTTAAATAAATCATATTATTAACTTAAGAAACTCCCCTTAGGCTTAGGCTTCTTATCCATCTATCTTAGTGTGTCCGCGATAATGATCCCCCTGAGAGGATGCATACTTTGATAAAATTGAGCTAGAAGACTAGATCCTGATTACTTTGGCATTGTTTACAAGAAGATATTTCACGAGAATGCTCGCATTCCTTTTACGCACACCTTTTAGTTAATGGTGGGATCAAGAATGACCCCAACTCATTCTTTAAGTTCTCAAATGTTTCTTTTGTTAGCGGGTTGGTCATTATATCTGCAATTTCATCTTTAGTGCTCACATATTATAGACTTATCTTCTTTATATTAACTTGTTCCCATGAGAAATGATATATAATTGAAATTTTCTTGGTCTTTGAGTGGAAAACAAGATTCTTATAGACACTAATTACACTTGTACTATCACATAAAAAGGAATTAGATGTCCAGATTTTACCTTGGAGTCTTCCAATGTCGGTTTCATCCAAATAATTTAAGTGCAACATATCGCAGTTGACAAATAATTTTCTTCACATGTTGAGAGAGCCACTAATGATTATTTCTTTCTTAGCCAAGATACCAAGAAATCTCTAACAAATAATGTTCCTTCACATGTACTCTTTATCTCACCAACACTTCCTACCCAATCAACATTTGTATATGCTTTTATGCTAAGTTCATTGCTTTTGGGGTACCACAGACCATACTCAAGTGTTCCCATGAGATATCTCATATTTCTCTTTACCGCATTGAGGTTTGTTTCCCTTGGATCTTCTTGAAATCTTCCAAAAAGGCCTACCACTTGTATGATATCTTGTGTTGATGTAATATAATAGAGTCGACTACCTATCATGGATATATACAATGTTTTGTTTACTTTGGGTGTGACATTGTCTCTACTCAGCTTTCATCCAACTTCCATTGGTGTTCCAAATAGTCGCATTTTTCCATTCTCGAATATTTTCAACATCTCTTTGACATAATTAGTCTAGGATATGAATATACCTTGATATGTTTGAGTAATCTCTAAACCCAAAAAAATGAAATATCTCCAAGCATAGACATTTCAAATTCTTCTTTCATCATATCAACAAATTCATATATCATCTTATCATGGTCTCTGCTAAATATGATATCATCTACATACACAATGAAAATTAGTAAGTGGTCTCCTTCTTCCTTGATGTAGAGATTACTATCAACAACACCTTTTCTGAATCCTTTCTCAATGAGGTATGAGTCCAATCTATTGTACCAAGCTCTGGGAGCTTATTTTAATCCATACAAATCTTTCTTTAACTTGCACACATAGTCTTTAACTTCGAGTTAGTAAAAATCCATCGGGTTGTTCAATGTATACCTATTCATTCAAGAAACCATTTACGAAGGTTGAATTCAAATCCATGTAGAATAATCTAATCTTATTGTATGTCACATAAGCCAAGAAAAATCTTAGTTCTTCCATTCTTGCCATTGGTGCAAATGTCTCATAAAAAAATTGCTTCTATTTGTGCATATCCTTTGCACACTTGCCTTTGCCTTGGTTTGTGTCACTTCTCATTTTTCATTCAATTTGTTTCTGAATACCCATTTGGTTCCAATTACATTCTTGTTCCTCAGTTTTGGGTACCAGTTCCCATGTTTCATTCTTTTCAATCTGATCCAATTCTTCATTCATGGCATCTACCCAATGTTGATCCTTGCTTGCTTCTACAACATTCTTGGGTTTTGTCACCGAGAAGAGAGTTATGCCTTCATGGTTTTACTGATCTCTTAGCCTTCTTCTTGTGAGAATTCCACCATATTTGTTTCCAATGATATGATTTGTAGGATGGTCCTTCTTGAATTTCCTGGAAGGTGCCTTAGTGTCTGGTCTTTCTTCCTCTTCATCTACTTCTTCATGCGGACTGTTCATTTCATCATCATCTTCTTATTCCTCATTATTTTCTTTATCTCGGGTGTTGAATTTGGTTTATTGTGTTTAATCCACCTTCACATTGGTGCTATAAATAATCTTCAACAACATTTTATTTTATCAGCACATGTAATTTGCATTGATTGCTAAATAATTAAGGAATATCCCTTCATCACATCTTGAGTCAAATTTTCCCAAATTGTCTTCATCTCTTTTGATATAGCATTTTCTTCCAAATACTCTTATGTGCTTTACATTGGCTGGTCTATTCTTCCACATTTCATAAGGATTCTTGTCACTATTTTTTCTAAGTTAATCTCTATTGAAAAGATAGACCGTAGTGTAAACTGCTTCACTCCAATACCTATCTGAGAGTTTGGATTCATTGAAAGCACTATTCTTTCCATCTCTTGCACATTTATGTTTTTAATTTCAACAGTCCAATTTTTTAGAGGTGTTCTTGTGAATGAGAATTATCTCCTAATTCCATTTTCTTCATGGAATTCATCAAACTCATTTGACCATAATTCTCTACCCTAGTTTGATCTTAGGCATTTGATCTTTTTGTTCTTTTCATTTTCTACGAGTGCCTTGAATTTATTGAATCTATCTAATTCTTCGATTTTTCTTCAAAAATGTTACCCATGTCATTTTGGTGTAATAATCTATTAGAAGCATAAAATATACCTCACCATTTATACCTTCAGTTATGGTGGGTCTGCAGAGGTTGGTATGAATCAACTCCAGTGGTCTAGTTGTAGAATACTCCTTTGATTTTAATGATCTCCTTGTTTGTTTGCCATGCAAACAAGCCTTGCATAATGTATCCATGGGTTTCAAAATGTTTGGCATATGTCTGATGCATCCTTTTGCACTTAACTTTACAATATTTTCAAAACTCATATGTCCCAATCTTTTGTGCCACAACCAGTTGTAATCTATCTTACTTGTGAAGCATTTCTCTTTGTTTATCTCATTTAGAACATACATGTTGTTCTTTTTCCGCTTGGCCTTTGCTACTTTCTTTCCTGTTTTTCCATTTATAATGTCACAACCTTTGTCATGGAATATTACATTGTATCCCCTCTTGCACATTTGACTCACACTCAACATATTATGTTTAAGACCTTCAACATATAAAACATTTTCAGTGATAGTTTTTCCATTATCTAAACTCAGAGTTCCCTTTCCAACTATGTTTCTGAGTTGTTATCACCAAATCTCACAAGACTGATGCATTATTAGATAGAGTGGTGAATTTTATTTTATCATATCTCATATGTCCGGAACATCCATTATCCAAATATAAGATTTTATCGTCATTTTGCACATGGAATGTGGTCTACACTATTGAGCATGACTCTTTTTCTTATTTTTATTTAAAACATACACCCATTTATTTTGTTTAGGTGGTTCATGTTTGTTGGTTGAAACCACACTACTCTTCTTATGATAATTGTGTTGGACACCATTATAGTTTGATCTAGTGTAAGATGGGCCAAATTTTCTTCTATAGCCTCTAGAGAATTTCCTACACTTGGCGGATTTATGTCCAAACTAATTACATGAATAACAATAACCATAAAAATAATGTGTGTACCTCATAACATATATGATTATGGGAGTAGAATTTCATTTGTTCACGGAATTGAAAACTTTATTTTTTTATGGATGCGATGTTAGATGTTGATGTAGCCTTGTTTTCTTTATTCTTTTGCAAGCTTCTTTTCCGTAATTTATTCTTTGAAACCAATTCCAGAATTGTCATTTGCATCAAGTTGGATACTCAATTTATCACCAAAACACTTGAACTCTTTTCATGTTTTTCAAAAAACTTTATTTTTTTGTTCATTTATTCCATCTCAACTTTCATTTTCTCCAATTCTAAGTTCATCTTTGCGTACTCATCCTCCTTTGATTTGTATGAGTTTGAAATATTTTCCAACTTTGTTTCCAAATCCCCGAGCTCATTGGCATCTTCTTATTCTCTTTGACATTGTCTTCCCTCAAATATGCATTTTTTTCTTCATAATCCTTTAATGTGCATCTCATCTTCCGATTATTTTTCCTACTGAGCTTGATTATTCAAGGGCACATACTAATTCAAGTTTAAGATTTACTTCAACTTCTTATTCATCGATTCTTCAACATCAACTATGTTGTTCCCTTTAGAGTTGCTTTCTCCAGTTGCATCCATGGCCATAAAATTGACATTCTAATTAATATTAATCATTTTCATTTTAAGAGATACTAGAATTTCTTGATTCGAGTTTCTTAATTCTTCCTTAGAATAGAAGTTCCTTTTTTATTGAAGAACCTTTTCTTCTTGTATATCCAAGTATCACTTTTCTCTATTTATGATTTTCCTTTCCATGTTTAGAATGATCATCTTTATTCTTGTTTGGACACTTTTACGAATAATTACCTACTTGTCCACGTGCGACACACTTAAATTGAATTTTTCCTTTATACTTACTCGAACCTATTTTCATTCTTCTTCGACAAACATTGGTTCAATATTTTCATCATCCAAATCATCTCATGAAGCTGATTCTTCTTATTCTTCTAGTTACTTTGGTCGGGTTTATTTATTAAACTGAAATGTTACTTCTCTCTTGGAAGTTTTGGATCCAATAATCCTCATCTTGTATGCTGAAAGAGTGCTCGTAATTCATCCATCGTGAGAGTCTTCATGTCTTTGGCTTCCTCTATAGCTGATACCTTTGCATCATACTTTCCATTCAGAGATCTCAAAATCTTCTACACTATGACAGATTCTTCTAGTTTCTCTCCTAGACCTATGATCATATTTATGACTTCATCTATTCTTTACATGTAGGTCGTTATGCTCTCATCATATTTCATCTTTGATTCTTGAACTGAGCTCTATAGGTCTACAATTTTTCTAGCTTGACCTTTTCATCACCTTCATAGATACTCTACAGCTTGGTCCATATCTCCTTTGTTGTTGTGTAGTGCATTACTTTGACAAATTTTGTTTCAGTCAGGCCGCATAGAATGGCATTCATTGCTCTTGAGTTACATTCATATTCTACCTTATCCCTGGAAGTAGTAAGTGGTGTTGTTGGATGATTGTCTCCTTTCTCAAGGAATTCCTAGATATCAAAATGAAGGGACATAAAATATGTCTTCATCCTTCATTTTCGAGAATGCAAAATTTGTTCAAGTGAAGAGAGGTGATCTTGATAGTGACAAACTTCCTTGTGCCTGATTTGCTTCCGTGCTTGTGATAGAAGGATCTCCTTGACGAAGTTAAGCTTCTACTATAAGGACATTTCTTTGATAACAATTGTTAGAGATCACAAGTATTGATAGGTGGGAGGGTGAATCAATGCAGATTAAAAAAATTCACTTAATGCCAATTTTAAACCCTTCAATCATGTTTTGTTTAAACTATGAGTAGTCAATCAAACATATGTGATGAAAAATGACATTGAACATAGAGATTACCATGAGAAACACTTTCAAGAGAAAAACCAATATAAAAGTGTTGCTTATATTACACAAAGTAAGGACTTGCAAGAATATTACACATCCTACAAGATTTGTTTAGTGAAGCACCAACCCCACAAGGATCACTAAACCCTTACACCTTTGTTGATATTACACAAATAAAAGAACTCAAGTGAATATTACACATCATAAGAGATTTATTTAGTAAGGCACGAACCCCACAAGGAGCACCAACCCCAAATATGTTAAGTTACAACTTAGACATAATTTAAATATACATTTTGATCATCTAGTTTTAATAGTTTCTTTTGCAATAGATTATGATAACCTTTTTGTATCTGTCTATGTTCTTATTTTCAATCTCTTCTACTCATTTGATTCAATTCCTTTGCTCAATCCATATGCCGCCCTCTTTGCTCTTCTCATTTGATGAATCAATCCTTCATCATTTTGCTCTCATATTTCTCTCTTTTCTTATGTTGCTCTTTTTCACTCTATTGCTTCGTATTTTCTCTTGTATAGTTGTTGCTTAGCTTAAATGCTCATTTTCTTACTTGAGAAACTTCAAAAATGGCTCCGAGATCAAACTATATTCTCAATCAACCCATTCCTTTCCTTCAATTTGTCTATCATGTATCTTCTGCTCTATCACTAGAGAATTCGGACTATTAAATACATACAAATTGAACTTAGATTTTGTTTCTTCTATATTCAGATTGATTACATTGTTTTCCATGTATGTGTAATAGAAGTTTTTAGTTATGCCTAAAAAAAATATTTTCCATATTTTAAGAATTTGCAACGTGACCCCAATGAGAGATCCATTTTCTTATTCAATATTTTATTCTACCTTCAAGGTTGGGATCTCCTAGTGAATATAACTACATTTCCAAAAATTTAATAAGCATTAAATGTTGTGAGATATAAAAGTGGATTTCTTCACTCTTTTTGGAGTTCAAGTCATGCATCTACCTACAATCACCTTCTAATTGTATCGCCATTGATTTTGGAAAACCAACTCTCACTTGTACATATTTGAATCAATTTGACTACCTTCGATCCTTGTCCAATCCATATTCCATCATTTCGTGGCTTTCCTTAGCTCCTCCGATTGGATATAGAAGACTTTCTCCTTTGTATCGTGACACTTTCCTTTGTTAGGAGAATATCTCCTCCTTTGTGGATTTTCAGCTATCAACAGCTCTTCTATGCTTCTTATGTAGTTTGCAATGTCTCATGGTTAGTCACTATGTTTTCTACCTTTCCACATTTGTCCCAAGTCCAAAACTCTATTTATTTTACTTGTGGCTTATATAGTCTTTCGTGGCTATCTTCCATCCTTAGAAACTTCTCTAATCCTTCACGAATTTCTTCTTTATCTCGTGGCTTTACATTCACCTTCAAAAAAATCCTTCACATCCGTAGATTTACTTATCTTACTCATGGCTTGTCCTTTGTTTCCATGTTGCTTCACGGTTTCATTTCTATGTTTGTGGCACTCACTTTCATTCTACGGATTCTTCCGAGAGATCTGGACCTGCTTTAGTTCTTTGAAGGATAGCTCCTCATGTCCGCGGCTTGCACAAACATTGACTAAGTCCTTTATAACTTATCCTTAATCATCTTGAAGCCTCTATGAGCTGACACTACCAATCAACCTTCATCTTTTCATCTTGCTCACTTTACCAATTCACTCCTTTTGCCATCAATGTAGCTTGACATCAACTGATCTATCTTGACATCAATGACAACACATATGACATATGAAAAAGGTCCAACATTCTATTGCATCTAGTACGATGAGTATCTTATCCCTCACTAGGCTCTATTCGCCTTGCATTTATAAAAATAAAAATATATACACATCGAAACTATATATAACATACCATATAAATAATTATAAGAAAAATTCTACAATAATTTCTTGATTTATTCAATATATCAAATAACTATTTAATTGATTACCTTTGTAACTATCTACATGAAGATGTTGGGATTATTTACACTAGGTGTAGATCTCTGTCTATACAACCCTTTGAAAAAAATAAATTAAATGTAAGTAGATAAATACATTTATTTAATAAAATATTAATTTTAGAAATTTCAATTTAGATTAAATATTACATCTAAACCAGAATATAAATATATATATCTCTAAATATATACCTCAATAGAATGTGTCTCCAAATCTATGGGGTTGCCACCAAAACTATCTCTTTCTAACCCATGACCTTAACATTATTAAGTAAAGAGAAAAATGAAGGAAGTTGACTCACACCCTCAACATGAATCGATATATCATAGCTCGACTAATTCAAGAGTTTTGAATATGTCATATGTGGATATGCAGTGGGATCAAAAACACCACAACTCTCACAAGAATTCCCGAATTAGAATCCTAAACACACAAGTAAATGTTCAATATTGTATGTCAACACTAGATCTGTGTGTGTGTGTGTGTGTGTGTGTGTTAATGAATTGTAATGTAATAATGTAATAAAATAAATAGATAAAGTTAAGCTTTATTTTTCACACACCAGAAAAAAAAAGTGTTGAACATTAGGTGTCACAATTCTAAAGCAACATGAGATCGACTATAGTGGTTACAAAGCAATACCCTAGATAGAAGATACACTACCTTGACCAGTAATTTGATTTATATAGTTGAAAACCATTGATAGTTGAATTTCATGGTGCCTTAATCAATTCAATTGCATACAACAAGATGGAAGCCACGATGCATCCGGTCGATGAATCTACGTAACATTCATAATTACATCAAACTCATTAGGTGATATTAAATTTGTACAAGCTTTTCAACTGCCACCATGTCTCTAAATGATTTGACCCACACAGTCAAAAAAGATAAACTGGGTCTTAGGATAAATGCCCCTAAGACCCTCTATATCACCATCATTGGAACTCATTATCATAAGTGCAACGACATCCTAGAAGACATGTAAAAAAAATTTTTGCCTCTCTATAAGTTGTCGTGCATCAACAAGAGGAGAATCTCCTTCCTATCAATATGTAGGCTTGTTGATAACTTGCGGCCATGCCCTTGCCTAAAATAACTTAGGATCTTTAAATAGTTCCACTTTAGGTTTAGGTGAACCTCAATGTGTAGAATCATAATGAAATTTATTGGTAATTGGTCATGATTAGGAAAGCGGCCTTGAGAGGCCATAAATGCGGGATAAATCAATGGTGCTTAAAGGAGACTTGTACATTTGTCTACATAATATGCCCTGATTTTAATATTTCCTACATAACTTTCCCAACTCAAGATCTTTACAGCTTCTTTATCAAGAAGTCTAGCTACAACATCATTATATCCCACATCACCTATGACACTTGATTTTAATTCATCCATAAAAAAATTTAGTGACTCGGGCTAGAAAGGGTTGTATGATTTCATGTTTGTTTGTATTCTTTGAAGATTTTTCAATATATTTTCCCAATGTGTTTTTTATTGCCCAACTATACTTGGAAGCTGAAGAATAGATGATAGTTTTATTATCTCTAAATCAGTCCTCTCAAACAAATTAACAGAGGAAGAAGCCATAACTGTAAAAAAGAAAGTAAAATTCAATTTAGAATACATTTTTAGCAACCATAAACCCTAAATTGATATAATTTCACATAAATTTAAATTTATTTTTGAAAAAAATATTGAAATCCTCCCCCATATTTTTTAATTTTAACAAAAACAATTATGTAAAAAAATAAAGTAATATGAAAAAGTAAACTATTTATGAATTTAGAAATTAAATCTCTATATGCACTATACCAATATGATATCACCTACACGCCTTAATTTGACATATTCATCACATAGGGAACCAAAGTAATCCAAATAAGGAGTTTAAAAAGTTAAGATAGTGATTATTAAATTATCCTATAAAATTCCAAATAAATAATCCCTTATCCCTTAGTTTTGATTTAGAAAACTAATATCAATTTTTCCAGGTACAAAAATGCATATAAGATCACACTATTATCTAATATGTATGAAAGTGCAGGTAATATGAACTCTTATAGTATGCTACTCATACACGGAATTCTATGATCTAAATGTGTATACATTTTGAATAGAAATACCCATGATATGCCCCATAGGCCAAGTAATAACACATCTAAACTCTAAAGAATAACTTGAAGCGTGTTCATGGATACGAGTGTTCTTTGTATCCTTATGTTTTTGGGCTAGAAAACTAATATCAAGGTTACTGGTACAAAAATGTGTATAAGGGCACATTATTACCTACAAGATTAATACACATGAAAGTGCACTTAATATGAACTCTTACAATATATTACTCATATATGGAATTTTATGATCTAATTGTGACGAAATAACCATGATATGCCCCAAAGGAAAATATATACATATCCAAGCACGAACAATATTTAAATAGTTATCTTATGCTAACAACTTCAATATGAACTTAATGGGTAATTGATATCAATGTAAACATTTACGTTAGACATTAGTAAGATCATATAAAATGGTCAATTAGAGCTACTTTCTAACATAAAAATGTTTGGAATTATTTTGAAAGCTATTTTTTAACTGAGGTAAGACATTTTCCAAGGAATATTTGAGCCACTTTCACATGAATAAATAAATAATATAAAATGATCGATAGATGAGTCAATTGTGGACACCAAATCACACACTTTGGGTAATTATCTTGTCGATTACATAGACCCTTTTCATGTGGTTCCTAGGTAAGAAAATTACTTGATTAACCGATGTCTTTAGCCACATTTCTTTGATTTTTCTTTATACTTTTGGTCTTACACCCTTTCTGTTAGTCTTCCATTTTAGACTTTAGCTTTTATCATCGTGGACACCAACACCCAACCAAGACACGATGTCGGGCATCCTCATCCCATCTGGGTGCCCCTAACCCCTTTGTAATTTAATCACTCTTTTTGGGTCCTTTCTAGTGCGGTTTGAGAATCTTATATTTTTCGTATTTGAAATTTTCGGGGTTAGTTATGAAATTTATGAAAAGGAATCATATAAATATAAAGTTATATGATCATAATAAGGGCCAAGCACTAAACATTATCTTTAACGACCTAGTTGCATACATCAAGCATCAAATATCTCCATTGCATCCATCTAACACCATAAAAAGGGAAAAGAGGGCTATTTATTCCAAACACACTTCATAGGAGAGAATTTCATTCTATTCTATGCACACATTAATTACATTTCTTTGTATCTAGCTTATTTGCTAACTACCAAGTGGCACACGCATAAGAGCAACCTAGCGCACGAATAAACACACCCACACACATAGAACTACATTGGGTGTGAGATGTAGTGCAACTTTCAGTTGTAAGATCAAAATTCGACAATCGAGGATAGTTCGAACCCTCATTCTATATCTTTCTTTTTAAGATTCGATGTCTATTTCGGGGTTTTGGAGGTTCATATTTCATTATAGGTTTCAAGTATCCTCAACGATCATTGTGCGACCTTAGAGTGACAAAATGAGAATAAAATATAATAACTTGTGACCACTCGAGTAGGTTTCCCAAGCTTTTCTACATACCCAGGTGCCAATTAAAAGGCCTAAGGCACCCACAGACACCCTTGTCCCTCTGCAAGTGCCCCTGTCTAGTCTATCTCTCAAGATCTATATTTTCTAGGTCTCTATGCAATGCTCTAGCTATTTTTTTCACTTGATCAGTACGTTTGTATAATCTAGATTATTTTGCAAATCACGTAAGTACCTCTTTCTCCTCCTTACAAATACGGTTTCATAATTTATTTCTTGATTTTTTTGGTGTAATTTATGTATTTAATTGTGACATTTATTTACTACTACAATAAGATCATATTAGGTTCATATTTCAATATTTTAGGTTGCTCATTTTGGTCGACTCGACTAATTAAATCCTCCTCTTCTAAATATGTCTTCACCTTATCAAGTCATGACTCAATCATCTTATCCTTCTTTTGCACCCACTAATGTTTTAGGAATGGTTACTACCATTGTTGATTTCATGCAAGTTTGTACTCAACATCCTCACTTTATTATGCCTTAGGTTGATCCTTCTATCAATGTAATAACTACTCATTGTACTCATCCTTCTATGGCTCCAACCATTTCTCTTCCACCCTTTATCAGTCTTTTGTCTCCTCCTACCGCTTCTAAGGGATTTTATATCATTGAACAACTTACGTATATGCTAGAAAAATATCCCTATATGACTTATTACATAGTTTGCCTAATTTTCATCAAACATTAGAGACGGCCTTCATTCGGTTCATAAAAAAGTGATAATTCTATGGTATCCTTCACACACCTCATTCATTCTCTCAAAAAAATTTCCATGTGCTATATCATTTACTAATGAGGACATATCTCAATTTTCTAATGAAAAAAGTATGCCTTTACTTATCATCACTCTTATCAGTACCACTTAGATTACAATTTTACCTATTTATAATAAATCATTTGTTAACCTATGTGCTCATTCCCTTATCAAACAATTGGGAATCAACGGTAATGTAATCTATAAGAATTCTACTCTTATTTAGGTATTTGATTAAACTAATTGGACATGCCGAGGAACTATTTCATTACATATTCAAGTTAGGACTAAGATTGTCCTCATAGAATTATTCATTATAGATGCTTCATTTCAATTTAATGTATTACTATGTAGACCTTTTATTCATGCAATTTAAGTAGTTTCATCCTGTGTACACCAATGCGTCAAATTATTCCATGATGGATACAAATGTACTCTTACTACAGATCTTTAACCATTCTAATTATGTTGCATAGAACCTTTGACTTCTATGTCTATTCCTCCTTCGCAGCGTATTCCAAGGAAAACTTTCTTAGACCCTAGACACATGGCACCTTCCACTGGTCTTTCAAATTTTCAACAAATTTGTTAGGCTAGGATATATGGTGCATCCATGCTTATTTGGGGTCTCTACTTTTGGGCACCATATCAAAAGTGCACCAGTGAGACACGTGGAGGTTTTTCCTAGCTTCTTTTATACTGAGGCTTTTCAAAGGCCAAAAGGCATTTTCCTTGGGCCAAGGGCATGTGGAAGGCCCGTGCTTGTTTGGAAACTTACCCTGTACTTATCCTTTACAGTTGTACCAAGTAAACACGTGGACGGCTATAATATAAAGTAGAGAAGCGGAAGAATCAATGGTTACTATGGATTTCACCTATTTTTCTCCCATTTTTGGTCCAAAACTCCTGGAGATGTGAATATGCACTGTTTTTCATCATTTTTGATGAAATTCGTTGTCATTTTTGTCATCAAAGTGCCATTGAATGGATTTATAAATTAATTTACGAGTCCAAGAATTGTTAAGGTTGATATTTTGAAATTGAAATTGCTCAGGAACTTGCAAAAACGTGAATTACTAGAGAAATTTACACTTCCATTAAGCCTTCGAGTGTATCTTATACGTGAGGAACTAGGGGTCTTTGATGTTTTATTGATTCTTTAGCTCGGACCTTCGTGTTAGATTCTCAAATATTGTGTGAAAACGTGTTGATTTGGGCCTCCATTGAAGCACACCTTTTGGTTGAAGGAATATCTTAGTTATTCTGAAGCTTTCTGTCATTTAGCTTTCAATTGTTTTGAAGTCTCTCAAATATCTGGTATAATCAACTTTATCCTACTTAATCTCCCACCAAAATCATTCAAAAACCATGAATCCATCCTAAACTACCCCTGTTTTGCCTTGTATATCAACAAAGGAACAAAATCTATTTACTAAAATATGCAGAACAATTAGGATTTCATAATGTCTTTAGTAACCTTAGCCTTGTTTTGAAAGTATCTCCATATTTTAGAAGTGACAACTCTTGAGAGTTAAATTATGGAGTATTGATCATACTTTCCCAAGGTTTTCTTCATAAAATTTGTGCAAAAGAAGGATATCTCCATCTCCTTCATCAAACAGAGGTTACAAAACATGGCTTCTCACCTGGTTGAAAGGCATGACCTAAAGTAGTGAGGATAGGTCAAATCCTCTTGAAGGTGTTATCCATCTCTCCACAAATTTGAGTGACAAAGGGCCAGTTAGATCTCATCCCCGACTACAAAATGACATACATTATGATCTATCTGTCTCTAATCTCCATGTCGAATCTATGATGCTTCTCATCTTGAAAAGGAGAACAAATTTGGATACATATGACATTTGTCAATTTAGTGCTTCGTAGTCTTCTTCCACTTCTCTAAGCATTTCGGTTATTTCTACTCAAACTATTGCAATCATATCACCCTTAGTATCTACTTCGTTAAGCACTACTACTCCGCTCATTAAGGCTCCTCTTTCTCTTACATCTAGTACACCTCTTACCAATATCCTCGACGCCATTATACAACATGAAAATGAAAACACATACCATTCTAATGACTCGATACTATTGAACTTACATATGAAACATTAGGAAAACTTAATTTCAGTCCTATTTATATAGATGACTCTTATTTCATTGACACTTTCGTGGTCGATGGTCATGGTGGATACAAATTAAAGACCTCTCCTTCTATAATTTCTATGGTACTTTATCAAGGGTCTGGCCCATACTTTTGATGCTATTTCACCCTATCCTAAATAGTATGCATATGTTCCCCCTCCTTTCACATGCACGCTCTTCATCAACAACTCATATTGGCATGAAATTCTGTGAATCATACTTTCGCTATACTATTTTCACATCGATAGATTAACTAGGCTTGGGTTTATGCTCAATGAAATTCTCCCATCGCCTCACTCACCCCATCTTTATCATGGCTATCTTCACATTACAATTTCCTATGGTCTTCATGTATTCCATTTAGTAGTATTCCTTGCATGTACCACTCGTCCTTCTCCATGTGACACTCAAGAAATCTTGGCTTGAATATATTGGAGGCACGTTAGATTCCACTCACACTTATCTAACTTTCCCTATTCAATTCCGTAGTACATTATTAGTTGTAGTGATTCATCTCTCGAGTCATTATAAAAAAATGTCACTCATTTATGTGTCTATACATGTACACCTGGAACCTTTCACCGATTAAGAATATGCAATGACTATATACACCTTACATTGTAATGCCTCTTTATACAATCCACATCATATTATTTCATATCAAGTCTCTAATATAGCCCTAGTCGACTTCAATTTAGATGATGATGATATTTTATATAATGGAACTTGATCATTCTCATCCTTCACACGCCTAGGGGCATCACGCTTATCCCCTTTCTAGCATTGGCACATGTATTGCATACTCCTCACCTTGCATTAAGTAAATTACATATCATCATTAGCTAATTAATAAATCTTGTTCTTTGGTTCAAAATTTACTATTGAGCGCATCTTATACACATGAACCTCACAATCAACACATCACACACACATGACACAAAAATTTCATATTAGACACTACACATCATACACTAGCATATAATTCTTACACATTCATCGTTACACAATCAACATACTTGTAACTTACTCTTCCCATTACATGTATTCCACACCTAAACAATACATAGTACTCACACCTACTCATCAAAACTAGCTCAATGGAATCATAAACAACACATAATCTCCTAGAATGTTCAACACAACATAAAACACATTTTATATATCTGAGAAAATTACACACCTATAAATTTCACAAAATACCTTTTCACGCATCTCTTTACGCACACTCAACACATACACCTTATATAATCTATATATCTACAACACACTACACATTCATCGTTGTCATTACATATCAATTTTTCACAATTTATAATTGATAGATTCACATCACCCATCTCTCTTGTGTACAATCAACATGACACATTACACATTCAACAATACACATCACACACTCATTATTTCCACAACCAAACGCTTTAACAAACATTCATCACCACATATTACACAAACAACACAACACAAATATCTTGAATATAACAAACATGACACACTACCCTATGACACACTCTAGTTCCACAGTCCATACTTGATTATGGAGGGTATATATCCCAAATGAACCTCATCACACTCACATTTTTAATCAAATCACTCATTCACTCATGTGTTTATAATCTACACTTGGAACTTTTACGATCACATCTTTTTAGTACATACATTTAAACCTTTTCCTGATGATGCACTTTTAATTATGGTTCATTATTGATTGCTAAGGGGACATTCATAGATGAACTTGGTTACATGCATAAACATTATCTTGAGGGGGCTGCTCTTATCATTCACACTACATTCCATTCTATCTCATCCACAACATACTCCATATCTTTGTTGTATTTACTCTTTCTTACTTATGCTTTTATAAGTTCACTTTATTACACATGTTAGACGGGTATATTATATGTGATTAAATTTTCCATACACACATGTGTGTTCACTTTCTTTCTAGTTGTGATGTCAGATTATATATATCCATTACACGAAACATGGATGATTAGCACAACACCTTTTACCAACCCTATAGAGGCTCTAGGGGCCATCCACTATGTACACTACATGTCTTATTGTTTCATAGCACATTAATTTATTGTATTATACACATTTTGACATACTTTTTATATTTATAACATGGTAACAAGTGATTCATGTTCATCATTTTTATGCAAGGTTATTTTCTTCCATGGTTATCTATTACATTTTTTTCCATTTTTCTCTTTGTATGCTCTTGGTTGCAGTATTTTCCATTTGTCTTGTGTGCACACTTGTCTTCTTATTACTACTTATGCCTTGATTGTCTTGTGACATCATGAGTGGTGTCCCATGTTTACAACCCAATTTTCATGGTATACATTGTCTTCTTGTGTGTTTACATTATCTCGATAGCGTATTAGCTTACATTTTCTCGCTTAGCATACATTTTTTCTTCTACATGTGTGCTTTCATTTTCTTTTACTATCACTTGTCTCCTAGCCAATTTGTTTATGTGTGCCTTGGTTTCTACCAAGAACATTCCTTTCACCCCTATAGGGCATAGTTTGTGTTTCCTCTTATTTCCATATACTCCTTAAATGACGTCGCATACACCTTAAATGAGGGGGTGCATCATTTAGGTGAATTAGTCACCCCATATAATGTTATACAAACTAAAACATAGTATCGGTACAACACAATTGTTTAAGTTTCAGATAGGGTTCATAATCATACTTGGGTCCTTAACACAATGATGTCCTTCCTAGATGCCTATCATCAAGGGACATTTACACAATGATTGGTAGTTTAGCACAATCTACAGAACTCCACAAAATGGAATTTATAAGGCATATAGTACTTAGCACTTTTTTTTATACACACCATATGGAGTGGTGTTCTACATTGCATGAATTAATTAAATGTTGGAGGACAACATAAAATTTGTATCCCTACATTTATTCCATGACTTGGAATGAGACCGCACCAAAAATAGGTGGTGGTTACAACTAGACCGATATCACCCAAAACAAATGGGTCTTTTACAACATCTTTAGGATCCTTTCTACACTTTTTTCCTCATCATGGATTAGGTGCACATGTACATTTTCACATTTTTAGCATTTTTACATACCTCTTTAGATAATTTTTATACACATGCATGCATTTTTGACTAATTTTGCATTCGTCTCTTTTACAAGTCCATCCATATGGGAAGAAATATTCAACATCATAACCATCATCATCACAAAAACAACATCGACATCAAAAATAGGTATGTCATGACATCGACACATGCATATCATCCCTAGGTTCATTTTCATTTCCATTTTCAGCACTTTCACCTCCTTAGCAGAGCCATGCTTCACATTTTTATCACTCCACACTTTTTCTAGTTTCTTGGCACACTTTCAACATCGATCTTCATGGTTATTAGGTATGCTTATCTATATACTTTGTGTTACCGAGGTTTCTTCTCACCAACATAAAGTGGGTGAAAATGTGGACATAAAATCATGCACTTTAGGTAACTACCTAGTCCCGATTACATATTACTATTCATGTGATTACTAAGCAAGAAATTTTTTATCAACCCATCTCTTTGGCCACCTTTATTTTCCTTTTGTTTATACTTTTGTTCTTACACCCTTACATGCTCCGTATTCATGCTTACTCTCTAAATTTTATCATCATATACTCTAACGCCGGGAAAAATGGTAGCGTAAGGTCCCCTCGGTCCCTTTGGGTGCCCCCAACCCTTTTTTCCCTTACTCGACTTCTTAGATCCTTTCTAGCCATTTTAGCATCTTATCGTTTTGGTAGTCATCCTTTTTGGGGTTAATCATGAAATTAAAGCAAAGGATTCATGTAAATATAAATTTATGTGATCATAATAAGGGACCAAGCACAAAGTATTAACATCACCATAAATATAAAGTTATGTGATCATAATAAGGGACCAAGCACAAAGTATTAACATCAACACCTAAGGTTTCATCCATCAAGCATCTCATATCACCATTGCAGCCATCTAACACAATCAAAAGGGACAAAAGGGTTGGTTATTTTACATACACTTCATAAGAGGGAAGTTCATTCTATTACATGCAAACACTTATTACATTTCTTTACATCTAGCTTATTTTCTTGATATCAAGTGTCACATGCACAAGAGCCACCTAGGGTATGACTCTGCATACTGCACAAAAAAACTACATTGGGTCCGAGGTGTACGCACGCTCGGTCGTAAGTTCATAATTGTGATAGCTAATGATAGTTTGACCTCTCATTCTATATCTTTCTTTTTTAGGATTTGATTTCTATTAGAGGAGGTTTCCTGAGATTTTCCAAACCTAGGTGCTCGGAAAAAAGCCTAGGCACTAATAAGCACCCATGTCCCCTGTTCGGGCACCCATGTCGACCATATCTCTCAAAATATAAATTTTTTTGGTATCTGTGTGATTCTCTTGTTACTCTTTTCACCTAGTCAAAAATTCAGTGCACTCTAAATTTTATTGTTAATTAGCTAAGTACCTCTTTCTCCTCCTCGCAACTATGGTATCATAATTTATTTCATAAGTTCTTGGGTGTAATTTTTGTATTTAATTGCTACATTTTTTTACCAATATAGTAACATCATATTACGCTCTTATTTCCACATTTTAGCTTAATCATAGATGAACACAATCTAGTATATGGTATGAAAAATTCTTTAGACAATAGTATTAATCCAAGAAGGCAATTCATAGAATCAATTGTGAGCTATCAATATAAAAGGGAAAATGATATCTAATAAACAATTGATTAAGTATGTCATTTATCATTTTTTGGATCACTTGTATATATGTTAATGTGAGTATATTTGTTTAAAAGGTCTATTGCAATAGGTTTGAATCAAATATATACAAGACGTTTTTTAGAAGATTTATCTCATGTAATCGAGGACTTAGACATGTTTTGGTTTGGAATAGTAACCTTCTTCAAGTTGACCATTTAAACCCTATTGTGGACTTTAAGAATAGTGACCCATCATGGACCTTATAAGGTTAACATGATTGATAGGGCCTTATTATAATGATAGTTAGAAGTAGAAAGTTCTAAATTAGGTTATGGATTGCTTATACATGGTGAAAAAAGTTTCTTTTCACCATTTTAGTGATAGTTGTAGTAAAAAATTAATGCACTTACTATTAAAATTATACCACCAAATATGTTATTTTATATATGGATCTCGTGTAAGAAAATTATTCATTAATGGCTCATCCTCTAGTCTTTTCATTAGTTAGTTGGTCATTTTCGTAATTTGTCTTGCATAGTTGTCGATTATTTGCAAATTTCTAATCGTTTATAATGGAGTCTCATGTGTCGTTATTTGGACTTTTTTGTCTCTATTCTTTGACTAGGGTGCCTAGGGTAGTCTTTGGGGCACCTATGGGTACCTGGTCGTAATTTTAGGATCCTTGGTCACGAAACCACTTAGATTTAATTTATCTGTTTGATTTTGGTCTTTTTCATTTTCCGTTTCATTCACCTAGGTAATTTTTGTCATTTTGGGTCATTCATGTTGAAATTTGAACAAGATATCCCTATATAAACATAACATACTCACTATTCTATGGGTGCACTATCTACCATATAGAGCTAGCTATCTACTAAGTCAAGGGACTACATTTGGGCATCATTGCATCACACACACTGTATAGGAAGGGTTGTATTCATTCTATTATGTCCACTATTTGCATTTCACATCTAGCTATTGCCCATATCTCTACGTATTTTGTCTTTAGGGAACCGTACAAAAACAATTTCACACACAAGCACAGAAAAATAAATTGTGTTTGGAATGTAGTGCGATGCTTAGTTGTAATTTCAATATTATGGCAGTTAAATTCATTCGAACCCTTCATATGCATCTTTCATTTTTAGGGATTTGATGCTTTGTATGGGGTATTACGGGTAAATATTCATTACGGGTTTTACAATGTCATTAGCAAGGATATTGTGACACTCACATGAAAAAGTTTCGGTTGTACTTAAGATCTAGCAACAATATCAAATTGAGATCCCTGAGATATTCGGCAAACCAGAGTGCTCAAACTTCAGACTGGGGCTCCTATAGGTGTCATAGTCCTCTGTAGGCACCCCAATCTGTGAAAACCACCATCTGCTACAATTTTTTGGGTTGTTCCATTACATTGTCTTTCTTCGTACATCATTATGTCGGTCCCAACACATAACAAGGTAAGTTATTTCTAGGTTAGTATCTTACCCCTTTTATTTAATTTATTTCATTTCATTTGAATATTAAAATAGAATATTTAAGATCATTATTTCAGCTTATTATCATTTATTTCAATTTTGTACCTACTTAAGTTAACTATAGATATAAATATTAATTTCATATTTTATTTAATCATTTTGGTGAACTATACTTTAGATTATTTTTCCCTATGATCCATTTTGAACCTAATGGCTAAGAATAATTCATTTTCTTCTCCCATCATGTCTCATTTTAGTGTCAATCCTATATATGATAAGGCTTCTATTGCCAAGCTCGCGACTCGTTATGGTAATCTTATTCCTACTTCGTCTTGTACTAAACAAGAACTCTTAAAAGGTTAGCAATATGTGCCTACTCATTTTTAAGACTCGCTTTATTAGCATTATCATTTTCTAGGATCCTACAACATTCACTCATTGTACACCATGTTATACAACTACTAGTGATCCTCCTTTTGATCTCTCTAAGGAAACTTTAGATGACTCTCTTATTGATTACTTGCTTAGTATTGATCATCCTTCACATGTGCATTTTGATTCTTCTCCTACTCAACTTACGGCTATAATTCCACCTCACGATTCTCCAACATCCAATGTTGGTTTTTATCATTCATAAGATATTAGCTCTCATTTACTTTTGCAATTTTTTTATGATCCTATTAATAGTTTCCTTAGTGATATTATTATATTTGCATCTTTATTTGATCATGATCAGGAAGTTGATAGTCATGATTCTCCTTCTTTTCATACTTCCGAGTGTGACTCACCTATTCCATCACTACCTTCACTTGAGGTTGCATCTAGTACCTGCATGACTCACCCCAATCTATCATTTTTTCATCTCATAATATGTCATCTCCTCCTCTCACATCATCTACACATATTAGGACATTTTCTCTTATGGATGTCTCTGCATTAGTCACCTCACCTATTAGGGATGTTTCTCTTTGCTAGTCCCAAATTTTCTATACATATTCCATTTACATCATCTAATATAGCTCCTTCAAGCACCTAATACTAGCATTCCCTTTACATCGAGACTCCCATATAATCTCTTGATATTCCATTGATCACATAATTGAAATTAATAACCTCTTAATACATTATAGCCATCTTCCACTCTTCCTTCACGGGATATCATATCTCTCATGCATGTTGTAGGTCTATTAAAATATCAGGTCCAATATATCACTTTTGAAAGTAGGGCTTTATGATTCTATTGACAAAATTTCATTACATCATAACCCTATCCCCTAATAAGATTCATAATTTTGCATTTACTAAGGACTTTGTGATGCCTACATTCACATGTTTTAATCACATTGGCAGCTTGTCATGCCAATCTCCTACACTACCACATGATTATTAAATCTTATTCTAATGATAGATTATTACTTAAGGCCTTTCAATATCTTTTGTCTTATTGATGACGTGTTACAATGGTACAGTCATCTTCCCTTTGGGTCCATTAGCACTTATTATGACATGAAGGATGCTTTCCTCTATCGATTTATAAACAACAAAACCCCTAAGGCTACTTATGACCACTTGCTCCTTTACATAAAATCTCATTTGAAGCTTTATCAAGGATTATATCTTGCATTTCAATTCTTGTTTACATCAATGCATATTCCAACCTAATGATCTCAAAAATTAATTTATTTCTATTGTGGTATGATTCCCACTCTTAAGAAAATATTGCAGTATGATACATGTGAGCCATTCATTCTTCTCTACTACAAAGTCCTAGATCTATAGAAATATATTCTTTAAGTAAATTTCTTGACCCTTCCACATACATATCTTTCTATTATATCATCTACTCATCCTCCATCAAAGTTGGTTGAGCTTCCTACATAGTCTCCACCTTTTCCTTACAAGCGGAAAGGAAAGAAGGCTCAACCTACTTCCCCACCATGACAAAATTCCCCTCCTCCTCCATGAAAAGTTAATTCTCATTCAAATCCATCTATTTCATGTAAGCCATTTCATTTATCTCATCATTCTAGACCTAATGATGTATTTTTTTCTTACTTGGAAAACACCTATTTTGCTTACCATCCAACCATCATCACCCACAACATAGGTTACAACATCAACGTGATCAACCATACTATAATTATCATCACATAAATGGCCATAGGGATAATGATTACCTTGCACTTCGTCACATTACAATAATGAATGGAAAACAACATTATCTCCTTTTTTATCGCTCACATGATCTGTCTATTTCTCCTCTACCTTGGAAGAGGATTTCTACTTTTCTTGAAGCCACTTATCCATCAAGTTCTTAGGCCATAGTTCATCCATCACCGCCATATATCACTCATGCAAACTTTCCACCACATCCATCCATCGTTCCACTATCACATCCATCACATCCATCACATTCACGCTATCCATGACATCATATCTCTTATCCATATTGGCTCTCACAACCCTTTTCATTCACGCATTCCACCAAAGCTCTATATGACATTCCATTTGGCATATATTCACGTGCTACTTCCATCCCACATGATTCCACCGCTACATGCCAAATCATTCGAGATAGTAGGTCATTCTTAACACCTTACTCCCTGATGACACACTTGTGTTCTTATAGTTCTTACATGACTTTTGAGGGTTTTTCTATAAGAACCTTTCATCATGCACTCTTTCGTTTCATCTAGCACACCCAACCATTTCCCGATGATGCACTCTTTCTTACGTAGCTCATTCTTGATCGCTTAAGGATCTTAAAAATATGAGATTATTCATCAACATGCTCAATGGCATCACTAGTCTTCCCCCTTAGTTCCATCATGCTAATAGTTAATGATTATGTCACATTATCATTCATCACAACATGTTAGTTTTACAATTATACATTTTTACATCTATCTTACCATTGACCTTACATTCATTACACGTTACAAATTCCATCCCATTACATTTTTAAAATATCATCATTATCAACATTATACTCCGATTATACATCAATCACGTGGGGTTCAGTTAGTAAAAGTATGTTATAACACATTCGTTCAAAGGGTATTAAAGAAAATCCTTATTTCTAGTTTTTACCTCTAATTATTCAATTTGTTATACCCTCCCATTATATTATTAGAATGAAAATACCCCCTATTTTTTCCATGTACCTTACTTACCAATTTTTCCATGACAATTTTATTTACCCCTTTTTATTTCTACCTAATATATTAAACAAAAATATATAAAAATTCTCACTTATATTTTTTTAATGTGCATTTTCTCTCAAAATATAGCTTGAAACCATTCAAGACCAATTACTAATTACCTTATAAATTTTAAGCTTTAATCATTTAGAAATAGTTCTTCAAGTAATTAAGATGGTGAAATAATATCACTTGTGTTGAAAAGCATACTCATTCCTAGTTTTCTACCACCTTATTATTTCTTGGTTAATAATCTCCTAATTGAGATTTATTTATTCAAAGAGATTATAATTTAACTTTATGACCACATTCCTTAAATTGAAATTTTAAGGTATTTATTTTTAAAAACTAGGGTCCAAATATTTTAGTTTTATATTAAAATTAAAACTTTGTTTCCTTTGTCCCACTGTCTAACCTACCCCCAATACCTGATTCAAATTATTAAAAATTAAATTCTTTGACCCCCTCTTATCTACCGGTATATTGACTTTACTTTTTTAAATGTTAATTACCTCAATATGAACTCACGTGCTAGGATATTTCTGGGTAATGAACCCCACATGACATCAATCAAACATATACAATATATAGTACATTACTATGACAATAAACATCAAATCATACATCATCAACCGTATTGTGACTCCAATATACAAAACAACAAACAAATCATATAGCCATAACATGTGTCCATACATATATATATCAAATACAAGTCATCATCAAAAAACCAAATGTCTCATCACTCGGGAGAAAATGCCTCCATATCATATGCTAATACAAATAAAATCTCATCATCGTATCAATTTTGGGTACTACAAGATCCCTAGAACTAGATGACTCTCCACCAATGTGACGTCATTGTTCACGGCCTTGATACCTCTCAACTTTCCTTTCGCAATAGGGTAATCTCCATATCCTAATTGAAACATTTATGTTACACATCCATGTATTGTGTAAATACATCTTATGCTAAGATACCCCAACCTACCACCTCTCGGGCTCACTTTGAGTCTCCTCGTTTGCCTCGTCCTTCATGCCTAATAATACATTGCATGTCATTGCTGCATGATGGAAACTGGATCAAATAAATGGGCATGCTCACCTGCTATATCATCTAATCACTCAAGTTTAACTCAACCAAGTACATTTTTCAAGCATGTTCTGCGTGAACTTCATGGATTGACATGTCTACTATCGGGGACCAATACACATTGCTTACAAAACAAATAACACAATGCATTAGAAAACCATTGCTATCACATAAGCCAACAACAACATACACAACATAGTTATCTATAGATACTCATGCTTAGATACAACTACTTCTACATTTTCGGGGACACGACCTTCCCCTTCTCCTACTCCTCCATGCGGCAACCCCACTGGACCTATAAATAATGTGAAAAAAATACCCACCGATGTGCTTCCCTCCATGAGTGGTAATACTCCATACAACTTGCATCATCTAAGTCTATCGGCTCTATAACTACATCAACCTCATCTAGACCTAGAGGTAGTAGTTGCTCTCACCGTGAGCCCAGTCTAACTTTGACCCTCCTAGGTGTTACGATGGATCATAACCATATGTATGGCTCTAGCAGCGCATACTGAGCCCTATCGATCTTTCACAATAATCTCTCCACTTGAAAAATCTCAGTCACACTTGGGAATCGATCCTCTAACCACATAGTCCTTTGAATATAGTGTAACTATACAACATCCTCGGGCCATCCTCCATAGTCACGTTATGGCCTCCATGTAACCACTTTGGGTCCCATTCTATCTATTAGTGTCATGTAGGTATCTCTATCCATTCTACACCAATTAATAGTAATCCACTTCCTCGCATATATTTTTATCCTAAAGCACACTTTCCTCGTGGACCTTCAACCAATCTCAACACGGATATATGATCCTAAGCCCATACATGTAATAGTGCAATAGTTTTTATCCCCCACCATGGTCATCATGAGTAAATCAAGTATAGATCTGTATATAGGTGGGCCAACACACAGGTACCCATGCGTATATAGTAACCTCCTCCTCTATCTCGCTTATATATTTCATACATCTTATACAAGATGCCTATACCTCCTCTATCCACCGCTATAGATGAAGCAATCAAAACTATTTTGAACTTCAAAAATTTGAAATCTGGACCGTATGATAGCATCGGGGATGATGTGGGCCTTGGAAGGTACTCGAGTCACCAAAAAGTACCATTTCATCACTCGTATCTTCCTCTCCATATCTTCCAATGAAATAACATGTACTCTTTCTCTAATAACCGGTAAACGTAATATATGATGCACATCTTCCAAATTAATAGTCATCTCCCGTAGGTAATCGAAACGTACATGTGTCTCGCACACCACCTCTCACAATGCAGTCATCATGGGAGTATTATGGGGCACATCCCCATCCATGTTATGTGCCATATTTGGTAGGGTCCATCACATCCTAATCATCATCGACAAGCCCAATCGAGTAAAGTACTCATGTGATGACTAGCATGAAACTCCCACAAGTGAAAGTACCTCTACACAACATAAACATACAACACACCTAACATTAGAATGCCTTATAAGTACAAGCAAATAAGTTCATCACATTAATTATACATCACTAATCAAGCTTATACCATTCGAGACTAGGGCACCGAATGCGGGATCAGGGGGCTCGGGAGCGGGACACTAGCACCTAGATCTAGGTGCTCTTGTCCTAGATGCAACCAAGACCCCTTAGCTCTTGTCAACGTCAAAAATGTATAGAAACTCAAAATCTAAAAATACAAAAAATCACCAAAAATGACCACTATACCATAGCTTTAAAAAAAACAACACATACCAACTTCGTAGTCATACGTGACATTATGGTAGTCACCACCATCGCAAATAGATTAGGATGTGCTTCTCTCACTTGCGACATTTTTACTCACTTAGAGCTCAATATCACAATCATAAAAAAAGAAAAATGAAGCGATTAAATACTCTATCACTTCCTACTTATAGTTACTTTTTCATCAAATACTTTACTATCGTCATTATTTCACGTTTAGTAAGACAACTAATACACACCACACCATTTTTGCTGTATCTTGAGCATTTATACTCGATTTACACAAAGTTTGCGGCATTACTTTTATAATCCCGCCTACTACCATATTCAACATATTTCATACACACTATCTCTCGAGGACTTTATTTTACACAAACTTATCCACATTTTTGTTATTTTTAAAAAATTTATCTATATCATGCTTACGTTGGCTTAGCGTTCATTCTTATCATCATTTATCCTTTCATTGAAAGGGGTAAATATCATTCTGGCATACTATAGTTCCCAATACATTCTGATGTGATTAATAAACACTACCAATTCATTATTTTTGAATATTTACTAACATACTATGCAACATTTCACCATCAACACCCCTTAATGAGCTTACTTAGGGCAACGAATATATGATTTATATATGCAATGTTTCATTTCTTCCCCGATGACCTAACCTAGGGTAATAAGCAATTCAAAATCTCTCCATGTAATTATTCACTGATTTGTATTGATTTCCCCGTAATGACTTAACATGTGTGCAACTTGTGTAAAATATCTCTACGAGTAATAAATCAAATCGAATCAATCAATCAACATGTTAAAATTACTAACAATTGAAACATATCATCAATACAATATAACACAATTGGCTTTCGAGATGACCTAACTTGGGATATTACATTCGTTACTTTCCCATATGATCTAAATTTGGGAGTTATTACTCATTTTGTGTTTGTTTGAGATGACCTAACTTGGAAGCCATCATGTATCTTTGGGCTCACTTGTAAATGACATAACTTGGAAGCCATCATCCATTTTTTGTTTTCTTCTAGATGACCTAACTTGGTATCCATCACATTACAATTACACCCATGGAGTGGGGAAAAGAGTTCCTATCCTATACCACTTCTATATGGGTAAAGCTGTTTTATCGAAATTATTTGGATCAAAAACCACAAATATTTGATCTACATCGTTCTGCGGTAGCTATATCTTGAGGATGTATTTAGAGATTAGATAATAACACCCTTGTATCCCTACACTTCCTCTAGCGGAAGGAAACCTAAATCCTCCGATCGATTATTCGTATACACGTGCTTAGGTTGGGAACTAATCACTCCCTTCCCCATCGTATCGTCATTATAGGCATTCGAAATCATCATAAATTTTTATCATCACTTGCATTTAGCTCACTTCCTCATGACATTGAAATTTTCACTACTTTTCATGGATCAACCCGTAGATCCATGGTTGCACGCTATATGGTTCTCTCAACATGCTTTTACTACCACATATGCACATTTTACTATATCATGGGATTCTCTTCATTTCTCTAAGGTACACATCTCTATCTAATGTATGTTACCAAGCTTTCGATCACCAACATAAAGTGGGGAAAATATAGTCACAAAATCAAGCATTTACTATTAAAATTATACCACCAAATATGTTACTTTATATATGGAAATCATGTAATAAAAGTAGTCACTAATGGCTCATCCCCTAGTCCTGTCATCAATTGGTTGGTTGACATCGTCATTTTCTTACGTAGTTATCGGTTATTTATATATAGTTCTATTATTTGACTAGGGCAAATAGGGTGTTCTTGGGGCACTTGTGGGTGCCTCGGTCCTTAATTTTAGGTTCCCTGGTTCAGTAGCATTTAGATTTAATTTATTTGTTTGAGGTCAAACTTTTTCATTTTCACTTTCATTCCCCTAGTACTAGTTACTAGTTGACATGTCATGTCATTAGTGTCAAAATTTGAGAAAGATATCCCTATATAAACATATCATACTCACTATTCTATGTGTGTATTTGTCTACCATCATGGGCTAGCTATCTTTTAAGGCAAGGGACCGTATTTAGGAATCATTGCATCATACACATTGGATAGGAAGGGTTGTATTCATTCTATTCCATCCACCATTTGAATATTACATCTATCTATTTCACCTATCTCTGTTTCATTGGCACTAGGGAACCCTAGGGCCACAATTGCACACACAAGCACATAGAATTACATTAGTTCTAGAATGTAGTACGGGGATTAGTTTTAAGTACACCATTGTGGTAGCTAATGTTAGTCTAACCCCTTCATATGAATTTTTATTTTTTTAGGGATTTGATACTTTGTATGCGGTCTTGCAGGTAAATATTCATTGTAGGTTTTACATCATCATTGGCGAGGATATTACGACACCCACACGACAAAGTTACGAGATATTGCTAAGATCTGGCGACACTATGAAATTTAGATCCCGATCTAGTAGGAAGATTAAAGTCCCCATACTTAAGACCAGGGTGCCCACAGGTGCTCAAGTTTGTGGAAATAACCATCTGCTGCAATTTTCTCGGGTTGTTCCATCATACTATATTTGCTCGCACATCATTCTATCTAGTCTCGACACATAGAGAGGTAATTTTTTTCGAGGTTAGTAGCTGACATCTTTTATTTCATTTCATTTAAATATCAAAATAGAATATTTAGCATCAAGTATTTTAGCTTATTATCATTTACTTCGTTTTGGTTCCTACTTATATTAACTATAGATATATATATTAATATTCATATGTTAGTTTATCAATAGCTAGAAGTAGAAATTTCTATTACTTTATCGATTGTGTGTATGTAGTGAAAGAAGTTTCTTTTTCGTATAGTAATAACAAAAACTAGTAGGAATGTTAAATAATTCATATTGAGGTCACCATATTCTATGTGGTGTGATCTCAACCAAATATCAAAGATGAGACGTCCTTGAGTTTAATGATGAGCTCAACTTGAGATCTTTGATGAGATCAATTTAAGATATTTGATGATCTCATCTTGATCTTTACAATGATATCAACATGATATATACGATGAGATTAGGGATGAAATGGAAATGTAATCGAGTTATGATGATCTCATTACTAAGTTAGATGAGATATCAACTATGAGTGCAACTCAAGGTCTTCAAGGAAATTGCTTGTCTAGAAAATAAATGTAATAATATGCTAATTTTATTTCTATTATTGGAAATGAGAGAGTACTCTATTTGTATATATGTTTGATAGGTGGATGGGAGATCCAAACATGTTTTAATATGTAGTAAATGAGAGGTGTAGGTACATAAATATTTTATTATAAAATGATATGTACATAAAATAAAAGAGGCTTTATGTTGTATGATTGTATTGTAGTTAGTGACTTTTCCAAGCTCGAGATGATATAAGCTTGCATTTATTGTGTAAACTGTGATAGATAGTGAAGAGACCTCAAGACTAATTTCATGTAGAGGAGAAGGTTAAAGTTGGGAAGAAACTCGGTGTTAAATATATACCTTGTTGTTGCAAGAAGATTCATTATTGTGTGTGTATAAATATTAATATTGGATGCATTCTGTAAATAGTCATAGAACTTCAAAATAAATATTCATATAACTTCCTTCTACTCTAAGTAGCCATGTGCTCCACGTCTCTTAGTACTAAATTTGGGAGCACTGTATAATTAAGTTGCAAAGGAATCTCTTTTGATTGAATCTCTTTTGGAAAAGGAATTTTCTTGTACTCTACACTCTAGCCTATCAAATCTCTCTCTCTATCAATCATTAATTGTCGGCATACACTAAAAAATTAACTAAATTATGATCCGAAAGCACAAACTATTTCGAGTTCCTTGCAAATGGCCATCTTAGTCAAAGATACAACACAATAATCAATGTATTTATATGACCTCACTTATCCTTTGAACAATGAGAACACTGTGATTAGTAGCTAAAGATCTCAAACTCATAATTACAAGCAAAATGACCTAATCATGTAGCATATACTTTAATCGTAATTTTTTTGAAAATGTATAGTGGGTTGCAGGCTTTCAAATTTGTCAAGTGATTAAGGAAATAAACTATTTGAGGCCTATAAAAAACGGGTAAAGCTGATTTTCTACAACTCCTAACAGAAAACTGATTTTCTAATGTGAAGTCCGCATAAAGACACCAAAATTCTTGTGTAGTGCATTGACTGAAAAAAACAATACCATACATAAATATTTCTTATTAAAATACATGCACATTCCACTATATTTGCGGCCTTATGAAGAAACCATTTTAAGGAAAAAGTTCATCTTCACGTGAATCTTTAAGATTTGAGTGAAAATTTGCTTAAGAAACCCTATTTGGACGGTCTGTGCACAAATATATCCCCAAAAACAACAAAAAAATATTTAAAACCTCCCCACATGTTTTTTAATTTTTAGAATTAAAAAAAAACCTCAAAAAAGGGTGAACACAGTGGAGAATACAAATAATCATCCAGCCTCCACGCCACAACAAATATATAAACGGGAGTTCGCATAAATGGTGTTCACATGAAGACCATTCACATATATTATTGATATGATATAAAAAGCAACAGAGTTATGGATAAGTTGTGGAAGACCCAAACGTCCAGGAAGGGGAGTTCACACAAACACCTTTCCGTGGCTTAAGGGGAAATTTGGGTAAAGGGTATTCGCGTGAAGGGGGTGTTTGGGTGAACACCCTTAAATTCACAAGCTTCCCAGACTCCCACTCGCATTTTTGGATCACCAAGTAGGACACACTATTGTGCTTCCACCCAATTGGCTTATATAGATTTTGAGTATTTATTTCTATATTTCAAACGAAATATATAATGAAATTACAATATTGAGTAATCGTACAATCTAAACTAGTGTGCACCTTTAGGTAATCAATTATTGGTAAGGGGCATCCATGCAAGAAAAGTCACCCGTGACATGATCCCTTAACCACCGATTCTCCATGTTGGATTACCGAAGGCATTACATTCAACAAGAATTATCTCCGATGAGATCTATGTGAGCCAAACAACTTCACCAATAAACGAAATGGATGGGGAAACATGCTTTGAGATGAACTTAATGAGTGCAAAAATTTAGTCTTTGGAACTACTTTAAATATGGTTTTGATTAAATTTATGATATGTAAAATATTATTTATAAATAATATTGTTTATTAATAATTATTTTGGTAAGAGTAATTTTTGTGCTTATTAGTACTAGATATGAAATTATTTGGTTGTTACTTGTTGTCCACTCAAAATTCCCCGCTTTTAAGAAGGTGAAAATTAAAATTTTTGAGGTTAAGTGTCTTCTTTGTTATCCTAGTAATGTGAAAAGTCGAGAAATTAAAAAAATCTACATTTTGCGTCATTTTGTGTGATTTTCTAGGCTCTGTTTGACATTTTTGTTACGCGTGTCCCAAGTTCTTTTGAACCCGTTGTTCCCTTTTCGTCTGATTCGGACGAATCGCATATTCCACATACTTTCGTCCCGCATCTCCCAAGAACATTTGTGCGTCTTTTCCCCGCGTCGCCCGAATCGGCGAGCGTGTACTTTGCGGCGCTTTTGCGTCCCTCATGTCCCAAATGAACCAAGTGCCATTCGTGCTAATTTTTCCCGCTCTACCCGAATATCTTGCTTTTCAATTTGGTAGATGTGTATTTAATGCGCATTTATTGCCTTTCTCTCTCCTAAACGGCTATATAATGAAGCTTACCCCCTATGCATTTTTACACACTGCTTTCATGCTATCTATTGCTCGAACCCTTGCAACCAAAATTTCTGCACGCGTATCCATTTCCCTTGCAATTCCATCCCAAGTCCAACCTGCAGCTCTACTCTCCAAGTTACTATCAACATGAAGATCAAATTCCAGGGGCAGGAACAAATTTCACCACTCGAGTCCAGCCGTTCCCGATATCGTGGACAGTGAAGTTCGCCACCTTGACTTTGGGGATTTTTGGACAAGGATGATGACGTGAATCCTTCACCGATGGCACATGCACAAATGATTCATGATAGTGGTCTTTCTTTCACTTGGTGGTTTCCCTATCTCTGCAATGCATGCATGGACACGGTGCTCTCATGGGGGGCTCATTTCAACCCTAATTCGAGTGATTTGACAAACGTGCACGGGAACTCATTGACAAAATTGACATTCTGCCATTGGCACCGCACTAAGGATTCCGAAATGGACAATGCTATAGTTATCTCCTGTAATCAAGCATGTGCCCTTTTCAATCAAGATAATGATAATTATGAGGTGCGGGTGGCAAAGTCATGGCTTAAAAACCCTAAAAAGGGGCATCCCATCTATCCAAGGTTCTGTTCCATGCCGATTTCAATGAAGAACTATCAGATTTCATAATCCTACTGGCTCGGGTTATGGGCTTACCCTCTACCAATGAGTTCCATTTTTGGATGTGCCCACTTATCAACATGGTGTGTGAAGGAACTCAGAATATCAATTGGGCAGAGATCATCAGTATGAACCTAGCGGAGCAGCTGTCTAATGTACAACAAACAAAGAAATTCTATATGACTTCATACCTGATGTATACTCTAGCAGCATCGAGGCAATGGTTTGGTTTTTCATACATCGATGCTCACAAGGATGACCCCGTGTATGCCTACTGCCCGCAGTTCACCCTAGAAACCAGCAATCACAATTTTCGAAGGGTGAATGACGCTTTCACCATGTACATTGTCTGGCTTCTTGAGAGTGACACAATGAGAAGATTTTCTGATGAAGCCATGAGTCTGATATCGCACTACGGTGCTTATTTTATCCAATTCAAAAAAATTTCCTATATCAAGCTTGCTAGCTATGAGAGCACTCCTCTCAAGCTTCCTATGTTCTGCAATGACAAAATGGCCTTGATAGAAGTGTGCAGGCAATTGGACAAATTGCATAGAACCTGCAGGGATAAGAAAATTACTGGCTTGCATTTCCCCATCTCTTTGGGAAACTACACCTGCAAAACAGCCCTGGACGCACAAAATATAGAAAGAGCCCTAGCTCCCATTACTGTCCATTTCTTCAAGCCAAGAACTTGCTTTGACTTGAAAATTTTTATTGAGCAGAACATCAAGATAACCTATCATCATAGGGAAAACACAGAGACTATTGGGATGACTGTGCTGATGATTTTGAAGCCAGAAGGAGGCATTATGGTAGGTTTTCCCTACAGTTAATTCAAGAACTTGGCTTGTACCAAGTTCCTGAAGGGCTCCAAGATGACAATTCTGACCTGTACTCATATGAGTATGACAATGTGGTCAAACACACTCCCTTGGAGGACTTGGATTGGTTCAAAAAGGAGAAGGATGATTTGGCTGAAATCCTAGCTCCGGTCTTAGTCAGGACCAAGATCTGGTTTGATAGGAAAGTTCATGAGCATAGGAGACACTCAGGGGAATCCTCCTCCAAGGATGCTTCAACACCAAGGAGGGAAGCATCGACACCCAGATCAGAAGCACCTGTGCAAACCCCTCCTGCCTCGTCAACTCAAGGACCTGCAGTCTCTACTCCTTCCTCATCCACCCAGGTGTATCAGAAGAAATTCAAAGAAGTTAAGAAGGAGCCTGTGGAAAAGACTCCCTGAGGAAGCATGCAGAATTGCCTTCGGGACTAGAGAACATTATTGTTCTCAGTGAAAGTGAAGAGAGTGAAGTGCCAACTCCTGCAAGCACCTCGAAGCCCCAATGGATAAGGATAAAGAAGTCCAGAGCACTGAACTTCCAAGCACTATTGATTCCTCTGCACCAGGAGCCCCAAGCGCTCCACTCATATCTCAACTCGAGGCAACAACAGTGCAAACCTTGGGCACCATGAGTTCTCTATCTCTTGGTCCCTCTTTATCGTACTCGCTTCTTCCTCCACTTTTTGCATGCGTGCAGCCTCTCTTGTCGATGTAGGAAGAGAAAGTCTTCCTCCCGATCTCAAGACCAAATTTTGATGTGTGGGCAGCCTCATAGGCACTACTCCTCCTTATCACGCCAAAAAGCTAGAATTACCTCTAGGATAGTGTCTGACACTCAGGGCCAGCAATTCCTAGAGATAGCCAAGCCTAAGGCAGATAAGCGAGAGCAAGATTTGCAAGCATCTGATCTTGAGCTCTCAAGGATTCCCATGGGAGAATCTACCCTTGAAGGTGAGATCCATAATCTTCTGTGAAACAATACCGAGTCATTGGGAGGGTAGAGAAAGGGGCAGCAAACCATTGAACACTGGAGGAACAAGCCCAGATTCTTACAAGTTTCATCAAGTCCCTGCTATCCAAAGATAAAGTTTTGGATCCTACCCCATTGACTACCCTTCCACCACATGTAATTCTGAGCCAGGATGAAGTATAGAGTATTAAAGACATGCACAAGTATTCTGTATATGGAAGAGCTATGGAGGCCATGGTGGATGATATGTTGGTTGCAGGATTAAACTTCATTGATGAAGCCTTCAAACTCCATGGGAAGGTGAGTAATTTGCAACAGAAGCTCTCCTCCACCATTGGGAACATTGATAAAGAACTTAAACTTTGGGGCAGTTGCATAGTAGACCTCCGGCTAATGGGACAAACAGATGAAAATATTTTGATGGCAAGAAAAGTCTTCGAGGATGCCAAGGATAATTTGTCAAAGTCCTGGGTCTACAGCATGGAATGGAAGATCAAGGTGTTGGAAGAGGCTTTGGGAGAATTAAAGAATAGCTGGCAGAAGGGTGAGGCCTTCAAAACACTAGTTATATCTGCCTTTAAAGATATACATTGCCATCTTCATGATGAGACTTCTGGTGTGCCTCTCACTTTACAAGAAATCAAAGCTCAATTCAGAGCTTTTGTCAAAGGGGATCTATTCAAGGAAAGCTCCATTTCCAAAGAAAAAATGAAGGAGATCTGTTCTCTTCAATCTGCCATAGAAGAAGCCAATAAAGATTATCATACTCATGTCGAGTTCGATAAGGAAATGGAGAAGTGCCTCAGATTTTGGACTCAGTCTACCGCCAACACATCAGTCCCACGTGGCAGAGACATAGCCGAGGCATTGAAGAGATTCAGACAGTGGATCTTAAAGTCGGTGGGTCCCTCCCAGTCATAAGCACCTGTCTTCTTCTCCTAATTCTTCTCTTCTCTTCCCCTTCTTTCTCTTGGATTTGTTGTAATTAGTTGGGGTATTATGATTAGCAACCCTTTAACTAATCATTAGTTAAAAGAAGTAGTTACCGAGAGTAACTGATTTGTAAACTATATAATGGCCTCTCCTTGCCATTTTGAAGGAGGAAGAACTTGGCTTATTTCTGAAAGTGTAAATAAATCTTGAAGAAATCAATACAGAAGGACTTTTCATTCTTTGTCTATCTGATTTCCTTTATCCCTAAGCTATTCATTTAATCTTGTTAGATCATTTGTCTGTATTATGCTGAGAAGCTTTGTATTCTCGTGGATGTTATTTATAGAACTTTGTGTCTTTTTAAATTCCATCTTATTAATGTGATACAAATGATCTTATTCCAATTCACGTTGTACCCTCGCATGCATAAGGAATTACTCTGTCATCTATAATTCTAAATGGTGCCTTTCTGCTCATTCTCACATTTCCATTCCTCAGTCCTTTTGTAATTGATGATCCTTATTGAAAACACTTTCATGATATCCAAGTTCCACAAGAAAATCATACTTTGTATATGTGTAAATAGGTTCGTTTCTGAATAAGGGAACCTCTCCCATTAAAGAGGAGGGACTTCTTGTCCCCTGACTGTTGCTCTTCTTGAAGTCCTATTTGACGACCAATAGTTTTTGGTGACTCCGCTGGGGAATCATATTCCAGTTCTATAATCATTTATCGATCATCTTTTGATCTGGCGACTCCACGTTTTACTCGAGGGAGAAGGGCCCTCGTATCAAGATTCTCGGCCAACTCTTGGAACAAAGCAGGTTTTCCTTTCCCTTCAACAAGAAGAAATAGAAAGGCTCGTTCAACAAGCACTCCTCCTATCCAAGATAGAATCCCTACGGGTGGTATTCCTTCAGAGAAAATCAGTCCTAATCTTCAAGCTCTGATTCTTGCTGGTGTTTCAGTTCCTCTTCAAGCCATTTTTCCAAGAATGGCGGTACCATTGCCCTAGGGTCATCGTGTTGGGCCTCTTGCCCTTCCTCAGCCTTTGCATGAGTTACCCAGAGGTAACCGGAAGAACTTTCCTAAATTTAGGGTGATGGTAAAGTACATCCTGATGAACACATCGCAGCCTTCATAGTTGCATGCGGAGTTCTGGGAGTTGAACATGAAGACGTCTCCGTAAGGCTTTTTGTTGAGACTTTACAAGATAATGCTGCTGATTGGTTCTATCACCTTCTACCGGAGCTATCACTAGCTGGGACACAATGAGAACTAGGTTTGAAAACCGTTTCAAACCGGCGGAAGACGTGCATGCTTTGCTAGCCCAAATTTCTCAAATAAAGAAGGAATCACAAGAGCCCATGAGAGAATTTGTGGCTCGATTCAATAGGTTGATTAACAAAATTCCACCAAATACTCAACCTGTAGATCAAATTCAAAAATGCTTCTTCCTAAATGCCCAATTGCCTGAAGTTAGTTATGCACTGAGAAGGGCTAATCTCGCAACATTGGCCGAGGATCAAACTCTTGTTGTTAGTGTTGAAGATGATTTAATCATGTCAGGGAAGTTGAGGAGAGACCCTTCTAAATCTAAGTCTGCTTCTTCCTCCTCTTCCACTCCTGGACCTAATACTGATCCATTGGTACAAAAACTTGCAAATGATCTCATCGCCATTAAGAAACAATTGGCTCAGCATGCTCCCTATGCAGACGTTCCAAGGAGGAATTTTCAGCCCATAAATCATTTTCCTGCTTCTCAAACAAGGCTAGCACTTGAAGGACCTCCTATTAAAGTTCCTGTCAATGCAACCTATGAAGTTGAGGAACCAGAGGATGAGGAGGTTAATGAAGATTGTGAGGAATTTGTTGAAGAGGTTGATGATGAAACAAATGAACTTGAGGGATCTCGAGTTAATTTCTTCACCACTGAAGGCATTGATGAAGGGGATGATTATGATGAAGTAGTAGTAGACATGAATAGTGAATCATACACTGTCATGACTCGAGAGCAAAAAAATCAGAGGGAGAAAGTGATGCAGCCCACCAAGAAATCTAAGGAGCAGCCGACAACTATCCCTGTAATTGCAAAAAGAGGATCTCCGATCCCCATTTCATCTACACCAAAGGTGAGTCCTGTCAATTCTGCTACTAAAGTTACTTCTTTTTCCCCTAAAATTGATAAACCTAGGATCTCAAGTGATGATAACCCGTCCACTTTTGGGTCTTTTGATATTATTGATCACTTAAAAAGACTAAGGTTCAAATCTCAGAGGCTGAATATTATCAAACCCATCCCAAGGATTTTGCTAAAATGATTCACTTTGTCAATTCCCATTCTAAAACTACCTCTAAAGGCCTTTTACCCACTCCTTCTTCTGCACCACAGCCTAATCTGGTAGCTACTGTCACCTCACCCAATGATAAAATCAAACCATTCTATGTGACACTCCTTATAGCCGGCCATAGGCTCAGTAATTGCGTCATAGACTCAGGGGCATCAAACAATGTAATGCCCGCCAAAGTAGCTCATGCCTTAGGCCTAACTCTCACACATACTTACGGATCTTGTTATTCCATGGAGAGTAAGGAAGTGCCCCTGGTCGGAAGAATTAAGGATGCACAAGTGGCTTTTGCTACTTTGCCTGAGAAGAAAGTTTTGGCTACTATCCTAGTAGCAGATATTCCTCCTTCATATGGGATGCTACTAAGTAGAAACTTCTGTAAGGATGTGGGTGGAGAAATTCAAATGGATTGGTCACATGCCCTCATACCTGTTAATGGGCAAATGAAGAAGTTGCTGCCTGAGAAGCAGTCTGAGTATATTGTACAAAAAACTGATGATCCCAAAGCACAAATACTCTATGAGGATATGGGGCATGGCAACTACATGATTATGTCTCCAGGAGAAATCCAACCACCCAAAGTGTCACCTAAAGATCCTAATGGTGTTTGGATATTAGAGTTTGATGGAAGTTGTTCTTCAGCTAGTTCTGGAGCTGGTGTCATATTGGTGTCACCTGAAGGAAGCATTCATCCTTTCTCATTCAAGTTGCAATTTGAAAATACCAATAATACAACAGAGTATGAAGCTCTCATTCTTGGACTCCAGGTGGCAAAAGAACAAGGTGTGAAGAATCTTCTAGCTCGTGGGGATGCGGAATTGATTGTCAAGCAAGTTAGAAACCTCTTCCAGGTAAAGAATGGAAGGTTGAAACATTACCAGGAATCAGGTTTGGGACTCCATTGAATTTCTTGACGCTTTCTCCATCGAAGCAATGCCTAGGGAGAAAAATACCAGAGCTGATTCACTAGCAGCCTCTGTGGTCACCGCTATACCTCATCCCGATTTTCTCAAGATAAGTTCACCATTGAGATGATCCATAGACCCAGTGTACCTGATAATACAAGTAACTGGCAAGTTTTCAATGATGATCAACACTTGCTTTCTTTCTTAGAACTCAAGGATAATTTTGAACAGTTGTACTTTGAAGGAAGCGATAATTTGCCTCGTGAGAGTGTGCCCTTTAACGAAGAAGCCATCAAAGAAGAAGAAGCGGATCAGGATGGATGTATCAAACTCAAAGGAAACAAGATTCCAAAAGGATTGGTGAGTTTAGAAGAACTGTTTGACAAACATGACAGGTATGTAAAGTTTAAAGCTTCTACTGGACCTCAACAATCAGCTGAATATGAAAAATTAATATTGGGAGTTCTACTGATCCTAAACTCGTGAACATTGGAAAATGTTGCACACCAGATGAGAGGAAGAAGGTAATTGATCTTTTAAAGAAGTATAAGGATGTTCTTGCTTATTCCTATGAAGATTTAAAAGCTTTCCAACCAAAGGAGATGCAACATTTTATTCCTCTCAAACCTGGGATTAAGCCTTTTAAACAAAAGTAGAGGCAATACAATCCTAAAATAGCTGACACCATTTTTCAAGAAATACAGAAGTTATTGAAAGCCAAAATCATTTTTCCTATCCATCATTCAACATGGATTGCCAATATTGTGCCCATTAGAAAGAAAAATGGTGAGATTCGTATCTATGTTGACTTCAGGAATCTAAATCAAGCTTCCTTGAAAGATAATTATCCCTTACCTATGATGGATCAGGTCTTGCAAGCAAAGAACGGATCGAAATGTTGTCTATGCTTGATGGATTCTTAGGATATAACCAGGTAGAAGTTAATACCACAGATCAACACAAAACGGCTTTCACTACTCCTTGGGGTACCTTTGCTTACAAAAGGATGCCTTTTGGGCTCATTAATGCTGGTGCCACTTTTCAGAGAGCTATGGATCTGGCCTTTGGAAGTTTGAAGGGAAAGTATATCGTCGTATACCTTGATGACTTGACTGTATTTTCTAAAACAAGGGCAGATCATTTTCAGCATCTAGAAACAATTTTGCTAAGATGTAGAGAACATGGGATCTCTTTAAATCCTAAGAAATCCATTTTTTGTGTCACTTGAGGGGAAATTATTGGGGCATGTTGTCTCCAAAGATGGTATAAAAATCGATCCTGAGCGAGTTCAAGCTATTCAGCAAATTCCTCTTCCAACCAGCAAAAAGGGAGTGCACTCTTTCTTTGGTAAGATCAACTTTTGAGAAGGTTCATCCCTGATTTTGCAGAGCTAACTTTGAATATCTCCCAAATGATGAAAGGAAAAAAATGTTTGGTTGGTCTCCTGAAGGGAAAGAAGCCTTTGAAGGTATTAAAAGGGCCATTGCTAAAACTCCTGTTTTAGCATGTCCAGATTTCAGCAAAGATTTCATTATCTATTGCTACGCCACAGATAACACCTTGGCTGTTGTTTTGACTCAGGAAGATTCTAATGAGCATGAACTCCCAATTGCATTTATGAGCTATATTCTAAAAAATCATGAGTTAAAATACACCATAATGGAAAAACATGCTTTTGCAGTGGTTAAAGCTGTCAAGCAGTTTCATTTTTACATTCTTAACTCTCACTCCATGGTGTTGGTACCAGATACAACTGTTAAGTCAATTCTCACACAGCAGGAATTTGGATCCAAGAGAGGGAACTGGGTGGCCAAGGTTCAAGAATATGATATTGACATCAAACCAACCAAGCTCGTCCATGGAAAAGGCCTGTGTGAACTCATCGCTGAAGGAGCTAGACATGAGTTACTGGAGGATAAAGTTGGTCTTCCTACCGTCTGTTTCTTAGCTCAGTTGATGAATGGTATGTTGATATCGCTCATTTTCTCACCTATGGGGAATGCCCCTCTCATTTGTCTACCAAAGAAAGAGAGCCGTTAAACTAAGGTCAACCCAATATGTGTTGTGGGAAAACACCTTGTTTAAACGTGGGTTAGATGGAAGGTTTTTGAAATGTGTGGACAAGGAACAGCAGAAGAAGCTACTCTCAACTTTTCATGATCAGGCATGTGGAGGGCATTACTCATCAACTGTCACTACTCATAAAATACTTCGTGGAGGATATTACTGGCCTACCTTGTTCAAGGATGCATCAAAGTGGGTTGATAAATGTGAGGCTTGTCAGACTTTCGTGGGTAGACCCAAGTTGGCCTTTGCCCCTAAACCAGTTGTGATTGAAGAACCTTTTCAACAGTGGGGTTTGGACTTCATTGGAACACTTAATCCCTCTTCTAGTGCTGGTCATACCCATGTATTAACTGCCACAGATTATTTCACCAAATGGGTAGAAGCCATTCCAGTAAAGAGTACTACTTCAGAAGTAGTATGTAGCTTTATCAAAGAAAACATCTTGGTAAGGTATGGTGTGCCAAACAAGATTGTGACAGATAATGCTTCAAATTTTTCTTCAACCGAGATGATGGATTTTTGCTATGGATATGGCATCTCCTTGGCTCACTCCTCAGATTACTATCCTCAGGGAAATGGACAAGCCAGAATCCACAAATAAAAATCTGGTGGCCATAATAAGGAAATTAGTCAATGAATCCCAGAGGAACTGGCACAAAAACTCTATGATGCCCTTTGGGCAGATAGGATCACACCTAAGAGAGCCATTGGAATGTCTCCTTTTCAGGTAGTATATGGAGTAGAAGCTCAATTGCCAGTAACAGTGGAGCTACCAGCCTTGCATCTAATGAAGGCCATTGAAGATACTAGTTTCAATGATTCTTTGGATAAGAGAATCATGTATCTTCACAAATTGAATGAGGATAGATTGGAAGTTGCTGATAGGATATTTGCTCATCAAGAAAGTAAAGGTCCTATTTGATAAGAAAGCCAGGTTCAGAGATTTCCAAGTTGGAGACATTGTTTTGTTGTGGGATAAAAGGCATGAACCTCGTGGCAGCCATGGCAAGTTTGATTCCCTTTGGCTCGGACCTTTCAAGATCAGGCACTTCGCTGGTAAGAATTCTTTTTACCTTGATTATATGGATGGTTCTTCTCTCCCACTTCCTTATAGTGGGTAGTACCTGAAATTGTTTAAGTCATAGGTGATTAGGAAGTCCTTTTGTATATTCTGTATAGCGTTTTGTTTTTCTTTCCCTTTGTTTTGGTGTGTTGTCCTCTGTATTGGTTTGATTTGATGACTCCGTGGCCCAATGGATAAGGTACTGGTCTACTTCCCGAGTTTGTCTAAATTCTTGCCTTGTCTCATTCTTTGAATTTATGCCAAGTCATCCCCAGAAGGAGCCAGTTGTTGTCCACTCAAAATTCCCCTGCTTTTAAGAAGTTGAAAATTAAAATTTTGAGGTTAAGTGTCTTTTTTGTTATCCTGGTAATGTGAAAAGTCAAGAAATTGGGAAAATCTACGTTTTTGGGTCATTTTGTGTGTTTTTCGGGCCTGTCGGACATTTTTGTCCCACGTGTCCCAAGTTCCTGGGCTCTCATTTCGATCCTTTTACCCAAAGTCTCTGTTTTTGTCTGCCAATTTTTCCCGAATCACATGTTCCACAACTTTCGCCCCGTGTCCCAAGTTCTTCTTGCTCTCTGTTCCCCGATCTCTCGGTTTACCCAAGTCCATTCTTTTTGGGCCTGTCGGAACTTTTTGTCCCAAATGTCCCAAGTTCTTTCGGACCCGTTGTTCCCTTTTCGTCCGATTCGGCCGAATCACGTATTCCACGTACTTTCATCCCGCATGTCCCAAAAGCATTTGTGCATCTTTTCCCGCATCGCCCGAATCGGCCGAACTGCGTACTTCGCGCTTTCGCCCCTCGTGTCCCAAATGAACCAAGTGCCATTCGTGCTAATTTTTCCCGCTCTACCCGAATATCTTGCTTTTCAATTTGGTAGATATGTATTTAATGCACATTTATTGCCTTTCTCTCTCCTAAACGGCTATATAATGAAATGCCCCCTATGCGTTTTTGCACACTGCTTTCATGCTATCTATTGCTCGAACCCTTGCAACCAAAATTTCTGCGCGTGTATCCATTCCCCCTGCAATTCCATCCCAAGTCTAGCTTGCAGCTTTGCTCTCCAAGTTACTATCAACATGAAGATCAAATTCCAGGGCAGGAACAAATTTCACCACTCGAGTCCGTCGTTCCCGATATCGGGGACAGTGAAGTTCGCCACCTTGACTTTGGGGATTTTTGGACAAGGATGACAGATGTGAACCCTTCACCGATGGCACAAATGATTCATGAAGTGGCTTGGCTTCACCGGTGGTTCCCTATCTCAGTGCAATGCATGCAGACACAGTTTCTCATGGGCTCATTTCAACCCTGATTCGAGTGATTTGACAAACGTGCATGGGGAGCTCATCACCAAACTTGATGCTGCCACCATTGGCACTGCACTAAGGATTCCAGAAATGGACAATGCTATAGTTATCTCCCATAATCAAGCATAGGCCCTTTTCAATCAAGACAGTGATAATTATAAGGCGCGGGTGGCGAAGTCCTGGCTAAAAACCCTAAGAAGGGGGCATCTCGTCTATCCAAGACTCTTTTCCATGCCGATTTCAATGAAGAACTATCAGATTTCATAATCCTACTGGCTCGGGTTATGGGCTTACCCTCTACTAATGAGTTCCATTTCTGGATGTGCCCGCTTATCAATATGGTGTGCGAGGGAACTCAGAATATCAACTGGGCAGAGATCATCAGTATGAACCTAGCTGAGCAGCTGTCTAATGTACAACAAACAAAGAAATTCTATATGACTTCATACCTGATGTATACTCTAGCAGCATCGAGGCAATGGTTTGGTTTTTCATACATCGATGCTCACAAGGATGACCCCGTGTATGCCTACTGCCCGCAGTTCACCCTAGAAACCAGCAATCGCAATTTCTGAAGGGTGAATGATGCTTTCACCATGTACATTGTTCGGCTTCTTGAGAGTGACACAGTGAGAAGATTTTCTGATGAAGCCATGAGTCTGATATCGCACTACGGTGCTTATTTTATCCAATTCAGAAAATTTTCCTATATCAAGCTTGCTAGCTATGAGAGCACTCCTCTCAAGCTTCCTATGTTCTGCAATGACAAAATGGCCTTGATAGAAGTGTGCAGGCAATTGGACAAATTGCATAGAACCTGCAGAGATAAGAAAATTATTGGCTTGCACTTCCCCATCTCTTTGGGAAACTACACCTGCAAAACAACCCTGGACGCACAAAATATAGAAAGAGCCCTAGCTCCCATCACTGTCCATTTCTTCAAGCCAAGAACTTGCTTTGACTTGAAAAATTTTATTGAGTAGAACATCAAGATAACCTATCATCATAGGGCAGACACAAAAGACTATTGGGCTGACTGTGCTGATGATTTTGAAGCCAGAAGGAGGCATTATGGCAGGTTTTCCCTACAGTTAATTCAAGAACTTGGCTTGTACCAAGTTCCTGAAGGGCTCCAAGATGACAATTCTGACCTGTACTCATATGAGTATGACAATGTGGTCAAACACACTCCCTTGGAGGACTTGGATTGGTTCAAAAAGGAGAAGGATGATTTGGCTGAAATCCTCGGCTCCGGCCTTAGTCAGACCAAGATCTGGTTTGATAGAAAGTTCGTGAGCACAGGAGACACTCTGGGGAATCCTCCTCCAAGGATGCTTCAACACCAAGGAGGGAAGCATCGACACCCAGATCAGAAGCACTGTGCAAACCCCCTCCTGCCTCATCAACTCAAGGACCTGCAGTCTCTACTCCTTCCTCATCCACCCAGGTGTATTAAAAGAAATTCAAAGAAGTTAAAGAAGGAGCCTGGAAAAAGACCCCCGAGGAAGCATGCAGAATTTCCTTCGGGACCAGAGAACATTATTGTTCTCAGTGAAAGTGAAGAAAGTGAAGTGCCAACTCCTGCAAGCACCCCTGAAGCCCCAATGGATAAGGATAAAGAAGTCCAGAGCACTGAACTTCCAAGCACTGTTGATTCCTCTGCACCAGGAGCCCCAAGCGCTCCACTCATATCTCAACTCGAGGCAACAACAGTGCAAACCTTGGGTGCCATGAGTTCTCTATCTCTTGGTCCTCTTGCCCCACCTACTTCTTCCTCCTCCTCTTTTGCATGGGTGCAAGCCTCTTATGACAAGTAGGAAGAGAAAGTCTTCCTCCCGGATCTCAGGACCAAATTTTGATGTTGTGGCAGCCTTGTTAGGCACTACTCCTCCTTCTCGCGCCAAAAAGCCAGAATTACCTCCAGGATAGTGTCTGACGCTCAAGGCCAACAATTCCTGGAGATAGCCAAGCCTAAGGCAGATAAGCCAGAGCAAGATTTGCAAGCATCTGATCTTGAGCTCTCAAGGATTCCCATGGGAGAATCTACCCCTGAAGGTGAGATCCATAATCTTCAGGAAACAGTTACCAGAGTCATTGGGAGGGTAGAGAAAGGGCAGCAAACCATTGAACAGTTGGAGGAACAAGCCCAGATTCTTACAAGTTTCATCAAGTCCCTGCTATCCAAAGATAAAGTTTTGGATCCTACCCCATTGACTACTCTTCCACCACCTGTAATTCTGAGCCAAGATGAAGTGCAGAGTATTAAAGACATGCACAAGTATTCTGTATATGGAAGAGCTATGGAGGCCATGGTGGATGATATGCTGGTTGCAGGATTAAACTTCATTGATGAAGCCTTCAAACTCCATGGGAAGGTGAGTAATTTGCAACAGAAGCTCTCCTCCACCATTGGGAACATTGATAAAGAACTTAAACTTTGGGGCAGTAGAATAGTAGACCTCCGCTAATGGGACAAACAGATGAAAATATTTTGATGGCAAGCAAAGTCTTCGAGGATGCCAAGGATAATTTGTCAAAGTCCTGGGTCTACAGTGTGGAATGGAAGATCAAGGTCTTGGAAGAGGCTTTGGGAGAATTAAGGAATAGCTGGTAGAAGGGTGAGGCCTTCAAAACACTAGTTATATCTGCCTTAAAGATATACATTGCCATCTTCATGATGAGACTTCTGGTGTGCCTCTCACTTTACAAGAAATCAAAGCTCAATTCAGAGCTTTTGTCAAAGGGGATCTATTCAAGGAAAGCTCCATTTCCAAAGAAAAAATGAAGGAGATCTGTTCTCTTCAATCTGCCATAGAAGAAGCAAATAAAGATTATCATACTCATGTCGAGTTTGATAAGGAAATGGAGAAGTGCCTTGGATTTTGGACTCAGTCTACCACCAACACATCAGTCCCACGTGGCAGAGACATAGCCGAGGTGTTGAAGAGATTCAGACAATGGATCTTAAAGTCGGTGGGTCCCTCCCAGTCATAAGCACTGTCTTCTTCTCCTAATTCTTCTCTTCTCTTCCCCTTCTTTCTCTCGGATTTTTTGTAATTAGTTGGGGTATTGCGATTAGCAACCCTTTAACTAATCATTAGTTAAAAGAAGTAGTTACCGAGAGTAACTGATTTGTAAACTATATAATGGCCTCTCCTCGCCATTTTGAAGGAGGAAGAACTTGGCTTATTTCTGAAAGTGTAAATAAATCTTAAAGAAATCAATACAGAAGGACTTTTCATTCTTTGTCTATCTGATTTCCTTTATCCCTAAGCTATTCATTTAATCTTGTTAGATCATTTGTCTGTATTATGCTGGGAAGCTTTGTATTCTCGCAGATGTTATTTACAGAACTTTGTGTCTTTTTAAATTCCATCTTATTAATGTGATACAAATGATCTTATTCCAATTCGTTGTACCCTCGCATGCATAAGGAATTACTCTGTCATCTATAATTCTGAATGGTGCCTTTCTGCTCGTTCTCACATTTCCATTCCTCAGTCCTTTTGTAATTGATGATCCTTATTGAAAACACTTTCATGATATCCAAGTTCCACAAGAAAATCATACTTTGTATATGTGTAAATAGATTCGTTTTGAATAAGGAACCTCTCCCATTAAAGAGGAGAGACTTCTTGTCCCCTAACTGTTGCTCTTCTTGAAATAATTTTTTTATTATTATGAAAATAATTTATTGAATTATTAATGTTTATATTATTAATATGTGATTAGTTAATTGTTACTTTAAGGTATAAGTGTGTTATTGTTATTTTAAGATTAGGTAACTATATTGGTTTTCTAGGGGACCCAAAACCTGTAGTAGATAGTAATGAGAAGTTACTGAAGGATAAAAATATGTAGCAATGAAGATAAAAAGAACCTTCCTCTACCATGGCCCACAAGAAACAAAAATGCAAAACTACACAAGCGTAAAAAGAGATCATAATAGAAAGCCATAAGTCGTGCCAAGGTACATGAGAACAAAGACTCATTTTTCTAGGGGTTGTCATAGGCTTAGAGAGTTTAATTTTTTTGTTCTAGACCATAGTCCATTCATCCTCATTGGAATCTTCAACATCTACAAGGCCACACAAAATAATAACTTCAATGGAGTTTAGGGGCCAAAATGAAGATAAAGAAGGTGAATCACTCTCCATGACCATCTCTAGAGGGGGTGAAGGAGGGATTTGTTCAAATAGAGCTTGTGGATTAACAACTAAGTGGATATTAAAATTAGTCTCCTTAAAGAAGTGTGTTTGCATTTGTATTCTTGGAATATGATTAATTAATTTTAATATTATTAATATATTAGTATATTTGTATGTTTATTAAAAAATTGATGAAAAAGATCTTATATTATATTAAATGCAACATGATAGAATATATTTCCAACAAAAATCAAGTGGTAAGAGAGCACGCAAGAAAACCTAACACAAACTTGGCCAAGCCTAGGAAAGCAAAAAAGGAACACACTAGGCAAAGCCTAGGAATACATAAAACCAATAGATTTAAGTTGTTGCTGCAACATAGATAACAATGGGGGTTGTTATCATCGGACCAGCTTGGACAAGGAAGGTCATTACCAACCTGGTATGTCCTAACCTAAGCTAGGAGGGTCCTCCTCTTCATTTTCAAATACCACCCTTGTGGGAGAAATGTAAAGAGGAATCTGGGGGAATTTGTTTGAAGGTGGTGGGGGTGGAGGAAGAAGATTCTAGCCATCGTGGGTGTGTGACTCGAGAACAACCAAGCAAACCCCAACCAAGCTTTTGAGCAAGGGGAAACCTCATTCGCGTGGGCGAGTTGGTCAGGCAAAAACTTTTCTTGGGGTTGAATGCGCGGGGATCGGTGAGCATGGATGAAAGAATGTTGTTGAGTGGCTCGACAACCTCCATGGAGACGACTCCCATATGATAGAGAACGTTGTGAAGGTGAAGGTGGTGTCAGTGACATTACACGGGCGTCATCCTAATTTCGTATAAGTGTTTGTAATTGCTCCACCTCTAGGGAAATCTCGTTGGCTTTCGAACTTGAATCCACATAAGTGCATTGGAGATATCAATCGATTTATTATACATGAAATTCTTTAATCCACTTGACATTAGCAAAGAAAAGACATTTCTTTCTTTCCATAACCAAAACAAAATTTCCCTTTCGAAAACATTCCAAATCTAGGAGAACATATATGGAAAGATTGGGCTATCTCTTAAAATAATGTCTTTGTCATGTGAGACATTTTGGTCGAGAGGTAAGAAAAAGAGTGAATCCATTTCAATCCCATCGGCCTTCGGACATAACAAAAATAAATGCAACAAGGCTTCCAGTGGCTAAAAATGGACATTTGGGGCCCGAAAAACAATTTTAACTAGGGGAGCCTATTGGAAGTCCTTGATCTAAATTAAACAACAAAAATGTGCAATTTTGGGATCCAAATCTAGTGTTGATTTTTTCAAACATGGGAAAATTTGGGAAGAGCCAACGATAACCCTTACTGGCTGAGTAATTCCAATAAGGGGTGTCAACAAACCACTTCAGTTCATCCACCAAGGATGGGAGGGATACACAAAAACTTTATGTAGCATATGGTCATGGAACGAATTAATTATTTGGATGATAATAGCACGATCCTGCATGGTGAGTTGAAAAAGACCTTTTAACTCAATCCCAAGATACCAGGGATTGTGTTTGTTTGAAAAACAAATCTTGAATCGTACAAATTTCGCTCTTAAAAATATTGAGTGCTAGAATTCCAAGGAGTTACGCAAGACAGCAATCCTGAGCTTAAATGATAGGTGACCACCACAAGGATTGTTGATTGATGGAAACACCATTGCGGAAGCTTGATGCCTTTCCGGTGAACGCACGAGTTGATGCGTTCCCATACTTTCTAGATACTTTTAAGCACAAAAATTCCAAAACATTTGATAGGAACTTGTAAATAATAATAAAAAAATTAATAATATATATTTAGTTGATTATTATAATATTAATGTTTAAATACATATATTAATTATTTAATTGTTATAAGACTAGTCTAATTTAATAGTTAATAATTTTATTTTAATAATAGATTAATTTGAATAATAATTAAATTATATTTTACTATTTGTTATATTGATGTAAAATTAATTATTAATTTTTATTATTATATTAATTTATTTGTGATTTATATTATGAATATGATTATGTGTACTTTCTAATTATGAAATCTATTTATTTTTTTATCAAAATAATAATAGAATAAATGAATATTACACCCACTAAAATGAAAAATAATGATATATAAGATAAATATTACTTATATAATGTTTTCCCCATTAAAATGAAGACTAATGATATATGAATTACATATTACTTTTATAAACAATAACAAATAAATTAATAAAAAATATTACACAAATATTGAATTTATATGCCGTGAATTGAAAGAGAATTTAATAAAAATGTTGATTATGAAATATGTAAAAAATCAAACCTAAAATATTTTAATTTAATATTTATTGAAATTAATATCTGTAGATAAATGTAATTAATATATAAAAAGTATTCCACAAACATTAAATTGTATAAATACTACCGTTTAATTGGATAAGAAAAATATGATTGGAAGTTGAACTCTTGAAGCGTGAATAGTTGTACAATACTTACCCCTCGCTTTCAATCTATCCGAGGACCATGTAACTATCATAAATGGAGATCCTTATACAGCAGGAACAAATCAGAAAATTAATTAAAAAATTTATTTATTTATTTTTAATTCCTGATTGACCCAGAGCGTAGGCCCTACCAACTTTGTGCGTGCTGATTAGGGTCAGCTGTCATACACCAGCGGCCCCTATTTTTAATCTATGTTATTTATTTCCATCCATTTGTCCATAATTTAATTGGTATTTCAGTGTAATACAATCTATGACACTAAAAAGTATAACTCAATGGTCATAATAAATCCGTTGTTATTGATTTTGTAATTTATGTGATCTTACGTGCAGTCCTCATACTTTTCAACTGGTTTATCACTAAAGAAACCACAATTAGACTCTTCTTTTTATCTTTAAAAGAACACTTCTTAATTGGATACTCAAAAATCTATAATTAATCGAAACAGATCTGAACCAAAACATGAAGCAACGCTTTCGAGCTCAGATGGCACTGACTGGATTGATGGCGAAATATGAGAATGATTTTTTTGCTCATAGCATATGTACGTCGAGGGAATCCAAGTGGCCAAGCTCATTATCATTAATGTGTTGGGTTGTCTTACCATCCAAGTGGCCAAGTTCATTGTTGGTGGACAACACTGCTTCTAGAGAAAATAGGTGTGATAGTGTTGGACTATAGATAGCAATAGCCTACATGCACTGTACCTTTAATTTTTGGTTCTCTTTTTTTTTCACATTATCTGTGGCCGAAATCAGCTGGTACACAGCATTTTGCAGCGTGTGTGGCTGAAATCAGCCAGTACAACACCATAGAAAACTAACCGTTCACGTCAAATTCTGGAATGTTAATGAGGTGGACCAGTATGTAAGCCGTATTTATGCCAAAATTGAGAACAACGAAGATACCTTTTTTCCTATCTAAACAATGTTGTCTAATGTCACGGTTTATTTTGTCAACTTAAAAACTGATATGCATCTTAGTTTTTGAGTGTCTTCACGCAAATTTAACCAGACCTTTCACTCCGAAAAATTTGTGACAACGTTTAAAGTAAACATCTTATGTTTGATATTTGTGCATATTTTTTAACATAAATACATCCATTTTTTTCTTTTTTGACATAAATACATTCAAAAAAGTTATACTAGTTAGGTTGATAAGTTTTTATTATGACGAAAAATGATCTTAAATTATATTAAACGCATCTTGATATAAGACTTTTCCAGCAAAAAAGCGAGCGATATGAGAACATGCCCCAAAACCACAAACAAACTAGGCCAAGCCTAGGAAAGCAACGAGCACACTAGGCAGAGCCTAGGAATACATCAAAACAAGAGAGTCAACCCGCCATAGAAAGAAGACCAGCAGAGGGGTGGTCGTGATCATCACACTAGCAATGACCAGAAGGTACTTTCCAGCGTCAAGTATGTCCCAACCCAAGCCGAAGGGTCCTCCTCTTCATTGTCAGCCACCACCCACATGGGCGAGATGGCAAGGGGAATCCGAGGGAACTTGTTCGAAGGTGGCGAGGGTGGAGGTAATGATTCTAGTTGTCGTGGGTGCGCTCCAAATTTGAGTGACAACTTGGGGAGCCCTAGCGGTGTTGGTCGGATTGGTAGAGAAACACTCCTTTGTGGTTGGTTGCATGGCGATCGGTGAGAATGACCAAAAATGCCGGCTGGGATCGGCTCGACAACCTCGAGAGGGATGGCGACCATAGGGTAGAGAATGCCGAAAAGGAGAAGGTGTCTCCTAAGCAACGTTACATGGGGTGTCACCCCAATATCACAAAGTGTCTCAGTAAATGCTCCACCTCAGGGCCACCTTGTTGGCCTGAACTTGAATCTGCAGAAGTACATTCGAGATAACCATCAATTTATTATACGCTAAAAATTGTTTATCAAATTAAGTGTTAGCAAAGAAATAAGCATTCCGTTCTTTCCATAACCAAAATAAAATTTCCCCTCTGAAGACAAGCCAAATCTTGGAGAACATATGTGGAAAACTAGGGCTATCTCCTCAAAGAATGTGCTACCATGTGAAACATTATAAATAGGAGAAGAAAGAAGAAAGAAATAATTTGGTTCCAAACCTCACTGGGCTTTGGGAAAATACCAAAATAAGTGCAACAAGGTTTCGAGGTGGCCACAAAACAGACATTTGGGGGCGGGACACCAATTTGAACCAAGGGGGCCTATTGGAAGACCTTGATGTAAAAGACACCACATAAAGTGTGCAATTTTGGCTCCACATAGGAAGACCAAATAGTGTCAAACCTCCTTCTCCAACAAGAGGGAGAAGAATGCAATCCCCATCTAGTGTTTAGTTTTTCAACCATGGGTAAATGTGGGGAGAGCCAATGATAACCCTTACTGACAGAGTAATTCCAAAAAGGGGTGTCCACAAACCACTTCCAATCCATCCACCAAGGATAGGACAGATGCACGAGATATTTAATGCAAAGCATATGGGTGGGGACCAAATTGGTGATTTTGATGAAACCAGCATGATCCTGGGTGGTGATTCAAAAATGATCTTTGAAATCATTCTAAGGAACCCAGGATTGTGTGTGCTTGCAAAACAAATCTTGAATGGTATGAATTTTATGCTAAAAATCTTGAGCACAGGAATTTTAGGGACTTTTGCAAGACATTGATCCTGAACTTGAATGACAGGTGACCACCACAGGGATTGTTGATTGATGGAAAGGCCATTGTGGAAGCCATTCCTTTCCATAGAAGCCACGACTTGATGCATTCCCATGATTTCTAGATACTTTTAACCATGAAAATACAAACAACTTGATAAGAAATGGAGCAATGAGAAGATTAGAAAACCCCAAACCCTTCTAGGTGGGGTGGCCATAAGGAGAGGTCTCCTGGATGTAATAGTGAAAAATCACTTTCCATACTTCTTGACCTTCAATGCATTGAATTATCCATTTCGCACGAGTGCTTGCCCTTGTCGAAATATGTCAATAAGACCCATCACCCCAAATTCATAAGACTCATCCCCAAGAGTTTAAATTACAATGACAATAAAGGAATTGGTGGAGTCGATGCTATTAGGAATAGAAAATTAAAACGTTGACCTTATTTTGAATGTCATAAGATAGATTTTTATATTCACGGTGCAGACAATAATTGGTATATAATTGAGTTTGGGGTGTGATTTGTTAATTTAGATTTATTTGTTCAAAACCACTACGGTGGTGTAACAATATTGAGGCCATTTATAAAATATATTTAAGATATTTGTTACTAGTATAGATATGTTAAATACATCTAAATAAAAGATACTAAGATATATTAAAGTCAAGGTGCCTATCTAACTTATGTCAATATTTCCAATATAGGCACCGTGAGATTGATATCTTTTGTTATCTTTTAAATAGATGTATTTAAAATATATATATTAGTAGTACTGCTTGTGTTGTGTTTCAAACATAAAACATTTATTTTTTTAAGTAATCAAAAGGTGTCATGTAAAATTTTAATCTAAATGCACAATAATATACATCACAATAAAATGAAAATTATTTCATATTCAAAATATACATTTTAAATAAAAATTATATTAATACATGAATATAGTAAAACATTCATATGCATATATGATATATTTGCACTTGATGAATAAATCTTCATCTATACATTTGTTCCTCCAATGATTGAAGTCTATTTTCTTCCATATTTCTTCTCTCTAATCCCCTTCCACTCTTCAATTTCTCAAAACGATCATATGTGAACAAAGGTGAGATCTGTAGTCCATCTAATAACTTAACACAATGTACAACAACAAATTTAAGATATTTTCTTTTGATAAGTCCTATATCAATTGTGGATTTGTTAAGTGTTAAACCCTTTGATTTATGGATTGTTAATCCTAATGCCACTCTCAAAGTCAATTGATCTACGCAACCCATTTCTATATGAGTGATTAGAAGTGTCGGTGGATCCGCATCAAAAAAAAAAAATCCTTATCTAGATATCAAATTGAATCATTGCATATGTTGAAGATTTAGGGAAATAATCCTTATTTGTAAAGAACGCTTCAAAATATACCCAAAAGCACCATTAACATGACCTACTTCTTTCCATATTTTTTTTGCAATCATCATCGTCGCACCTTTAGAAATAGGTAATTCCACTTCTATCTGCTCATCATCCAAACACTAAAAACATTGTTTCCTCCTCTACTTGCAATGCTTCGTGTAATAGGTTTATTCAATGCATACAATTTTCTCTTATTATGTTGATGCACATTTTCCTTTGTTGCAAACAAATGTATTTGTTCATTAAAATCCTCTTTTTCAACTATTTGAAGAGAAGCATCGATTCTTTTCATCAACAATTTCCAATCTTCAATTGTTGGATTTGCATCTCTTAGATTTGTTAGAAGTTGTCAAAACCTTTGTTGTTTTTAACATTTGCCTTGTTATCGAAAACCTTATCTAATGTAACAATAGTTATGAAGTTATTTCTTGTGCATGGAGGTGTATCAAATACGTGAGGCAACTTCCCAAAATTACAAACAAAAATCATAGACCTTCCACCAAAGAACATATCAAAATTTTCTAGAAATGCTTGGCATAGTTGAGAATCTATATTTTGAAGAGTATTTTGACTTATAAAATGCATCTCATCAATCAATATATATGTAACGTATAATATTTCTTCCTAAAATATCATTAACCTTGATCCTTATAACTTTTCAAAATCTGAAATAGGAATTTGCAATGTTGTATGTATTGTTCATTTACCAATGTTAAATGTTGTAACTATAGTTACTGAGAAAAAAGTAGAAGGGAGCTAGGTTGTGGTCGTGATAAATCTAGAAATGCTAACTTAATCCCTTTTATAAGATATCATTTTATTTTTCCCATTGTTTCTATAATTATCATATGAAATGGAGGTACATTATGTCCTTGATTATAATGTCTAATGAGTATATCAAATGCACACTCTTTTTTATTCTCATTGAGCTTATAATATATAGAATTGCATGACTCATCTTGAATTCCAACTAAACAAATATCTTTGACCATGGTTGTGAATTTTTATCTTTATTCATTTCTTATTCACCTAGGTAAACTATATTCCAAAGTGTTTCCTATTAATATCCCTTCAACCCAACATATCAATCTCAAAAACATGTAGTAATTTTTATTGGTGTAGTTTTTATATTATCTCCCAATCATGTTGCTTTGGTGTTTTGTTGGATATTATCCTAATTATCATCAGTCACATTGAACCTCTTATATTTGTTTCAATCATTCATTACCTGCAAATGATTGTATTGAAATTTCTCCCAATTGAGTTTTTTTGTCTCATTATTAATGCTAATATGCCTCTATATATCATGAAATGGTATTTACAATTGGAACTTTGACCATAAAAACACCAAAAATTAATGGTTCTCATGTTAAGGATGCTTTAGGAAAATGTGTTCACATCCTCTCACTAGCTGTAGTTTTCCTTGGCCTAAAATGTTCTCCTCTTTTTATTTTTGTATTTAACATCCACCATCTAAAGCATTTGACTGAGTGCTACATGTTTCTTCGTGAGCGGTTTATATCTATACCGATCAACTATTAGATTTAACATGCGTTTCATTTTCATTGTCCTCTTTTAATACCATTTAAGAAACATTACAACCAACATTTAATGATACGCAAAATCCACTACACTCAACCAAAGGAAGTTCTAGTAATATGTTCCATGACTCCATTGCCCCAATATCTCTTTCAATAATAGTTTTTGTTAATAGGTGTCTATATTCTCGCAAGAGGATACTAAATGTTTTCAATATTTAGAAGACTTATCAACATTTGTGGATATGTTTCTAAACTTTTCTTCTTATAGAACATATTTTGAAATGTAATGGATTACTTAATGTTTTGAAAGAACAAGTTGTCATTCTATATTGGAACGCCATGATCGTAACAAATAACGATTATGTTTTCTCACACGGTAATCATTTCCTTTTGGCCTATATTTTTATCTCCCATCTCACTATATTCATATAGTTTTGATCCTTCATTTTTATATGTCAAGGGGCATTGTACCTATTACATATAATCTTATGTTATTACACTTTTATACTTAAATTTTTAATATCATTTAGACATTCCCATATCTACAAATTGTATGATTCTCCACACAATTAACTAATTCTTAATAGTATTTAATAGTCCTGATCTTTTTATTAATATTCAATGTGTCCCTCAAGGATGGATGTGATCTCATATTATTCCATACTTAAAAATAAGATACAATAATTCAGATTTATGTTCTTCAAAAGTATTTTGTGTTTTTTCTTATGTAAAATCAGGCTTAAGAATTTTTTACCTTTATGTTTCATTGGTATACATATCCTCGAGGGTTTCACGCATGAACAATTCTATTAAAATAACTTTGGGTATAAACTTTCTCCTTATTGAGTAAAGTTATTAGTACTTCCACATTGTTGTTTTCTTTGTACTATGACAATCAAAAGATTTGAAATATGATGTGGTAAAACTCCTACAATTTCCTTGATTTCTTGTGGGAAACAAATGGTATGAACTTTGTATTTTTATTGACCTCCAGTTAAATGGGTCACTTGTAGAATTAGACTCACAAGGGAAATCAACATCACTTCAAGTTCCATCAAGTTTACAAGTTCGCATTGTTGGGGTCAAAGATCCATTTTATTAGCTTCTGAAAATCAAGTGATACCTTCCTCTCATCTACATATTTTACATATAGGTCCTGCATTCTCTTGATGTATCTTCATTCCAAGATAAATATTTTGAAAAATATAACACATATGTGGATAAACAAGTTTTTCCAACTAATGTTGAAACAATAATTGTATGGTTTGAAAATCTATGACAACATTATTTTGTTCTCTTCCCAGTTGTGAATGACTTCTAGTTGTTCATTATAATTTTGTATATAATTCCTCACATCAACATCCATTTCTATATTATTAGTTATTTGTAGAAGATGATTTATGGTTAAAGAATTCACACCTTCGAATTAATATTTATGTTATAATTCCTAGGATGGTTTTGTAGTGCCCACTTCCCTTTGACACCTTTTGATATTGATCTTGATACTATTGATTACATTATGGACATTATTATGGTTTTGATTTAGTATGATGTTAGATGTTAGACCATGGATTATTTTTTATTTTGATTTAGTTATGATGCATGATGATTATTAGAGACACTTCATATGTGGATGATGATATACTATTTGACATGGATATATTATGAATGTTGTTTGGACATGTGATTTTTAGATATTGTGAGTAGACCTAGAAAATGGACATTATATGATGATGATATAGTTGTTGATATAAATTGTAAACGATATTGTTGATTGCCTTGATGTTGTTCGACTTATATGTATAGATGAGTTTGTGAGTATATTTATATCATGTTAGATAATCTTATATGGCCACGACGCCGAAGGAGGTATTTATGTTTTGCAGGTTAAACCATCACAACAAACATTGGGGGATTGGAGACCAACCACATTGGAATTCTAGATGAATTCAACAAGGTCACCATGGCAACTAGTTTTGTTTTGTGTGTGTGTGTGTTGTTTTGTTAGGGATTCCCATGGGGGGGATTACCTTTGAATGTGACCAAGGGGATTTATGTATTTATTAATGTGGTTTATTTTATTAATGTTTGCATGTGTTTATTTTGTGGTGCTTTTACCCTTTTTCATTAGTTATTAAATGTTGTGTTAATGTTGTGAATAATCATGTTGTTAAAGTAAACAAATCAATATGTCATAAGAAATTAATTAGTGAAGTGGTTGGCTTTTGTATTAAATGTTGTAAGTATGTGTAAGTGACTTTGTAAGTGATGTGTAAGTTTACTTTTGAGTGTGAAACACTCCACCTTCTTGGAAATTCAAATTTTTCCTTGGAGGCTGATTTTGGAGGCTTGTGGGACAAGTAAAACTTGTCCCATACCTCTTAATTTTATTTAAAACCATACTTATGGTTGGATGGTTGAATTTAGACCTTATTTATGCATTTTGATTTGACTAATTGTAATTTTTAATTGCACTCTTCTTACATTTTATTAAATTCAGTCCTTATGGGGTGTGGGCTTTTTGGAGTGTGTAAGTTTATTGTCATATTATTCACCCACCTCTTTATTGTGCATTGGAGAATGAATTTGACTTTTGTGTTAGAGTTGAGGATGTGTGATGTGGCATCCTACATGGATCCACCTCATCCTCTTCTCTTCCCTCTTCTATAAAATTATAACTCCTTGCTTTGTTTTAGGTTGTTGAACATTTTACATACTTCCTTTTGGGTGAATTTTTGCTGTGTGGAGCTCTTGCTTTTGGAAGGAGATTGGAGACCCTTGCATGCTTGTTGGTTGTTGATTTTGCACTATATTTTGGCTTTAGAAAGCTTGTTGTTTTCAGACTTAAACAACTCCTTCATGGAGAGGTAAGATCTTGGCTCTTGAAATACTCATTTTCTTTATGAATGTACATGTTATTGTCTTAATGTCTTAGCATGTTTATAGGTTGTTTGGCTAGACTTCATAGGAATGGTGTAGGAGAAGGCTATGGGAAATCCATTTGGGGGCATAAAGGAATGTCAGTGGCATCATAATTCTTGTGGAGGGAGTTTGGATTGGGTTTCTACCTTGGAAAAGAAATGGCATAGTATTTTAACTTTGTGGGGGCATAAGGAAAATTTTTCGGGGCCATATGGAAAATTTGTGAGGAGTATAAGGATATATGGGAGATGTTTTATAATGGTAGTGCATTACATGTGGATACCCAATTCCCATTGTGAGGCATAAGCATCTTCCCCATAGTTCCTTGCTTCTTAGTATTGTTTGTATTTTTTAATGTACTTGTAAAATACAATCTATTTTCAACTGTTTTTAAAATATGAAAATGTTGCAGTTGTGTTTGTGGAAGCCTTTGTTACCATGGGTTGAATTACATCCTCTATTGCATTATGGTTGGGGCTTGGGGGCCAATGAAGAAGGATGGGTTCTCCTTTTCATGGGATGCCTTGGTTGGGTGGAGAGAATTGTCTTTCCCCTACCTTTGTTGTGATCCAAAAGGAGAAAATTTATGTTGATGTTCTAGAGTAGAGGAGAAAGATAGTTTGACAGTTCCTTGTGAAATGAAATCTCATTGTAACCCTTCCCACTTTGAAGTGGATGATCTATATTTTATTTGTAATGGAAGGATACTTTGTATTGAGTTATGAAAGTTGTAAATTTGAAATGTGAAAGATATATATACTCTCTTCATTCATTTGAAAGAAAGAAATTGAAATTTGTTATTTGCATTTAAGAAAATGGAAGAATGTAAAGTTGTATATTGGAAATCAAAAAAATATTTCACTACCTTTATCAATTTACATTTTTGTATTGAAATTGATCATCAAATTGTGATTTGAAATATTGGTATGGAAAATTGAAATGAGGAATACATATGAAGAAAATATATGCACTCTGTTCACTTGAAATATGTTAAAATTGGAAATCAGAATTTTTATTTTAGCTAGAAAATTGTTTGTTCAAATCAACTAAATGTATTAGACTAGAATAGAAATGAATTTCCATATTTGGAAAATGAAAAATGAAAAACAGATCCTTTAGAAATTGACCTTTGTTTTGAATTTTAAACTAGAAATACTTCCTCTAAAATGCACAGTTCGAACCTGCAAACAATAAATAACATTGAAACATTGAAATATAACATGTCATGGTATAAATGAAGTCCATTGGACTAAAAAACTTAAGGAAAAATCCTTCAAACATTGCAAAATTGGGCCCAAACCTTTCACAATTATTTTATATGCAAGTTGTGAAAAAATTCAAATTGGAAATCAATCTAGAAAAATTACTTTTCAATACATCCTAAAAATTTTCTTAGGACAATCCTCCATGTTCATTTGTCATGTTAAAGGAGAAAGAATGACAAAATTGAACAAAATTTATAAGTTAAAATTTACCAGTTAGTTTTTAAAAATCCTGCAGGCCGTTTTCTTTAAATTGAGGCCATAAAATTTATCAAATCTAAAATTAATAACTCAAGTGCAAAGAGGGCTTCGAGGATTTCCATAAAGTCCTCATTTTCCTAAAACTGAGCTCTCTATAAAAAGTTATGGCCTTCTGAAGTTTTCTTCACTTAGCGGAAAATTTTGGGAAAAATTCCTCAAGCGAGCCCACGGCCGAAGTTTTCCCTTAGGATTTAGGAAAGTTTTTGGGAAAATTTTAACAGCTTCTCCACCGCCCCATTGGCCCATAGCCAATCAAATTCTACCATGTGGCACCATGAGGTGTTAGCGAATGGGTGGATCTCCTTTTTAACTTAGTGGTTTGAAAAAAATTTCAAAATTTTCCATCTTCTTTCCGCGGATCCGCCATCCCACGCCAATTAGAAGCCACCCGGGTGGCCTCATGAGGTAATGGCAGAGGTGCGGTACCTTTTTCAACCTTAGCACTTTTAAAAATATTCTTGCCCCTTGCATTTCCAAACCCAAAAGGCTTAATGCCTTAAATCTCTCTCGACGCGACCAGGACGTCCTCGCTAGAGCTTTCTCAAGCCGACATGTGTCCTCTTCGGGAGCTGCGGGCGCGCAGAGGCAAATCACGATTTTTCCCCGAAAAGGAAAAAAATGCCAAAATTTTTCCCGCTCCGCCGACCCACACAAGGGAAAATTTTCTCCCCTAGGCCCTGCAGCCCGCCTTGGGGAAAAATGTTACTCCCAAGGTCCATCGGCCCATAACTTGAGTTTTATGAGGAGTTAGGACTTCTTTATATCATTGGAAAGGTGAGGAAATTTCCTATCTAATGGGAGTAATTTAGGAAAAATTTGAATGCGTTAAGTATGAGAAAAATCAAGTTGAAACTTTAAGCCTGTTAGAGAGTGGGTATGGTGAGGAATTTTCCTCTGAACCTATTTGAAACTTCTAACCCTAAATTTTGGACCTTATGACCTATAATAATTATTAGTAATAAAAGTATACTCTAGTAGATTATAATTGTTCGGAACTGTTAGAATTACTGATTGTTTTCTTGTAACATGGTTGTAGATTCTTTTAAACACAAAAAAGTATTCCTCAATTTTCCTAACTAATCCTAGGTTGTTCTTGGGTCTCAAGTGGGTTGTTTTAACGGGCATTACACTTGGTATCAGAGAAGTGGTTCAAAATATTGGACCATTGGGCACACTAGAAACTTGAGACATGAAATTTAAAACTTAGCACACTTTTAAATCTAGAAAACAATTTAGTTTGGAATTTTCACATTTTAGTAAACATGGAAACTGAGTAAGACCTAGAATAAGGAACTAACTCTTGTTTTGTTCTATGCAGGAGGCACAGACAAGATGAGGAGCCTTTTCACATAGACTTAGGCATACCACCTTGAGCATGTTGTAGTAGTCATCATGCCAAAGATTTTGCAGACCCTTCACGAGGTTAATACTACATTACGCAGAGGATCAGTAGGAGGACATACAGCCAGACATGACAAAGTCCCTTCCATTAAGGGTCACGTATCTTCTTGACCCAGTGAGGAGCATGGAGGAGAGAACTCCCATGCAGAGTCAACCAAGGTAGAGTCACCATAAAGGGGAGAGGATGACTGAGTTTTAGGACATAGAGAGAGGTCTCGGAGCCCTAGGCTTAGGGATGAGCATACAGAGAGACCTAGAGGTCGTCAGACCACAGCTACAAATCACATTAGGGAGATCCCAAGCTTCGAACCTCACATTTTTTTGTGACATAGGTGGATTTCGAGCAGAGAGGCTCTGGCTAGTGAGTTTGAGTGGTTTCTTAAAGATTTGTTCTTGTTCTAGCAACACAAAAGGTCATGTTGTGATCCATCTTGAGGGATGGAGCTAGCGTCGATGGAGGAAAGAGGAGCAGAAGCTCGCATGTTGATTATGAGATAGTTACCTCAGGAGCTCTTTGAGGAGCGTTTTTAGTGTAGATATTTGTCACAGAGGTTCATACATCAGCGAAAAGATGAGTTTCATGACCTTCGACAGGGATCGCTTTCGAAAGTAGTAGAGTATGAGAGTAGGTTTTGGATCTACTCTAGTATGTTGAGTAAATGCGGGATGAGCACGTGCAGATCCACAGGTTTATCTTGGGCCTAAACCTTTGGACATCGAGGTTTGGTTTGGATCCACTACCCACATACTTTAGGGAAGGCCATTGAGAATGCCTATATAGTATAGGAGACTCTCGGGGGAACACCCAAGAGGCTAGATATCGAGTTCGGAGTCACATACAATGATTCAGATTCGGGACAAAAAATCGGGGATCGCACCTCCTCCTCGTGGTGGCCAATGTTCTTCACAATTATCATTTAGAACCCAATAACATTAGTAGCAGAACAGCCTCCACCCACCTCATACACCTCAACAGAGAGGTCGGAGTATGGGCCCTCCTTGTAGGGGTCCATCAAAAACAGGATGCTCTCAGAGAGCTCACTCAGTAGGATCTCGCGAGCAGAGACCTTAGAAGACCACAACGGGATCATCGGGATCCACACCATAGATCTCAGTACCAACTAGACCCGCTACACACAGGGAGGAGAGGATTAGGTAGTTGTTTTGGTCGTGGTGTTCTTGGACATTTTTCGAGAGATTACGTGTAGAACCCTAACAACAAGGGTAAGACACAAATCTTAGAGCCTCTGTCGGTGATATGGGGTGCGGTCATAGGATGTATGGAGCGGGTGAGAACCTGTCGGGGAAGAGCATCAAAGTACAGTCATTAAGACTACAAGTAGCATTGGTGGTATTCCTACCTCCATCTTGTTTGATTCTGGTTTTTCTAATTCTTTCATTGCACCATCTTTAGTAGAGTGATGTAGGCTGGTGGCAGTTAGGTAAGGTCATAGTTGGGACGTTGAGATGGCTTCTGGAGCCAAGATCTATGTAGACTCCTTAGTTAAGGAGTGTGTAGTGGATTTGGGAAATTTCACCACTACCTCAGATCTCCGTATCCTTCCTTTGGGCTCGTATGGAGTCATTTATGGTATGGATTGGTTATCTAAATAGAGGGCCAGGATGGATTGTTACCACAATATTGTATCTTGTGCAGATGATCTAGGACTAGAGTCAATGATTTTAGGGGTCGGGAGACCTATTTTTATTCACACCATCTCCGCTATACAACTTAAGCGGTGTGTGGGATGGGGTTGTCACATATATGTTGTTACAATTAGTGATAGATTAGAGGATGGGTCTAGTGGACCATCGTTATATGATCATCCCATTTTGAGAGAGTTTACATATGTCTTTCTGAGGGAGCTATCGGGGTTACCACCTACACGTGAGATTGATTTTCATATAGACCTAGTTCATGGAGCAAAGTCTATCTCATGAGCACCTTATCAGATGACCACCCCAGAGCTATGTGAGCTCAAGGTACAGCTTAAGGGCCTCTTGGAGAAAGGCCTTATCCATCCTAGTGTATCCCCTTGGGGTGCACCAGTGATCTTTGTGAAGAAGAAGGATGGATCCTTATGGTTGTGTATTGATTACCGCCAGCTAAATAAAGTAACGATAAAGAATCGTTATCCCCTTCCTCGCATTGATGATTTTTTTATCATATGAAGGGAGCCATGTTTTTCTCTAAGATTTATCTTAAGTCAAGTTACCATTAGTGAGGATTTGAGAGGTGGACATTCATAAGTCCGCTTCTATACGAGATATGGCCACTATGAGGTCATAGTGGTGCCTTTTGGTTTGATTAATGCCCCCATAGAATTTATGAGTTTGATGAATGCGGTATTCAGGACCTTCCTATATTGCTTCATGCTCATCTTCCTTGATGAAATTTTGATTTACTCATGTACGCATGAGGAGCACATGGGGAACCTTTGCAAGGTTCTTTAGTGTCTTTGGGGGCAGTAGATTTACGAGAACTTGGAGAAGTGTGCATTTTTTTAGACAGAGGTGCAATATTTGGGTGACATCATTTCTGGGGAAGGTATCGCGGTCGATCCTTCCAAGATTAGAGACATTATGGATTGGATAGCACCCACTACGTGGACCGAGGTGCTTGTGATTTCATGGGATTAGTAGGCTACTACCAGAGATTTGTTTAGGACTTCTCTCGGGTGTGCACCTATCAGTTCCCTTCATAGGAAAGGGAAGAAGTTTGTTTTGTTAGACAGATTTGAGCAAGCCTTCAAGACATCGAAGGAGTGTCTCACAATAGCACCTATCCTTACAGTACCAAATCCACATGGTGAGTTCTTTGTTTTCACAAATACTTTGTTGGTAGGCCTTGGAGGTGTGTTGATGCAGGAGGGTAGAGTAGTATATATTAAGTCTCGCAAACTCAAATATTATGAACTTAATTATCCAACTCATGATCTTGAGCTTACGGAATTTTTTCACACTTTGGTTTGATGGAGGCACTTTTTGCTTGGTCAGAGATTCACACTTAGGACAGATCACCTGAGTCTTCACCAACTCTTCACGGAGCCCAATCTTAACGCTCATCAGTGGCATTGGATGGAGTTGCTATGTGAGTATGATATGGAAAAGAGAATGTGAAATGGAAGGAGAATGTGCTAGGAGATGGTCTCAAGTAGACGAAGACATGTGGCTATGGCCACCTTAGTGAGCATAGATTTGCAGAGCATGATTCTTCAGTAACTTCCTCTTAATAACTTCCACATTGCAGTTTGAGTAGAGATCGAGTCTCAAAGACCCCTCGAGGGGAATTTTTATGGTTTTTCCTTAGAGGTAGATGGTCTTCTCAAGAACAAAGGCCATATTTATGTTCTTAGAGATGGAGACTTGAGGTAGGACATCTTGGAAGAGGCACATCATGTACCCTATTCAGACCATCCCAGGGTGAAGAAGATGCACACCACCTTGAGATAGTTATATCATTAGAGAGGACTTCATCGAGACACGGCTCAGTTCATGTCATGATGTTTGGAGTGCCAGATATTTAAGGTCAAGCATCAAGCATCGAGCTGACCTTATTTTTCCTCATGTGATACGAGAATGGAAGTGGGACACCATTTCCATGGACTTCATAGTTGGGCTATCTATGTTGAGATATTACCACGACGCCATCATAGTCACAGTTTATAAATTGACAAAATTGGCTCACTTTTCTTGATGAAGGCCACTTATACAAAGCTAGAGTAGTGGCATGGGTATATTTGGATGAGATTTTCAGGTTACACTGGATTTTGTGGAAGATCATTAGTGACCACAATCCTTTGTACACTTCCCATTCGGGACAAAGATCAATTTCAAAACAACATATCACCCTAAGACAAATGGATAGACTTAGCGAGTGAACAAAATTTTAGAAGACATGGTCGGGATGTATGTGATGGATCAATAGTTTAAATGGGAGGAGTACTGTACTTAGTAGATTTTTCTAACAATAATAGTTTTAAGAGTTGCATATACATGGCTCATTTTTAGGCTTTGTATGGTAGAGAGTGTAGGACACCTCTTAGGCTGGGATAGACTAGAGGATAGGGTTTCTCTTGAACCAGCTTTTCTTTGTAGGACATAGAGCAAGAGTAGGTGATTTTAATTAGAGAGAGACTACGGGAGGCATAGAGGAGAAAGAAGTATGCATATCAGCATAGGACCGACCGTAGTTTTTATTTGGGAATGAAGGTGTTCCTTCGTATCGGGCCATATAAAAGCCCTATTCATTATGGAAAAGGATCTAAGTTAGCTCCTAGATTCGTTGGTCCTTTTGAGATCTTGGAACATATCGGCCCTTTGGCCTACCATCTAGCATTGCCACTTAGCTTGTCTCACATACATGATGTGTTTCATGTTTCAGTTCTTAGGAGATATATTGCAAATCCTTCTCATGTGTTGGATTGGACCTCATTGCAGGTGTAGGATCAGGAGCAGATGACCGTGGACCTTGGGCCTTCGAGGTAGAGGGATTGATCAGGTCCAGGTGTAGTGGGATATATATGACAAGACTGTAGCTACATGGGAGGACACTACCTTATTACGATTTCAATTTCAACATTTGTTCCAGTGACTTCGGGAGGAAGTCGAGTCTAAGGGGAGGGGGACGTGAGTGCCCACTTCCCTTTGACACCTTTTGATACTAATCTTGATACTATTGATTACATTATGGACATTATTATAGTTTTGATTTAGTATGATGTTAGATGTTAGACCATGGATTATTTTTTATCTTGTTTTAGTTATGATGCATGATGATTATTAGATGATGTGAAATTGATAGCTTATCTAATATAAATAAGCAACAATTACATTATATAATTGTACAAATCAATAAGAGACAATGTTGCAGAATGAAGATAATAACATAAACACAAAATAAGAGCAAAAATATAATAAACACACTATATTATTGATTGAATAATTTGGAGCAATTACATGATGAGAGAGCTTACAATATATAGCCTTTCCATTTCCTATAAACAAGGAGATGAGGCTTACCAATATTATCCCACTAATCTCTCCTAGAGAATCTCTCCTATGATCACTCACCACTATTCTCTCATATATCCCACCAATATCTCCACACACAATAATCTACATGAGTTGTTTATTCAACAAACTCACAACTAATACAATATCCTATATTATTAATAATGAGTTGTTTTATGACTCATATTAATAATATTACAATCTTTTATTTTTCTCACACTAATATGATATTAATATAACAATATTAATATCTTACTAACACACTAACTTACTAATGTAATATATGAATATTACATTTAACTATTACAAACAATAATGTGAGCACTAATTTCCTAACATTAGAGAGACTTCATATGTGAATGATGATATAGTATTTGATATGGATATATTATGAATGTTGTTCGGACATGAGATTTTGGATATTGTGAGTAGACCTAGAAAATGGACATTATATAATGACGACATAGTTGTTGATATAAATTGTAAGTGATATTGTTGATTGCCTTGATGTTGTTATGATTCATATGTATAGATAATTTTATGAGTATATTTATATCATGTTGGATGTTCCGATATGGCCATAGGTTCAAGGAGGTATTTTGTTTTGAAAATTAAACAATCACAACAAACATCGGGGATCGATACCAACCACATTGGAATTCTAGATGAATTCAACAAGCTCAAGCATGGCAACTAGTTTTGTTTTGTGTTTGTGTGTGTTGTTTTGTTAGGGATTCCCATGGGGGGGATACCTTTGTATGTGACCAAGGGGATTTATGTATTTATTAATTTGTTTTCTTTTATTAATGTTTGCATGTGTTTATTTTGTGGTGCTTTTACCCTTTTTCATTAGTTATTAAATGTTGTGTTAATGTTGTGAATAATCATGTTGTTAAAGTAAACAAATCAATATGTCATAAGAAAGTAATTAGTGAAGTGGTTGGATTTTGTATTAAATGTTGTAAGTATGTGTAAGTGATGTGTAAGTTTACTTCTGAGTGTGAAACACTCCACCTTCTTGGAAATTCGAATTTTTCCTTGGAGGCTGATTTTAGAGGCTTGTGGGAGAAGTAAAACTTGTCTCATACCTCTTAATTTTATTTACCAACCATACCTATGGTTGGAGGGTTGAATTTAGATCTTCTTTATGTATTTTGATTTGACTAATTCTAAGTTTTAATTACACTATTCATACATTTTATTAAATTTAGTCCTTTTGGGGTGTGGGCTTTTTGGAGCATGTAAGTTTACTGTCATATTATTCACCCACCTCTTTATTGTGCATTAGAGAATGAATTTGACTTTTGAGTTGGAGTTGAGGATATGTGATGTGGCATCGTACATGTATCCACCTCATCCTCTTCTTTTCCTGTTCTATAAAATTGGAGCTCCTTGCTTTGTTTTGGGTTGTTGAAAATTTTTCATACTTCCTTTTGGGAAAAATTTTGTTGTGTGGAGCTCTTGCTTTTGGAAGGAGGTTGGAGACCCTTGCATGGTTGCTAGTTGTTGATTTTGGACTGTATTTTGGCTTTGGAAAACTTGTTGTTTTGGGACTTAGAAAAATCTTTCATGGAGAGGTAAGAGCTTGGCTCTTGAAATACTCCTTTTCTTTATGAATGTACATGTTATTGTGTCAATGTTTTAGCATGTTTGTAGGTTGTTTGGGTAGACTTCTTAGGAATGGTGTAGGAGAAGGCTATGAGAATCCATGTGGGGGGCATAAGGGAATTCCAGTGGCATCATAATTCTTGTGGAGGGAGTTGGGATTGGGTTTCTACCTTGGAAAAGAAATGACATTGCATTTCTAACTTTCTGGGGCGCATAAGGACAATTTATCTGGGGCTTAATGAGGGCTTGTGGGGGGCATAAGGTTATATGGGAGATGTTTTATAATGGTAGTCTGTTATAGGTGGATACCCAATTCCCATTGGGAGGCATAAATAGCTTCCCCCATAGTTCCTTGCTCCTTTGGCTTGCTTGATGAAGCCTTAGTATTATTTGTATGTTTTAATGTAGTTGTAAACTACATTTTGTTTTGAACTATTTTTTAAATGTTAAAATGCCGCATGTGTGTTTGTGGAATCCTTTATTGCCATGGGTTGAATCACATCCTCTATTGCATTATGGTTGGGGCTCAGGGGCCAATGAAGAAGGATGGCTTCTCCTTTTCATTGGATGTCTTGGTTGGGTGGAGAGTGTTGCCTTTCCCCTGCCTTTGTTGTGATCCAAAAGGAGAAAATTTATGCTGTTGTTCTGGAGTAGAGGAGAAAGAAAGTTTGAAAATTCCTTGTGAAATGAAATCTCATTGTAACCCTTCCAACTTTAAACTGGATGATCTCGTATTTTATTTTTAATTGAAGAACATTTTGTATTGAGTTATGAAAGTTGTAAATTTGAAATGTGGAAGATATATATATTCTCTTCTATTCATTTGAATGAAAGAAATTGAAATTTTTATTTGCATTCAAGAAAATGGAAGAATGTAAAGTTGTATATTGGAAATCAATAAAATATTTCACTACCTTTATCAATTTACATTGCTTTGTATTGAAATTGATCGTCAAATTGTGATTTGAAATCTCAATTTGGAAAATTTTAATGAGGAATACGTATGAAGAAAATATATGTAACTCGTTCTTTTGAAATATGTTAAAATCTGAAATCGAGACTTTTCATTTTAGCTATAAAATGGTTTGTTCAAATCAACTAGATGTATTAGACTAGAATAGAAATAAATTTCCATATTTGGAAAATGAAAAATGATAAATAGATCCTTTAGAATTGACTCTGTTTTCAATTTTAAACTAGAAAATAATTCCCCTAAAATGCACAGTTCAAACCTGAAAACAATAAATAACATTGAAACATTGAAATCTAACATGTCATGATATAAATTAACTCAATTGGACTAAAACACTTAAGGAAAAATCCTTCAAACATTGCAAAATCGGGCCCAAACCTTTCACAGTTATTTTGTTGTCTGAAGTTGTAAAAAAATTTGAATTGGAAATCAATAAAGAAAAATTACCTTCCAATACATCCTAAAATTCTTCTTAGAACAATCCTCCATGTTCATTTGACATGTTAAAGGAGAAAGAATGACAAAATTGAACAAAATTTATAAGTTAAAATTTACCAGTTTGCTTTTAAAAATCTTGCAGGCTATTTTCTTAAAATTGACCCCTTAAACTTTATCAAGATCTAAAATTAATGATTCTAGTGCAAAGAGGGATTTGAGAGCTTTCCAAAAATTCCTTTTTTTCCCAAAACTAAACTCTCTATCAAAAGTTATGGCCTTTTGAAATATTCTTCACTTGTCGAAAATTTTTGGGAAAAATTTCCTTAGTGGGCCCGCGGCCCGAATTTTTCCCCGGGACTTAGGAAAAATTTCAAAATTTCTCCACTAGCCCACCGGCCTCTGCACCAATTAGAGGCTACCACGTGGCACCATGAGGTGTCACAGATGGGTGGATCCCCTTTTTAACTTAGCACTTTCGAAAAAAATTGGGAAAATTTTCCAACTTTTCCTCACCACTCGCCATCCCGCAGCCAATTAGAAGCCGCCACATGGCCTCATGAGGCAATGGCGGAGGCTCGGCACCTTTTTTAACCTTAGTGCTTTTAAAATTTTCTGGGAAATTTTTCTTAATTTCCTTTACCTCCCCGCCGGCCTCGTGGCGAATAGGGTGATGACACGTGGTGTCATCTAGGATAGGCGGAGGTACACGAGAAGTTTTTCCCCTTTGTTTCCAAACCCAAAAGGCTTAATGCCTTAAATCTCTCTGATGGCCTGACTTCCCGCCAGAGCTTTCTCAAGCCGACACATGTCCTCTTCAGGCACGTGGGCGTGCAGAGGCAAACAGCGCTTTTGCCATGAAAATGGAAAAAAACACCAAAACTCTTCCCCGCTCGCCGACCCACGCAAGGGAAAATTTTCTCTCCCCCAGGCCCGCAGCCTACCTTTGGGGAAAATTTTCCTCACAAGGTCCGTTGGCCCATAACTTCAATTTTATGAGGAGTTAGAAGAACTTCTTTATATCATTGGAAAGGTTAGAAAAATTCCCATCCAATGGGAGTAATTTAGGAAAAATTTGAATGTGTTAAGTCCGGGAAAGATCAAGTTGAAACTTTAAGCCTATTAGAGAGTGGGTATGGTGAAGAATTTTCCTCTAAACCTATTTGAAACTTCTAACCCTAATTTTGGACCTTATGACCTCTAATAATTATTTGTAAAAGAAAGTATACTCTTGTGGATTGGAATTGTTCTAGAACCTAGTGGTGACAAATTGTTGTCTTGTAACATGGTTGTAGATTCTCTTAAACACAAAAAAAAATTATTCCATAATATTCCTAACTAATCCTAGGTTGTTCTCGGGTCTCAAGTGGGTTTTTTTAACGGAGTTACAGTTCCTTTGAATTTTTTATGATTACTTTCTTGTATTTGATGTCTTTCTTCCTCAAGGAATTGATATAAATGGATTTCTCTTTGCAATATTATTTTGAATATATGTTGATCATCTTGAGATATACGTGCATGATATGCTACCATTTCATCTTCATATTGTCTCATTTTTGCTTTGAGTTCTTTAGCTAGAATTTCTTCCATGCATTTGGCACTCCTTTATTTTTCATTCTCATTCTGCGGTGTCTTTGTTCCATGTCATTTGTTCACGTCAATGTCTTTGGTACTTCCAGTCTCATTCTCTTTAATATTCTCTTCGTTACTCTGCATTTTCAAAATTTAATCATGGGTGAACCGTACCTACAATGTATAAGAATCATAAAATACATTTAAAACACATACCATTCAACACATTAAAACAATCACAATCATCATATTGTGATTTAAACACATTTAAACAATCATTATAAAATAGATATAAAACACACACCATTTAATACATTTAAATAATCATTATAAAATACATTTAAATGATAGTTTAAAAATAAAGAAAATATTAATTACATTTATTTTTAAATACTATTATTATTTTTCATTAATTAATTTAAATGTATATTTTTAAAATTTTAATGCTTTTTATGAACTAAACATATTGTGTAAAACATCATTCAAAAATGAAGAAAATATAAATTACATTTATTTTAAAATATAATTATTTATTTAGTTAATTAATTCAACTATTTTTTTTTAAAATTTTTAATGTTCATTGTGATAAAATATATTTTGAATGTATTTTTAAATATAGAATTATATTTATTGAATTGTAATTACCAATAAAAATATTATGTGTATTTTATGAAATAAATCTAAAAATAAAAACTAACCTAAATATTACAAAAATTAATTATATCTTTTATTTATAACCTATATTTAAAAATAAAAGTTTAGAAGTAAAAAGTAGTTAAACACAAACAATGTAAAATCAGACAATAATTCCACGCGTTACGACAACAATCAATCATGTCAATAAATAATTTAGTTATTCACAAAATAAATTCTATGAATATAAAAAAGTCATCCAAATAATTATGTCATTTTGTACATAATCTTAATAAGTAATAGTTCAAATTTATATGAATTTCGAATCTTGATTTATAGTGTTTTTAAATGTAAAAATGAATTTGTAGATTTTTGTATATATCGTTCATTGTTATAAGATTAATAGGACAATATAAATTGTCATCCTTCGAATGGCATTTGAAAATCGAAATATATATATATATATATATATATATATATATATATATCTATGTGTGTGTGTGTGCGTGTGTGGAAATTTAAAAATTAAAGTTTTTACTATAAATTTGATTTTAAAAAGTGGTTTCAATTAAAAAGATGTTATACTTTTTTTTTTTTGAAAATTTGTTTGCAAATAAACTCTAGCTATCTGTTTATTTTATATGTTATGTTAACATATTAATTGAGTTAGTCATCATCTCATGAAAACTCTTATACTTATTAAATAGTGATGTTCAATACATATAATACCAAATAAATTTATCATGGGGTCTCTCCATTCCCATTGAGAACATTCCAAGGTCTCTTGTTTAGCTTGTTTATCCTTGTATACTCACATGTTAAAAAATTCTAAGAGCACAATACATAAAATCCATACTAAAAACTCAAGAAAATTTACAAACCTAGTTTGGTATATTTTCTAGCTCATGGAAGGGTTGTACATTTTGGTGAGGGATTATATATCAAGTCGTTACCGAATTTAACGATCTTAGACCAGCATGTCTTTAAACATTGGTTTCAATTTCATATCTTTTTTTTAGGTCTTGTACTAAATATGGGCCATCTTATACTAAATAAATGATCTATTCAACCCTATATAAGTAAACACTACCTCGGTTGTTATCATGAAAATCCTATGGAAATGCATTGATACACCCACTTCCTACACTTGGAAAAGGAACTCGAGCTCCCTAAATCTTGTAATAAAGATATGTACAATAATTAGGGAACACCAAATTTAGGTTTTAAGATTCTTACTTGATCAAGACAAAAGCCTCTCTCATTTGCAAAAACTGAAAAATACCTCTAATTATTTTAGAAAGACCCAAATCCAAACCAAGTAATGTTAAAGAAGTAACCAGATTTGTTTGAGATATCTAAGTATCACATGTGAGGTGGAGACCAACATGATGTTTATAGCCTCTTCAGAGTAGTTCTATCGTTAGTAGGATAAAGGGGTCCACACAACCAAGCTAAAGTATCTTTTATAGTACTCTTCATCTATGGGTTGGGTTTGAGATGATTTTAAGTATTCTCAGAGAACCTCACCACATGATAAATAACTAGGGTTTGACGACAATGTAAAAGGAATATAACCAACATAGAAAAACATAGAGTTAGAAAGAGAATAGGTCCAAGAGTGTATTGATGGTTGATTGTTGTACACTATGGTCCTCAAATAATGGTATGGTCATGACCTCAAATGTTTTATAGTAATATTTAAATTATCTAAAATCCTCCATGTTAAGATGTAAATATCTAAATATAATCTCATCCTCTTGTGTTTTAATTTTTATATCTTTTGTCATAAAGTGTTTAGAACATTAATTTTATTGTTGTAATTAATGTTGGAATTTATTTAGTCATAATAACCCTTTTTATCTAACCCTTCGTCATCTAAGTTTAAATTCAGTTCACTAAATATTTTAGATTAACATTTATCTTAATCTAAAAATCATGTAAACATGTGTAATCAAAGGCCTATTGGGAGAGCTTAGAGGGCTAGAGTGGGTAGACATAGTTTAAGAACCAAGGTCTTAGGATAAAACCTAAGAGTTCTAGAGTTGCTAATGGAATTGTTCGATACCAAATACCTATGCATAGATGCTTTAGGGGTAAGGGTAGAAATTTTAGGAGAATGACTAGGAAAATTGTGATAAGGATCTTCAAAGGAATACTGTAATTGTGAAAAGTTTCGATTATAAATAAAATTTACACATTAGTGTTTTATGGACGGAATTCCCTAAGAGCACATAACCAAAAGAGATGTCAACAAAATGCACCAGAGCTAATATGAAAAGAAACCATAGATGAAATTGGTGTAGTAATATAGCTAATAATAATAGGGAGAATGATGGGATAATTATTAGTATAATTATGAAATGTGATATTATTTATAGAAGTTCCAAGTGATTGAGGCATTGTGAAAGATTACTCATTATCCTTGTTAATTTTATTAACCTAAACACCACATATATCTAATTTATTAATAGAGATAAGAATGGAGAGAGAGAGTATAAGACACAAGTGTTTCATCTATATTAGATTCATAAAAATTTCTAAGCCATTTTAATATGATATGTGGGTGAAAATACTAATGATTTCATTCAAGGGTTGTCATGGAAGGGTGATGGTGGAAAAAACAATAATTATTCTATACTTCTAAAGTAGATGTTTCATTGTCATGCTTACGAAGTGGATAATTGAATATTTTGAGTTTTACACTATCATTGGCTAGCTAAGAAGATTTAATGGGATCGTCTCATTCAATGGAATTTAAATTATTAATATCTCTAATTATATGAAGATTTTTTCTACACCGATAGGTGAGGTAACTAATACATCTAATAAGTAGTGACATTGAAACTCTTACTTTGAGGATTTATCGCATGAACCTCATATGGAGTAGGGATAAACATGAGATTCACTCAATACATTTCTAAAAAAAAATGTGAGGGAAAAATATTAGTGAGTGAACTCTCGTCATGCAGGAAAACTAAATTTCAGTTGTGAATATTCCGGTTTTTAATATGCATTTGGAAAAATTTATATGTAGCGATAGGATTGGGTTGATGAAAATATCGGGTTTAAGTTTATTTTGTGGGTCGATTCACCTATATTTTAAGTCAATATTTTTATTCAAACCTCCATTAGCCCAAAATTGAAATTTGTAAAATTCACCTTCATATATATAGTGAGTAAAAATTTACAATTCTTAATATCAAGTAAAGATCATATTTTATTATAAATTCCTTTACTTGTGCTCATGGTCTTATTAGCATTGACATTGATAAATATCGATTACATATCACAACCCTCCATCATTAAAGTAATTTTATGCAGTTAATATGTTATTCAATTAAAGTTACATATAACGTAAAATATCAAAACTACTACTATTCGGTAACATATACTTCATTGCGGATAGTAGCATAAATGTATGCTTCCATATGGTAGAATATATCTATACTACTGGTTTCAGAGCATACAATTATACTTGTAGTCAGTAACATACATTTATGCTACCGACTGACATCATAAATTTATACTCATCGGGTCGATAGCATAAATGTATGCTACCAAATGACAACATATATTTATGCTACCGATGATAACATACTTTATTCTACCAACTCGTAGCATAATGCAATAATAAATTAATAATTTTTCTTTAAAAATTTCTTGCTTGAGATTCCAATGTTCTCAAAAACTTAGGAGTGGTCATTTAGATTTCTTTTGCAAAGAATATTGAGACTTGAGGATACTTCAATAATGGATTTTCATAAATTACTTTACTATCTACGGATAAATAAATGCCTTTTGCAATTATTTTAATATGGGTAGAGTAGAAAGTGTCAGGCCCTAACGAACGTGTGATTGATTGCTTATATAGGCTTCAAATGGCTATTTCGTCATGAAATATTGACCATGAGAGAATATTAGTCCATATTAAAATAATTAAATAGATATTTTGGGCCAAAAAAATGTTAGTCCAAAACCATACAATAGGGTCAAGATTGACATGTGTCAATTCGACCCAAACTAGTGGCTTTTATCTACAAGGAAAAAAACACAATTTAGTTATTAGGGTTAGAGAATGGATATATTTAAATGAAATATATGGTATAAAACCTCATGAAATGATGAAAAAGTGGTAGGAAAATATAAAAATTAAACAAATCACTATCAAGGTGTGCTAACTAAGAGTGAAGAGAGTGAATTTTTAATGCAAGTGTGCAATGTCAAGATTAACATTGTCAAAAGATAGATTTCTAAATTTGAGTGTCTATAGGAACAAGAAATGGAAATTCACTAGAATAATTTTACTAGGTATCCTAGTGAAGTTTCTAGCATAACATCCCGAGGAAAGGTTGAATCCGAAATGCCTCCTGAAGGATATATGTCCTATGCCACTAGAAAATAGAGCCCACTTATTAAAATATAAAAATCTCAAAATTGACTTTTCTTTTACACTATAAAATGATTTTGTTTAATCCAAAAAAATTGGGGCAATGATACATTTATACAATACATTAAATCAAAATGTGTAATGATGGAAAATTTATTCCTTAGTTTATAAAATTCCAATTCCTAACAATATTACATACAAGATCCCCCTCTAGTTCATTGTATAATGGAATTTAGATCCATATCCCTTTCCTTTTAACTAAATGCTAATATATTCAATGTTTCTAGATACTCTCTCACAAAACCATAGTGAAGTGGTATTTTGTGCTTTCAACCTTAACTTATGATAGAGTGCATGTGTTTCCAGTTGGGCACTAATAAATATAACTTGTTTAAATGCACCATAGTTGGGAACTAATGATAGATTTGATCTTTAAAAATATTGTATTTTTCCATAATGAACAAATCATATCTAGTCTTATTTTAACTTTTATAGTCATTTAAGGCATAATTCTAAAAATATTGGATCTTCCAACGTTTTAATCGTACATCTTCTTCACTTGTAGTAATTTATCATTTCACATGAATGAGTTAAAAATGGATTTTTCACACATTTTGAAATTATATATTTTCTCCATATTCATATATAAATATAGAAACCAACTTATAGTTTTTCTCCTTTTTACTTTTTAATAGGTTTATATTTTTGGATTTTTCCCTTTGGGTTTAATATAGTAGAAAAATTACACACGTGTAACTATCATAATTACCTACTCCTATTTATTGTTTAAATAAAATATTTGGAACCAAAAGTTGAACGATGCAAAATATAAATACTTATGATGACTGGGTGAAAAATTTGACATGTCAATCATTTTTTTCATCATCATGCTTCTTACTAAGCGGTGGCCCCTATATATATTACCATATCTAGATCCCATAACTCCACCTCCCATCTTCAATCTATTTATGTTTTGCAAGTCCATTCCCATAGAATAGAGAGTTAGGGGAAGACTATATTACACACACATTATATATATATAGTTCAAATAGGTTCTATCCTAACCCCCTCCCCTCGAAAATGAATCAATCTATAAAAGGTATTGTAGTACGCACTTCCCTTTGACACCTTTTTTAATATTTTTTTGATAATTTTGACTACACTTATGAATATTATTATAGCATTTGTTTTAGCATGATAATAGATGTTAGAGATATTGAGTTGTTGTTGATTTTGACTCATATATTATGCATGTGGATTCTTAGAGACATTTTATATTGATGATGATATGTTGTTGACATGGTTATTTATATACATATTATGACATGTGATATACTTTTTTCACCATGTGTAGGCTTTGATAATTGAATTAATCTTGAGATCATTTTGACATGGATGCAACATTGGATAGAAATGTTTCTAGAAATTTGTAAATGATATCGTAATTTCTAGATGATATTAATTCATATATAGATGATTTTAGATTTATAGTATATATTTTGGCATAGATGTTTTTAATGTGGCCATGAGGATGAAAGAGGTATTTATGTGTTTTGTAGGTTAACTTGTTCACAACAAACATCGGGGGATTGGAGACCAACCGCAATGGAATTCTAGATGAATTCAACAAGGGTCACCATGGTAACGTGTAATTGTGTGTGTGTTATAATTATTTGGTTAGGGAAAAATTGTGACCAAGGGGTCATGTGTTGTCTTTTATTTTAGTTTCCCTTTTATTACTTTTAGTATGTGTTTCCTTTGAGTGATGTAATTTACTTGTTTAATTATTTATATTTTCATGTATGTTTTTTCCTTGATCTTAGTGGGTCTAAGTGTCTTATTAAAGTTAATAAACCTTGTCCTAAACTAATTAAATATGTGACTAAAAGATGTTCATTTATTAGACTTGAATTGCTCTTAGATTTTGCGTTGTGTGTGTTGAATGCTTGAGATCTTGAGTGTTGTACACTATAATCTTCATGGGAAACTCGAATTTGGCCTTAATGGAAAATTTTGAAGGCTTTTAGGACATGCTAAACTTGTCCCACACCTCTTAAATTTGTATACCAATCCTACCTTTGGGTTGGGGGGTCAAAATTAGACCGCATTAGGTGTTTTGAGAAGACAAAAAGGTGAAATGTTTATTGCACTTTCTTTCAAGTAATTATGTTTTTCCTTAGGGGTTGTGGGCTTAGTTTGTGTGTGTAAGTAACTTTTCATTCCTCTCACCCACCACTATATGGTGCATTGGGGTTGAAGTTTGACCAATGGGTCATAGGAAAAAATCTAAATATGTGCAACTCAATGCGAAAAGTATGCACAATCCTTTGTTTGCAAGGAATCATGCAAAAAATCATGTGTCTGCAAAAGGGATGTGGATGAAGATAGTGATGCCCCAATAGAGAGCATGAGATGGTCAGAAATGTGAGTTATATGCATTTTCAAGGACAAGGATGAAAAGATGCACCAATATAGGGCATAAAGATGACATAATGGGAGATGGATGTGTAAATGAAATGCTACAAGGGGATAACCATTAATGTGCACATGATGAGAAGATAGGATAAAAGGGTGAGGCAGAATTCCTTAAAAGGGTGATAAATATGATGGTAATCATGTTTAATAGGAAAAAACCATTCCCACTTCTTTGATAAGTAGGACAAGAATTCAAAACATTTTAAGCGACAAAGTAACACCAAAATAAGTTATCATGGAAGATGGGATGAAAGATGGAGATGATAGATGACATATATAAGAGAAAGTGGACAAGATTAGAAGGTGTTGGCCATTATGGTATCCTCTAAGACAAAAATGTCCCAGAAGATGGGGTGAAAGATGGAGATGATAGATGACATATATAAGAGAAAGTGGACATGGTGGAGGAGAGGAATCAAATTATAGAGAAGGATGATAAGAAAGGTGAGAAGATAGATGAAATCACAAAAAGAGAGAGAATGATAGTTAATAAGAAGGTAATGGGAAAAGATAAGAAGGAAATAAATAGGTAGGGTACGAGGGACCCGGAGAATACGAGAAATAGAGAAAGAGAGCAAGAGAAGATGGGGGAGGAAGTTTAAACAAGAAGAAGACGAGATGAGAAAGGAAAAGAGATTAGAAGGGAAGGTGAATGTACAGAGATATATCATAGTAAATAAGTAGTAGATATAATAAAGAGGAGAAATGGTGGAAGAAATATAAATAAGAAGACAAGAAAATGAAAGAAGAAAGGATGAAAGGGAGATGGATATCAAAAACAAAGGAAGAAAAAGAATGCATCATGAAAGAGATGACAGAGATGAGAAGGAGAAGATGTGAAGAATATGAGAGAAGGATGATAGGAGAGATGAATAAGAATAACATAGTCGAAAGATGAATGAGATGAAGAAGATCAAGAAGTTAAAGAAGATGGGATAGGAAGTAGAATAGAAAAGAGAAAGAAAGGAACAAAGAGGAGCTAGTAGAATTTGTAGAGGAGATGAAATAATGAAAAATTGATGATGTATAAAGATGGAATAAGATAGGGGTGGTAGAGGAAGAAGTTCAAGTAATGGGGGAAATTGAAATAGGATGGAAAGAAGAGATGATAGAGTTGAAACATGAAGTGAATTGAATCCTCGTCTTAGGGTAAGACCCGGATAAAGAATATGAAACAAAACGCATGGAAATGCATGTGGATGGTGAGATTAATAAAAGGATGGGAAAATCTTGGTGAATCATTTTATCAAACGAGAAGTAGGAAGAAAGTGTAAAGAGAAGAGGGGATGAAGATGATAGAGGAAATGAGAGAAAACACGGGGTAGAAAGGAGGAGAGGAAAACAAAAGAAAATGATGCAAAAGTAGTATGTCATGAAGACAATAGAGATATTCAAGAAGTTCAAGGGACAATGGAAAGGTAATACCAGGTGAGGGATGTTAGGAGAAATATTTCGATGATGATCGGAGGGAACAAAAGAAAAAAGGAAGGAAGAGAAAATGGAGGAAGTAAAATGTAGTAAATCGGTATGAGTAGAATGGAGATAATTAAATTTTAGGAGAAATGCATTGATAATTCTTAGTGCAAAAATAGAAGATGACGATGACATAATGTTGGATGAATCAATGATAATAATGAGTAAGCATGGTGGTAGATATGGGGGCATTCTAAAAAATGGAATAGAAAGAATAAATAAAGGAGGGATAATGAATGATGTGGAGAGGATGTTGAGGAGAGAATGTAATTGATGACGATGTGGATGAAGATGAAGGAATTTAAGATGAAGTAACGGAACATAGTAAGAAATGGTATGAAGTGGTTAGGTTAGATTTTTGAATGAGGGATGATGGAGATGATATTTAAGGAAGTTTGAGATATTTTGTGAGAGGAAAAAAGAAAGGAAAAGGACACGTTTATGGGGAATGTGAAGTAAAGGGGAAAGGAAAGAAGATAGATAATTCTTAAAAGAGACTCTTAAGTAAGATCACCATGCCTTAGGAATGATTAAGTAGGATCACCAAGTAGAAGAAGAAGAAGAATGTTGAAAATACTTAGCAAAGTGTATACCAAAATGGAACAGAAATTAAAGGTGGTGATAACAAGGAAACAAAGGAGTGTGACATGAGTGGATGGAGGAATGTATGTGGTGTAGGATGGAGATTGTAAGTGGAATTATTAATTAGGATTCCTATGTTGTGCAAGTGATGATGCCACAACGTTAAGCATAAGTTATGGAATAAGAAGATGTTTCTAGTGTTGAATGGAATAGAAAATGGTGGAGCAGTTTCTAAAACAAAGTGTGATCTTAAGAAAGAGATTCATTGTGATTAAAAATCTTACTGCAAATGGGTGGTTAAGTAGGATTTTCAAGCCGAAAGAATAATGAAAGGGAAACAAAATGATAGAATAGATACCAAGTAAAATCACATTAAGAGAAAAAAAAATTAATGGCTTGAGTGGAGGACATGTGAAGTATCGAAGAAATGACGGAGAAGGACGAAGTGTGTGAGAATATCAGTGGAGAATGAAATGGGGTGGATTTTAGGAGAAAATTTGGTTGACAAAGGAGACTACAAGGAAGGAATGGTCAACAAACATGATTACGAATGAGACCTTGTTCAGAAGGACAGGTCTACCTTGAGTAGGATTTCTATGTTGCGAGGGGAGTTACACGGACATGCCAAGCTGGGGATGAAAGGGATGTGATGATGAAGAAGATGATGTCAATGCTAGATGAAAAAAAAATTAATAGTGATGGGAAAGAAAATTGGTGGATGATTGTAGAGAAGTGAAGGGTGATGCGAGAGAATGGATGGAGAAAGATAAAGAAGGGTCATGGTGGGGGATGAGAAGCTATCAGATAATGAATGCTACTTGAGAGATAATCTCAAGTAAAATTCACAAACTACAAAAAAGATCAAGTAGAATTCCCAAACCGAATAGTGTATTAAAGAGAGTGTGTAGAAACAGTAACAAATTTCATAGATTTATGGATGATATTAATAGGGAACATCCTTAAGAGTAAAAATATAGATGTATATTTGATGATATGAAATTTTATTTTAAAACATAATTGTAATAAAAGATGATTTCTATGAGATGGGTGTCACATAACAATATCAAGGACCATGTAAGATAATTATGCTCTTAACCGGATAAGAAATAATCAAGAAAAGGTACTACTCAAAGCATTGCACTTGCAACCAAAGTAGCAGTGTTACTACAAAACTAATGAGATTTGATTATACCAAAAGACCAAGGGGAGATATGGATGAAATATTCTCATAATATTAATATTGACATGACTAGGGATTTTAAATGTAACTTGTGTGTGGGAAGAAGGTTCTCCAAAGGTGGTGTTCCTTAATGTACGCCCATATCCGGGAAAGGAAAGAATAATAATAGAAGAAAGTGTATCAATGTGAGAAGATTTCCAAATGTCATAACAAAAGAGTAGCCATCCTTTAAGGGCATGGTCTACTATATATATAACATAGATGGCAAGAATGATAGCTGTCCTTCAAGAGATTGGTCTATTTATTTTTTTCCTTTGATTTTGATTTTAAGTTGCATGTTTTTCTTTTTATTCTGCATTTCTCATTTTGTATGCACAGTTGTCCTTCGACAGATCAATACTTTTTTGGATAACTGTGACTTCTTTTTTGCATGCATGGATGTTAGCTTTACATGGGGGAGAGTTGGGGATAATGATGGTACATGAGACACCCCTATACCCTTTACATGACCTGTCATAGGAGAATGAGAGGGTGATGGACATAATGATTACGAGGTTCTCACCGAATGGGAGAGCTTATCCATAATGAATATGTTGTAAGTAGAGCCATCGTACTCATATTTAAGGTCATATAAAATTAGTAATGGTAGACCACATAATTCATATCATTACCATGATAGATGGAAGTGGATAATGGTGGAGACATGGTCTAAATATAAGACGATACTCATAAGTGTGTGTAATAATAATATAATGGCCGTAAGTGCAATGCGTTAAGGGGTTCGATCTCTAGTTTACCATTAAGAGAAAATAAGTGAAAAGACCTGCACCCATACTTATGTGTGATAATATATGGTCTCGATCGGTTGGGAGAAATGTTTTCCTACCGACTCCTTGATTAACACTGCATCCGAGATAAGATAAGAATTTTAGGAGGATGAGTGAAGGTAGAACTATGTTCTACTCTATCATGAAGTGAAAATATGTGTCCTTAACGAGATGAATAGATATTGCTTTGAAGGAGGGGTAATAATGACCACAATGGTGGTTTTGAATAAGATGGAATGGATTATAAAGAACATCGCGAGATAGATGAGATGGAATCTATGTGTTGATTTTAGAAGTGAATAAACAAGAGAAATATATGGGTCCCATCGAGAAAAAACATGGTTACAAGGTTGGCCTCTCGATGAAAAATATGGTCCTTGTTGGAAGGACAAATATGGCCTCAAATGAGGGCTTTGATGATATAATCATGGCCACAAAGGTGGACTTAAATGAAAAAGATAAATATAGTCTCTTTACGAAGAGACAAACATGACCACCACAAAGTGGGATAAATATGAAAATAGATGGTCCTCTAAGGGATCAATGCAAATGGCCACAAAAGTGGGCTCAAAATGAGATGAAGATTCGGATGGGGTCGAGTTTCGATTGGATGTATTTGGATGAGGTAAATAAAACAATATCCAGGATTAAAGTCTCTCAACGTGAAAAGAGACTTGTGTAAATATGAAATGCCTTAATACGAGATGATATGCTCAAGGACGAGGGAAGGAACTCCCCAAGTGAGAGATATTATATTATTGTACACAAATTAGATGTGGATAGGTGAAAGAGATTGGATGATGATAACCTTAGATTTGGATTAGGTAGATACGTTGGGAATCATATGAAAACAATTTTGATGAATAAGGGAGGACCTTCCTCAGTATGAGTAATAACATGCAAAGGATAGATGTTAATGAAGGATGGAGGAGAACACCTAGATATTTCGATAGATGTGGAATTAGTTGCAGAAAAAATGGTAGAGGGACGATCGTCAAAAAGGTCTTATCTTTCAATGAGATCATGGATGACATATTGAAGATCCTTACAACACTCAAGCTATGATGACTGGGTACAATGGTAGGCACAATTGAGGTGGGGATAAAATCATGACTTCTTATTATGTGGGTTATATTATTTGACAAGTGGAAGCATAATGGTAGAAATTTTTAATAAGTGTTGAATGGTTTGTGCATATGATTCAATTGATACATTAGTATATTTATTTTCTTGGGAATCCCTTAACATAGATCTTGATGAATTTTCTTGGGGTGTGGTTGTATGAGTTGTCTTCGAGGATTGCTTCATATCGTTCCACAATTTTTATTTGAATATCGAGGTAATGCTGGATTTTTTTATTTTGTTTGGTGGAGTGATTGTGATGCCTTAGATGGATATTGATGTTGTCCCAAAATAGAGGATGTATTTTTGGTATTCGTTGGCAAAATGTCTATATTGTTTTGAGGACACATAAGAGATCGTTGTGGAAAGGTACCCTGGATCTTAAATTTGGATGGTGACGGAGCATTCTTGTAAGGGGTGATACCAATTTATGTAAGAGGGTCTAAAGGTTGTGTCATAGTTGATACAGGTGGAAATATTACCATTTTCATGGTGACGTGCGATGAAGGTGGGTTTGTTTTGGAGGAATTTTTAGATGAGATGAGAGGGTTATCTGAAGTTGTTGTAAGTTACAGTTCTGTCCAAGATTTTGCAAATGATGTAGAAGAAGAGGATGGTGTGTTTGACACGATTAGAAGGGTGGAAAGAGGAACTGAGAGAGAATCAATATATGGTATGATAGGTAAAGATGGAATAGATGTGGATGGGGGAGTGTTAGGAAACCCGATGGATGAGGATGTAGAAAGATGAGTTATATTCATTATGGATGGGGAAGTATATTCCCCATGAGTGAGGAAATCATCCTCCTGAATGAGGTCATGGATGATGGTCTGAAAATCCCTACATTTCTCAATGTCATGGCCTATAGCACAATGATAGGAGAAAATGCAATTGGGATTGAACCATCAAGATTTTGTAATAAGGATCCCAATGTCTAATGGGAGGAAGCATGATCATAGAAGTTTGAATTAGATGTTAAAGGATGTACGTGTAGGATCCAATCAAGGTGTTAAAAGAAGGAAACTCTTATGAGTTTTAAGATGATGGTTTGGCTTGGATTTAAACATGGAAATCGGGATGTTGATGTACAAACCGGTATAGATGTTGAGGATGGGGATGGATCGTGCATTGCAGTTTTAATGTTAGTTGTTGATTCAGTGGTCACTTGAACTAGACCGAGAAGGTACTTGAATAAATTTGATGGAGAATGAGGGATCCTCTTTAAAATATTCTTAACTTGGAGGTGACATGGTTGTGGAAATGTGTGAAGAATGAGGGGACATTCGCATTTGGATAAATGAGGTGAACAATGCAAATGTCGAAGTGGAAGGAATAAATTGGTTTGTTTTGGGAAGGATGCATCCTTCTTCAATGAAGTCTTGAACAATAGCTTGAAATGCTCTGCAATGTCTGATATCATGTCCAGGGGTATGATGATATGTGCAAACAAGGTTGGAATTAAACCACGGTGGCTTCTTACTACCGGGGTCAAAGGCTATAATAGGTAGAAGTGTGATTCTAGAAATTTGTAATAGATGTCAGAAGACCTCCATATATGATTCAAATGAGACATTTGGAGGTGTGGTGTTTGTGCAGAATATCTTGGTTTTTGGAGAAGGATTGGATGTTTGAGATAATTCAGATGTTGAGGACAAAGTTTGAGTATGTTCATGTCTTGATGGCTAGAATCCAGTTGTGATTTTCATAGTGTTGGATGATTTTAGTTGAAGGGATTTGGGGTTGGATTGTTTAGAAGAAGGAATATTATTTTCCTGTATAAGGGAATTTTGAGGTAATATTTGAGAGGTTCCGTCCTTGGGAGGAACGACAATAATTTCTACCAGAGGATCCAGAGGTGGTACTGATAGAGGTGTAGGAAGGAATATTTGTTCGTTGGAATCTAAGGAAGGTGAAAATGGATTTGGTTGCGCTGATGTGGTAGAAAGATTATTTGCAATTGAATCCATTTGAATTTCTTTCAAAGGTTCTTCAAATGATGTAGGGGGGAAGGACAATGTGGATGTGGTAAGTCCCAAAATTGGGATTGGGTCTATGGTTGGCATTATGGGTAAAGATGGAATAGATGTGGATGATGTAGTGTATGAGGTATATTCAGATGTAGAATCAATGGTGGATGTGGGAAGAGGTGTTGAGGTGAACGTAGATAGGATCGAGGTTAGTGTGGGGTTAAGAGTTAATGGATTGAAGAAAAGGGGAGCTTTAGTGAGGTGGATACGGTGATTGATGAAGAAGGTATATCGTGGATGGGATGAATTTATACCCATAATATGTATAATATTTATGGTGTGGGCATTGGGAACTTACGATGTAAAAGAAATGGTGGTTTGACTTATTGATGTGGGTGTATGGTTTGGAAATGGTTGTTTAAAAATATCTAGTGGTTGATTAGGCAAGGCATTTGGATTATCTTCTTGAAGATCTCCTGATTGATGAGTCTTTGGACTAAATCCTTGAAAGTCTAACATCTCTCTATGTCATGTCCTCGAGACTTGATGGTATTTTTAGTAATGGTCCTCACGATACCATATAGGTCTAGGTCTAGATTCGTCAATTGGATGGATAGGTGGCAGCTTGAGCAAATGTGTTGTTATTAATTTGTCAAAGATGGAGTTGTATGATTCTCCCAGAGGAGTATAGGTGGGCATTGGTCATGTGAATCATTGTTGGGCTATTGTAGTAGATGTCGGTGTAGGAGATGATTTGATAATGATAGCATTGGCAATTGTCTTTGACTTATCATTTGATGTGGATGGTCTAATAAATTATGTTTTGGGCTTATTTCACTTTGATTTTAAATGCCCCCTGTTCAGGGCACGTGTCTCAATCTTGCGAGTCTGGTGAAAACTTCTTCAAAATTGTGGAATGATTGGATTCGCAAAGTCGATTTAAATATGCTTCACACAAAAGCATGTGAAGAGCTCGATGAGGTCAGTTTGAGGAAGAGAAAAGGAATATTAGTTTATAATATTGCACCATCGTGTGATGAAATCTGTGATGGATTCATCTTCAAATTGGTGAATGGTATACAAATAGTTGATGGTTACCTTACACACAGTATTTATTGAGAAATGCTTCTGAAATAATTGCACAAGCTTAGAGAAACAAAATATGGAGTATTGAGGAATATTATTATAGCAATCTAGAGTAGAACTGCACTAGAAGACATTGGGAATGTATGCAGCATCAAATCTTCATCATGTGTAATGAGATAACATGCATGTTTAAATGCTCTGAGAGATGTTGTTAAGGGTCCTCCTTGCTTTGTTAAATTTGGCAAACCTTGGCAATTCCTAGTGTGGAGGATATGGTTTCATGGGCACGAGATGGATGAATGGGTTCGTTACATATTTTTCGTAAGACAATGTAGCTTTGGACAATAACGTAGTAGCCTCTCTAGATTGGCTAACCAACATATAAACATTTTTATGGGATCATTAGGAAGCACTTGTTGAAAAATGAGAGGTGGTGGTTGAATTTGTGAATGGGTGGGTGTATGGGGAACTTGGTATGTGTGAGTGAAAATTATGGATTGTGGTTGAGGTGGAGGTTGATAGAATCTGGGTTGGTGGGAAACGGGGGTAAGGTATGATTGCTTAGATTATGCGGAGTTGTTGAGGTAAGCTCGCTAAGTGGGGATATGGGTATAGATGGGTTGATATATTGGAAGTGACAATGCATGTTGTAAAGGTATCTTTGGAGAAAGTTGAGAAGTAAGGGCATAGACCGGTGATATAAAATGAATTTGTTGTTCGATAAGGAATTTGACACACGGGATGGTTGAGCGAAAGTACCGTGATAATTGGAGATTTCAGTAGTGATAGGGATGGTAGTTCAATGGTCATGTTGATGTGAGGAACATTGGGCGGAATAGGCGTGACTACCTAGGTTGTCTGGTGTGCTGATGGGTTGGTGGAGGATGAAGAAAAATCATGTAAGGCCACAGAATGAGGAATTTCAGAACTAGTACTATAAGGATAGACATACTAAAGCGGTGATACATCCAGAGGAAGTTGTGTGCATCTTCTTAAGAGAAAATCTTGAAGGGCCACAGGGTTGGCGTCAATAATTTGTCTAAATTCTAGGTCCCCAAGAGGGAAGATAGAAGTACCAATAGGCTCTAATCTGACAGAGGGTAGAGTGGAAGGTCTGGATGGGATGGATTGGTCTAACATCAAATCATGACTGATCGGGTAAGATATATTGGTAAGAGAATAGGAAATTACAGGTCGTGGGGAGAGACATGGATGATGAAGCCACTAGGATGCTTATCGGTTGAGATGAAGCATTATGTGAAGTGGGGTTGTGTTCCATTTTCTTCGTACTAGATCGAGTGCTTACTGGCATGAAATTTGTTATTATACGAGCCAAACAAGTGAGGAAACAATTTTTATTTGTATTTTTTTAATTTTAATTTTGATTAAAAAGAAAAAATTAAAAATGGTAGCAAGAGGACCTAGAAGGAGGTGAACTATGTTTGGTTTTAGGTAAGTTATGGTTGGGAAATGTCTAAAACTATTATTTGTTCGGTGATTAAATCCCAATCAGTGAACATGGTGCAAGGAATGTTCCGGTGTTTTGATTAGTTTTTGAAGTTTCGGAAGTGTGTGATGATAAATGTGATGCAAAAGTTAAACCCCTAGTTACACTATGTGAGTAGGCAGAACACAAGAGTTTATTTTACTCCAAATTCGAAAGATGAAATTCAATGCTGACAATCACCCAAAAAAATGACAGTACCATGCAGAAAAGAGGAAATAGGAAAAATAGAACAATACTTGTATATCGAGTTTTCCTCTTTATCCGATAAATAAGTTGAGACAAACAAAGAGTATGTTGATAAGTAATCTAGAAAGCACTTTTATTGTATCTACGTAAACAATGTTTGAAAATGATAATTGGTGATCGGGAACTTCCAAGGACCTTATGACTGCAGATGAGGTTGACAAGAGACGATTGGCAATGTGGTTTGAGTTTAAGACTTAATCTTTGGCAGCGCAATCCTATAAAAACAAATATGACAATTAGTGAATATGACCCAAAAGAGATAAAAAGAATAAAAAAATTAGAATAAAAAAATTTATCGAGACTATTCGAATACAAGTTAAATTATAAATTAACGATGAAATAACTATGATTAAATAATGAACAGATGACGATCGTAACTCCCAAATAAATACTTAATGCAAATTGTATCGCCGAACGACAAACACTACATTCAAAATAATAAATTACAACCTGTATTAAGCAAATAACAAACCAACCTAAAATTTATACAAATAAATGATAAAAGAATAAAATAATAATTAAGCTCCTTATACGATAAACAATGTTTATCCAAACCGATGTGAATATGTATATTACATTTAACAACTTATCAAATCTAAACAAATTTCATAAACAAATGTTTATTAACAAAATAAAATATAGATATCTGATACTAATGAAATATAGTTGAACGTTGGATGTTAATAGCTTATACAATGAGGTAAGACGTTTAATCGATGGGACGGAGAAAAGGAAAATATTATCTGACTTCTTTCTTGACAAAAAATTTATTCACTTTTAAGCACACCATAGGTGGTCCTACTGCATAGGGACACAAATTTTTAAATGTATGCTGACATAAAATGAATTACATCAAAATAAATGTGAAATATATTTAGTGCATTATGGTGTTCCCAGCAGTGTTTAATGTGTTATGTAAAGAGTTATAAGCCCATTTCTACAAAGAGATTGTAAAATCACTAAGTTATATATCCATTCGCTATAAAAACTTGTGAGCCACTGTTAACAAATATATGCTAAAGAATTGTGAGCCATTCATTATAAAGAGAATGTACAATTGCTAAATACAAAACTTGCATCAATGTAATATTGAGTTGGAAAATAAGCAACAAACTTTTGTCTACATGAACGTAACCTCAGTTTATTTGTTTTCTCTTTTTATTTACTTTGGACATAGAAATTGTGTGATAAATGCATTAAACCATAATGATACTTGCTTATAAATATATCTAAAACAATACTAGAGTTTACAGTCACCAAAAAGAACTAAGGTGTCAACAAATCTTTATGGACACCAGAAACGATAACTGAGATCTCCAGGTTTAGATCACAAGCTGTTAAACAATGCTTACGAGTGTATCGTAGAGGATTATAAGTGAAGTGCTATAAGAGATTTTGATAGTGACTACCCCGAAAGCTTACATAGATCTAAAATTGAGTTGGAAATAGTTGGAAATATCAAACGTCAGAATCTTGTGAGTCTATGTGGTTATTCACTTGTTTTTGATGGTGTTTTAACTATCGTGGAGGTCCTACGTGGGAGCTACGAGTGGGTGGAGTGGTGAAAAAGGGAGACGATGGCTCAAGTTATAATGCACATAAATATTGTAAGTGGGTCAAGTTAGACAGAGGGCCAAGGTGTGGAATGGGAAGGGTGAGCCGAGTGGCTTGGTTGGTGTAGAGGTAAAAGGGAGGTGATTAGAAGGACAACAGCGAGTAGGCGGTGGAGTTAGAAAGGGTTCGATATGGGTGCAGTGGAGAAGATGTGTCTTCATTGGATGAGGGATCAGTGTGAAGAGTTGGAGGAATGTGTGTGTCTGCAGAGAGGTGAGGAGAGAACTCGAAGGAGTAGAGACATAGAAGAGGGAGATGGGAACTCAGGAGTGATATGAAAGAGAGAGTCAGTATGTTAGGTAATGAGGTAGGAAGCTTGCATGGATCCAGAGGAGCGAGAAAATGGTAGTTGGGTAGAGAGTTGAATGGGGTGTTAGGTAGGGTGGGGTAGTTTAGGATAATGAGGATTCTTAATTTTTGTATATTTTTTTTATAATTTAATTCAATTTTTATTTTTTTAATTGTTATTTAGTTATTTAATTAATATTAATAGTATTATTAACATTTGTAATTAAGAGCGATAAGAATAAAAGTTTACGCTTCTTATAAATAAATCAATAACAAATATTTTCAAATGATAAATCGACATACCTTAATGGCGACATAAATGACTACCTATATGCACCACATTACATGGATGAAGATAGTACCAAAGATTCTAAAGCGGGTGAATCTATAAATGAAAACTACATAACATATATCTAGATTGGCGCAATTTCATACTTACAATAATATATAATACAATAACTATTATACATATGACACCTATACAAAGTAACTAAACGAAATATGACCAGAACTTGGATCTTGTCCCACCGGGTGTGCCAAAATGTTGTATAGGAAACTTCATTCTCACGCGGGGTGAAGGCGAAATCTGGAAGCCACTAAAGAACTTCGAATGATGGAGGGCTTAGGTTCTCAAACACAGATGGGTATCTACAAGCGTAAAGAAGATAGATGTATGACATAATGAATCTAGATTTGCAAAAACCGAAATAGATAAGATTAGATAACAATATGGGGTTGCCAGATAGTGTCGGTGCCCAAGAGAATATTAACTCCCTTAGATGATTTCAACTCCCATGTCAAAAAAGATAATAATAGATCATGAACAATAGTTATCATGGAGAAAAAATGGAATATAAAATGAGAAGTAACTAAAATGACAAGGGGACTTAGCTTGTGCTCTGCTATGGAGATGAATTGGGCATCAAGATGGTAAGATAATGAACCATGGCAAAGATTTCTCTCTCAAATTTCCGAGAACTTTATTAAGCTCTTTCTTCTCCTCTCTCGGGCCTATGTCTTTTCTTCCGTGTTTTTGTGTCTATGTCTAGGTCTTTTGAAATATGGGGGAAAACCCATATTTATAGCTTGGAGGTGAGGTTAAATTGGGGTTAACAAGTAACCTGGGGTTGGGTAAAGTAACCCGAGTTAAGAGATATGATGTGATTATGCGGGGACAACTATTTGAATTATTAGATGGAGTGGGGAGCATGATTGACTAGTAGGTGAGATGATAGATTCCATTTAAAATTTAGAAAGGTGCATCGGATGGGTATATTAAAACCCATGGATTGAATAATTTGTGAGAGATGTGGGATAATGCCAAAATCCTAATTATCAAATGGGTCCACATGGTGCCTCTTTGATAATTAATTAAATAAGGTGAGCAAATAGATGGGATTTCATTTAATTTAAGAAAAAGAAAAGCGAGAATAGAAATTGCATGAATGCGAGATGATGGAGGGGCGGTATACCAAAACTTAGTGTCTACAATAAATGTTTGGTCTAAGGCCAACAAAACAACCTACAAATGTGTGTTTAAAACTCATCTTAGCCCCATCGACAATAGACTTGAAATCATCGATGTGGGTCATTCTCACTCCATGTAAGAGAGAGTTTTAATGGATTTTGATGATCATATTGAAGAAATTTAGCCTCCCGTGTTTTAGTTAAAGGGGCACCGAAGAACCATTTCTAGACACAAAAAGTCAAAAACCACTAGTATGGTCATCCCCGCTCGTCCTCTCTCATATAAAGAACACAATTTTTTTATGATATACATTTAGATTATGTTTATAAATCAAAATTTTATGTTTTACATACAAAAATAGCGGGAGCAACTAGCATAAATATCTTAAATACATCTACTTAAAAGACACAAATAAATAGTAATCTCGAGGTTCCTATATTGAAATTCTCACATAGGTTAGATAGACACCTCAAGATTGATATCTCTTTGTGTATTTTATTATAAATATATGTATTTAAGATATCTATACTAGTTATTATATTAACATGATTACATATGCCATAGTATATTAAGAAAGTGAAGTAGATCATAACCCCTTTATTAATGTAAAAAAATTAATCTAATCATTCAATCAAATATTAGTATTAATATATTATATCAAAATTGTGAAGTTGATATCTATTAACCAGACCCATCCAAACAATTATTATATACATACATTAATAAATAAGTTTATAATATTATCAAAAATAAATTTAAAAAAATAAATTAATTAGGTTCAGTTCAATGACAATTAATTTAAATCATTTACATTGAGAGACTATTTTACAATGGTAGATAGGACAATGACATGAATTGTTCATTTTTTTGTCAAAATTAATTTTGAATTTCATTTGAGTGTCATGTAAAAAATTATCATCTATTTATTTTTTAATTTTATTATTTTGGAGAAATCTTAAAATAGTAATATTTTTTTCGTATGGTCATGTTTTGGCCTAATTTTTACCCTTACTAAATTTTATTGAAACCAAAAAAGTGCTTCTTAATAGATGTCATTTTCCATTTATTTAACCTATTTGATAAATCCAATATAGATGTTTTGAGATTGATATTTGCTGGCATATTTTAGCTAGCACTATATTAGATATCTAATTTAGTTAAAAAACACATAAATATATTATTATTATAATAATTAACTTGATCAAATGACGTTTGGCTCAATGGTGAAGATGTTGGCTCTTAATGAGCCCACCAGGGTTCAATTCTCGCTACAAGTGAAGTCAGGAGATACTGTTAATAAGGGATGAGGCCGGGATCGTGCCCCGGGCGAATTTGGCGGAATGGAAACCCCTTAGTCCTTGGCAACTAAGCCTAAGAATTTGTGCACCTAACCCGTGCAGTTGTTTCAGATTCAATCAAAAAAGTAAAAACAAAAACTTGTCCCATGCTACCAATATCAAATTATATATGGACTAGGTCAAATATTTCTCTATATATATTTTCTAAATTTATTTTCAAACAATCAATACAAATTATTATTTTTGAATAATTATGATTATAAACATTCACTCAATAAAATTTGACATTCTATTTGATATTAAACAATAAGAAGCCATTACATTGCACATGTTTAAAATAAGGGATTAAAGTTAAAAAACAATTTATTTTATACAAATGCAAAATTGGATGTTAATAACATATAAGATTAGATAAGTAAAAAAAATATACGTAGAATGTACACCACAACTTGCACTCTCTGTTGAATACATGTCATTTGTCCATACTTTCGCTAGCACTCAGTGAACATGCAGTCACATTTAGGGCCCATCTTTATCTTAAAAGAAGTTTTTATGAATGTACGCTCTCAAAGACGGATTGATGGTGAAATATCAGAATGATTTTTCTGTTCGTAGCGTATGTACGTCGATGGAATCCTTAAAGATATGTGGGGTTATCTTATCATATTCCAAGTGGCCATGCAACTTGTCAGTGGACAACACTGCATTTACAGAAATTTGTGGACTGCAAGAGAAACATACATTCCACAGCATAAGTTTTTGGGATTTATTTGAATGGTGGAAATTTATGGATGTTTTGTTTCGGCGTACATATGGACGTTGTACCAGCTTCCAGTCCACTTCATTCACAGTCCTTACAAGTGAAGTATGCACAAATGGTTGGGCCAGGATGAGGTAAGTCCAAAGAAGCTAGTTAAGTACCAATGGTTGCTTATTGGGGATAGATGCATTGGCACTCTCAAACTTCCTGTTTGTTTTGTCAATTTCAAATTTGTTCAGTACTGCCATTCTTTACTGTTTATTTTGTCTGTTTCAAAACTGACATGGGTATGAGGGTTCACACGCAAATTTAAGTATACTTTTCAATAGGGTAAAATTTTAAGGAAAAAAATTGAGATTAATATTTAGTGACCTTTTTAGATAATTATAATCAATATATTTATATTAGTTAAGAAGAGGTGTAATTTACAAATAGTATTCAAAGCGGTAGAGGATGGAGTATAATAATGTCAGATGTCAATTAAATAAATAAATAAATAATTTGATATCCATTAGTTTTTATTGTCTTTTAATTAAAAGTAATAATAAAATTAAAATATTTTAGAGATACAAAAATTAGAATGCATTTTCATTTCAGATATATTTTTGAAACCCAGTTTAATAATATAACTAAATCTAAACCATTCATTAAATATACTGTTATAGAATCAACTAATAAAATTATACCAGATGTATTTTCTTAGAAAATACATTTAAAACGATTTTAACATAGGTGCGATATGTAGCGTGTGTAGGTTATTGTTTCATCTACTGTTTTTGTTAAATGTGTTTGTAAGAAGACTTTCAAATGCAGATGGCAATATTGAAGGTATGATAGCTTTTTTTTTTGTTTCCAGATCATTCAAAATAGTATTAAATACGTGTCCATGTATCCAACAAGAAGGCACGATGCCTTCATTGACTAGAAAAATGAGTTGGTTCTCATAGGTGGGAAAAGGAGTCAAGAGAATAAGAAAATAGACAGAAAAGGTGAACAACTTTGGTAGAGTCAACACTTTATGTTTAGAATTTTAATTTTCTAAGGTAATTAAACATTACCATTAGCAATTTTTATTAATAAAATTCATATAGATAAGTTTTTACAATGTGTAATAATAAAATCCACATAGATCAGTTTTTGCAGTGTTTATTAATAAAATCCACACAAATCATATTTTACTATGTTTAAGAATAAATAGGATGTTATATATTTTATTTGTATTATTGTTTCAAATGGTTAGTTGGAGTTTAAGTTTAATATTCCAGCTTTAAGAATTTAGGATTATTGATATAAATATTATAAGTATGTTTTAGTTATGAGGAGAAAAAGTGAATGTAGTAGTTGTGCTTTTTACCATTTAACATCTTTATCAATATATCAATTAGTCTCAATATTAATGTTATTTATAGAAATTTTTCTCTAAAATTAAAACGATAATGTACTTCTTCAAATTGTTAGTTTGTAGAGAAAATGTAACGCCTCGCTCATCGGTTACCCCTGTTCTTGCTCCGATGACCCTATTTAAGGAAAATCGTGTTCGGGTTTTAACATACTTGATTGTTAGGCCTTATTAATATGATTAATAATTATTATTATTTTTAGTTATAAAATAATAATAATAATAATAATATTATTTTAAAAGTCAATTAATGATTATTTTTTTGACGATTTCATGAATGTTATTATTAATTACCTTTAAGATACTTGATGTTTTTTAATTTTTAATTTTTTATCGACCGCTCTCGAAGACCGAGCCCCGATTCACGCAAGAGGAGGAGCTTGTTCGTGGTTGACGCCATTTCTTAGGAAGTGGTGTTCTTGCTTAGCGTCTAATATTTTCTCCGTGGCCATATAGATGTCTTTGCAACATTGCATAGATAACCTTTTTTTTGGTAAAACGTTTTGGTTGTATGGGGGCATCCACCCAACCACACCCTCTTTTCTTCTGTTGGCCACATACACTTGTGTTATGTTTGTTTAGACTTGGTCATTAGTGATACAACTTTGGAGGTTGGGCACTGTCGCTCCATCTTCCTTCTTTAAGAAAAAACGAAGTTGGACATTAGCTCGTAGTAGAGCTAGGTGAGAGGACCCTATAATCGTGCACCTAATTTTACGGGATATGTCGGTAGCGTAAAATAATTATATCATCGTAGCATATGATCGTGCCATATCAACATTTTTCGTTTCGTGTTTATTTGGAGGGAAAAGCAGTTTTGAATTGATTTAATATGAAAAAATCAATATAAAGCATTTGAAAGAGGGACCAATGACCGAGTGCCCCATGTGTCACATTCGCATTGATTCTTAAAAAGTGTAACTAGCCAAAAAGTGAACAACTATTGGTGCTTTTGTCAACAACCAATGGTGAAAAAGATGTACATGTTTTGGTCCCTACTCACTTATAGGGTCCTCTCCCTAGCCACTAGTTCTTCTTGTTTTTTTCCAAGTCATGTTTTAATGAAATCTACCCTTGGTTGTTTTATGACCTGCTCCCATTTATTACCTTTTCGCACCATGCTTGGCCTACGACTGGGGTAGTTAGGATGCCTTTATTTTGAAGATGGGATTGGCTGCGTCCCTTCCGGAAAGGTGACTAAGCAGTTGGTAACCTGTTTATTGCTTGTGGTGAAACAAACTGTGTTGCAGGCCCTTTCTGTGCATAACTTGCCAAATAGTGGCAGTCTCAGGAAACCCCATCACTTTGAGGTTTTTTTTTATCTGGTTACACTCCTCGTGGATGCTTCCACAGTCTGCCTTTTTAGCTTTTGGAGATCCTATTTCTACAGCTGTAAGAGATCCAATTTCCTTGTGCTCCAATGAATGCCCCTACCCTTCCTTTGTCCCTTTCCAGACGTAGGTTGTGACGAGGTTCAACACCTGAAGACAGTTGAAGAGGAGCCAAGGATCTCTTACTTCTTATATGGTGCTCTGACCTGCGTGGAGAGGATTTCTGATAAAGCATTCAAGTTATTGTAGGCATGGCAATATCCTTCCCTGCTTAACTCTTTCATTGCAAAGTAGGTGAATAAGTCCCTGTGTGAATAGTGATAAGTGGAAGTCATATTAATGATCTCGAACTGGGTCTTTTCCTTTTGTTGAGTTTTAGAATTATTACTCTTTCTTCGTTGTCTGCACTATATATAAGTATTGAATAGATCCTCCTGAGAAGTTGACCTGGGTACTCGTATATTTTTATCAAACATTATAGATAAGTTATAACTCATTCTCACTATCAAACCAAGCTGGGAATAACAGTTGATAAATAATTTAAAATTTAGGAGTTTTCCTATATCTATGGGGATATTAGTGGTGTACAGGAGATGATATGGAGAAGGACTTGAGACTTTAAGTAGCCATCTATTTTTTTACACTAATTGTGTTCATCTCGAATCCTATTTGATAAAGGGGTAGCCTAAAATAGGATACCATCTAAGCTTGATATTGTAATTATTTTAAATAGCTTTATTAGAAATTAGTACTCCTACGGCTAGTATAAAATAGTTTGGGGAGGTTTTGTTACCCTCCAGTAGCTCCAGATGGTTTCCCTTCCATGTGTCAACCTGAGCAGATTACTTTCTTTTAAAGCTATAAACAAACCCTAAAGTTGTGAATAAATATGTTCATAAGATTACACTCTTGAACATATCTAATGTCCTTATTTGGTACTACCTTGAGTTTATCTTCCTTATGTGGGCTGAGTTTAAATTTTGAGTTCAATCTTGGCTGCGAGTTATAGTGTTAGGATAAGCCAATCATATACAAACCCTGTAATATGAAAACTATGGGAAGGTAATTAAGTGGCATATGTAGTTTTTTTGGAATCGTACTTAAGGGGTTGACTTGGAAATTATTTAATTTGTTTGTAATCTTGATTGTTTATATCCTTGTGATTTTCTTTAAGGCTCGTTCTGAACTTGAAAATCTACGTAGATTAGGAAATCTCTTATGTAATACTTCGCTTGGTTCTATCATGTGATTACGTAGGCTTGATAATAAGAAATGTATCACCCACTTTGAGTGCCCCATCCTTGGGGATAAGATGGCTCCTAAGCCATGATAGCAGTTACCTTAGTGGACCTTGCATATCGACCATGATTTGTAGGGATATACGTTAATTGTATTATATCCTTTTGTTACTTGGTGACTAAGCTTATGACTTGGGTTATTCAAGTAGGGCTAAAATTTCATAGCATTTAATTATATATGTATGGATATGCGTATATATATTGAGTGGAAGGCAGGGGATGAACCTTTTGTCAGTTAACTTAGGTAATATAATGATTGGAATACCTTTTGATTGATTGTTGTTTAAATTTCATAAAATAAGTAATCTCTTATAAATATAATAATTGTCTTAGGGACATATTCTATTCATATATCCTTACACATGTAGCACTAGTGTATTATGATAGAAGATGGGGAAACTAGAGATTATAAACTTCTAGGCCTGATCAACAACATAAGTCTAGTAGGTTGTTTGTGTTTTGTTTCTTTTACAAAGGACACTTTGATTTTTGAATCTCCTTAATTAGATGTACGTTCAATGTTAGTGATTACATTGCTAATATTGATCACCCTAGATCAGAGCGAAATGACATTACCTTGAGTCGAATATTGCCGATGCTTGCACCTCTTTGAGGGGGATAAATATATTTGTTATCTTCGATAATTTTCTTACTAGGTAGGTTGAGAACATCTTAATTTGGTTGTTGGCTTTAGCCTTTTTCCTAAACGAAACATACCCTTGAGATAATTTTAAACTTGTTGGGAAATGTTGTTATGTGAGATAGTAATCAGAGAGGTTACCCTAAAAGAAGCTGGGGTGTTAGAGTTCATACCCTTGTTTAATGTTCGTTGTTTTTCTTTAACGTGGAAGTTTGAGATTTTATAGGTATTGAAGAGAAGTCCCAAAAAAATCTTTATCATTGGCTGAATTTTCACTCATGAGTTGTTTTCTATAAGTAAATCAATTAATATTTAATTATCTTGTATTAAATTAGTTAGTTTGGGAGGTGTATTTCCATGATAGTTCGTAGGAACCTGATAAATGCCAACACTTCTTCAGTAGATGGATTACTTGAAGGATGAAAGGAGGACAGAAAGAGCTTAAGATGTTACATTTATTCTATTGATCAAGAAATATGAATTGTATTACTTTTTGTATTCGTTAACAAATTAAGTACAATTGTATTGTTTGATTAATGAGGGCTAGTCCTTTGGGTTAAATGTGTATTTTTAAAAAAGTAGAATTGTGAGACTCGCACCATAGTTCGAAAATATGTTGACTTTGCTTTAAAAAAATGAGTAAAAAGGATTCTTATAATAATTGTGTGTTGAATTGAGTCAATGTAGCATGGTGGTCCTTTAAAAAAACAACTTAAAATTGCATATAGCTGCAATCAAGAGGGCTCACAGATTATTTTATATATAAATTAAACGTGTTGGAGATCGACATCGTATATTGTCCTTTTTGGGTGGGTATGATGAAAAATATTTTTTTGTGTTGTGTTAAATTACTTAATAACATATAAATTCAATCTAATGAACAGTAACACCTTTGGTTCAAGATTTGTGCACAAGTGCCTTTCATGTGTGAGTTATTTACCATCAAGAAATAAAATATTAGGATGATCTTAAGTATTTTATCTCTATTGCACCTTATAGTTAAGTAGGTAAAGGCCTAAGTTGGAGCCTTGGTGCATGGCTATGAGTTAATGGTGAACTAAACCACTTTTTAGTAGACAATTAGTTGTGAAAATGTAACTATGTGGTGTTGAGTTTGAGGAATGTGAAATTTGTTTTTAGAACGTTCTTATATCTATTTAAACTATCTTGTGCTAAGAAAAGGGTATCCACGTTGTGTAAAACTTAATGCAAACCTTAACTCTTTAAACGATGGACTACTCCCTGTTGCTCTCCCACTTGTCCTTTCATGTTACGGTTGTATGATGGGAACTTATGGTCACATCCTTTGATTCAATTTCCCTATGTTAGGGACTAGTAGTTTCATGGTGATGCAAATGCCCTATTTGTTAATACGTGTTCTAATTTTTGCCAAATGCATATAACCTCAAGTTAAGGAAGAACCTTCTTTTGTTGGTTGTAAAGTGATTCCCAACTAACCTAAGCTAGAAATAATTAGGATAGTATGTTGCCTGTTAAGTGTCTGTTGAATCCTTGATTTATTGTTAGATGCACTATAGTAACTTTTATAGATGTTTTCCCTTAGGAGTGGATCTTAGAGTTAATACCTAATAGTATTTTGTGTAATTAAAGATCTTTTTTTTCAGACGCACAAATCAAACAAGTAATTGAAATAAACTTGGTAATCGTTATTCAATGAGTTACACCACTCGTGAAATGTTAATATTTATAATGGGAATATGGAAAAAGGAAAAGGATTGTATGTTTCTCATAGTAAAAACTCTTCTAGATCATTAATTCAGTCTTGAAATATGTTTTGGTAAATGCATAACATTAAAAGAAGTCACACCGTGGATGCCTCAGCTGTAACTATGTATTGTAGTTGGTCTCTTCTGTTGTGCCTTGTTGAAGGGTCAAGTGATTTTTTCGTGATGGGTGTGGTTTGATTCCTTGTTGATTATGTGGTCAAGGTTTTGTCAAACTTCTTGAGTGTTGGTTATAGTCCTTTCCGGTCACCTGCATCATTGTGTGAGCTCCATGCAAGTTAAAAATATATATCCGAGTTTTTAGTGTTGTATTTGTGTGTGATTAAGTGGGCGTTACACTTGGTATCAGAGAAAAGGTTCATGCTCTCGAACCTCTTGGGCGTTTGGAGTTGTGATGATATTACATGATGGTGCTGCATGATGGTGATGGTGTTGCATGATGGTGGTTGATATTGGAAGAGTAATGTGAATTAAGCATGATGTGAACTATGTCATAATTGTGATATTGTTAGCACACATGTTGTGTATGTCACTTAGTGCATAACTATTGGCATGTTGATGTGTTAAAGATGAGAGTATTATCTCTCCTTTTCAAGAATTCTATGTGAATTTGAGTGTGAAACACTATTTTGTTATGTGTGCGGAAGAAATGTGATTGTTGATTTCAGATTGTTGGATCCTTTTGGTATTCATGATGTGTGGGTGTGTTGATATGTTGTGTAACTAGGTTGGTTGTAGTGAACTGGATTTCTTAAGGATGTCATTACCATTTGTGTAGAAATATGTGTATTTCCATGTTATATGGCAGTTGACTGGATGTTGTAATGGTGTTCATCATAATTGTAATTCATGTGATATGTAATGAATAATGTCATAAATTTGGGACATATGGTGAGTATATGATCCCTATCGTATGGTGATTACACTTTGGGTGCAACATGTGGTGATGTGGTATGTTATAACCGTGACTGTAATGTATGTGATATACCTTGTATATGTACCTTGCGAAGGTGCTATGATTAATGTGCGTGAACCACCATTGTGTTAGTGATGTAGTTACATGTTATGTTGTGAACCTTATGCTAACCGACCCTGAGGGAAATCGGTAAAAGTGTATGTTTGGAGTGAGGGGATGTGCACCATGGGCCAGTAACTCAGCTGACCTTAGGTTCAATAGATGATGACCCGTGCTCCTCCTTCTCTCTCTCTCTCCTTGTGGTTGTTGTATGGATGCAACCTAACTATAGCTATGGCTATGTTTATTCTTGTCAAAGTGGTGGCAGGATGATTGAGATAGAGATTATGATAGTTATACTATTGATAAGTTATTTTTACGAGTTGAGGATTGATGTTTTGAGTGCCAAAGCAACTCATTGAGTACCCCCCCTTGGTGGCCGATAAGGCCACACGCTTATCCTAGCATGATATTATTATATGTGTATTTTATTCGTAAATTGAACTTTTTGCTTTATTTTGCAAGGACCATCAATTTTCTTGATTGTCATGTTTAACATGTTGGCATTTCCTTTGCTTGTGGTACTAGCATGCAAATTTTTTACACTAACTTTGGCTATTTGACCATTCATTTTTCTTCGTATCAAATCTTCTTTGAAATTTTAAGATTTAACCACCTTGCCCAAGGCTTTGTACATTTCCACTTGGAATTTGGATCGATTGCTATGTTGGTTATAATGTCGTGATGTGTGGAATAGGGTCATGGGATGCACCATGGAATAGTTAAACCTATGGTCCCACTTCATTATATGGGGTACGCCCTAAGGAGAAATAAATAACTAGCAAGTTTTGAACCACGAGTTATTATGTCACTTGGGTTAGGGGTGTTGAGACTCTATGCGCTTAAGGCCATAGGAAACCAACCTCCTTGAGGGAGGCATAAGAGATTCAGAGAGGCATAAAAGACTTGAGGTAGGCATAAGAGATCAAGGAGGCATAAGAGATTTATGTGTGTGTGTGTGTGTGTGATTGATTCTTTGGGAGGTATACCGAGTTTTTATGATATTTTGGTTGTGGTCTTAGGATGTACGTATTACTCATGGTAGTTGAATATGTTTTTTGACGTTGTGGATATGACATTGATGCCCTTGTTGACCCTATGTACATGTAGCTATTTCCCGAGCTATGTAAAATCTTTATATGCAAAATTGTGGAAAATGTATGGTTATTGTAGTACACTTTGTTCGAGTATTCTATACGTCAATCATAGATGTGTGACAAGTACTATGTTATGTGGACCATGTCTATTCTCTTCCATATTTGGTTAAGCTCTTGTGGTGTGGTACCATCATGAAAGTATGTAAAAGTATGCTTGTGAATTCAATAGTGTTGTGTATGACCCTGGTAGGGTGTTGTGATAGCAGTTCACGTTGGGCACCCACAAGAAGGAATAAACTAAGAGTTTAAAATGAAATTTTAAAGAACTTGGGTTAGGAATAATGTAAACGGAAAGAGACTAATTAAATAATGAATAAGAGGAAACTACCAATATTCACAGAACCTTGAAAGTTAATCATCCGCCTAAAATGTTTCTAAGGCCACTTGATGGCCATGCTTTAATGATTAAAATGTAACCATAGGGTGTAATTTTTCCCTTATCTATTCCTTACCTTCAGCACGATTTTCCGTCCCTCAACGTTATGTCACATCGAGGATGATGCTTTCGTAAGAGGAGGAGAATGCAATGCCTCAATATTCATCGGTTACTCCTATTCTCACTTTAGTGACCATGTTAAAGGAAAATCATGTTCTGGTTTTATCGTGCTTGATTGTTAGCCCTTATTAATATGATTAATAATAATTATTTTTTTAGATATAAAATAATAATATTATTATTACTAGATTAACAATTATTTTATTTTGTGTCAATTTCATGAATGTTATTATTAATTACCTTTAAGTTACTTTATTTTATTTTTTATTTTTTATCGACCACTCTCAAAGAATCGAGCCTCGATTCACGCAAAGAGGAGGATCTTGTTCGTGGTTGATGACATTACTTGGGAAGTTGTCACTTTCTCAAAGTGTCTAACATTTTCTCCATGGCCCTCTAGACGTATTTGCATGCATTGTATATATAACCTTTTTGTAGGTAAAACATTTTGGTTGTATTGGGGCATCCACCCACCCCCACCTCTTTTCTTCCTTGTTTGCCACATACACTTGTGTTATGTTTGTTTAGACTTGGTCATTAGTGATACACGTTTAGAAGTTGGGGACTTGTTGTTCCATCTTCCTTCTTTAAGAAAAAATGAGTTGGACATTAGCTGGAAGGAAAGATAGTTGCCAGTTCTTCTTGTTTTTTTTCCAAGTCACGTATTAATGAAATCTACCCCTGCTCATTTTGTGACCTACTCCCATTTATTACCTTTTCACACCATGCTTGGCCCATGACTCGGGTAGTTAGGATGCCTTCATTTTGAAGATGGGATTGGCAACAACCTTTCTTGAAAGGTGAATTGAGCAATTGATAACCTATTTATTGCTTGTGGTGAAACAAACCATATTGCAGACCTTTGTGTGTATAACTTGCCAAACAATGGCAAGTCTTAGAAAACCCCAATGCTTTGAGGCATTTTTTTATCTTGTTACACTCCTCCTCATGGATGCTTCCACGCTTTTGCATTCATAGCTTTTAGTGCTCTTGTTTATACAGTTGTAAAAGATTTGATTTCCTTTTCCTCCAAATGAATGCCACCGCCCTTCCTTTGTCCCTTTTCATATATAGGTTATGAGGAGGTTCTACACCGAAGATAGTTTAAGAGGAGCTAAGGATCTCTTACACCTTATTTGGTTCTTTGACTTGCATGAAGAGGATTTTTCGATAAATCATTCAAGTTATTGCAGCATGCAATATCCTTCCCGCTTAACTCTTTCATTGCAAAGTAGGTGAATAAGTCCCCGTGTGAATAGTGATAAGTGGAAGCCTTAATGATCTCGAATTAGGTCTTTTCCATTCGTTGAGTTTTAGAATGATTACTCTTTCTTCGCTTCTCTGCACTATATATAAGTATTGAATATATCCTCCTAAGAAGTTAACTTGGGTACTCGTATATTTTTAATGAACATTATAGATAAGTTATAACTCATTCTCACTATTGAACCAAAGCTAGGAATAATAGTTGATAAATAATTTAAAATTTATGATTTTTTCTATATCTATGGGGATATTAATGTTGTATGGGAAAAGATATGGGGAAGGACTTGAGACTTTAAGTAGCCATCTATTTTTGACAAGTAATTGTGTTTATCTCAAATCTGTTTGATAAAGGGGTAGCCTAAAATAGACTACCATCTAAGCTTGATATTGTATTGCTTTTAAATAGATTTATTGAAATGAGTACTCCTAAAAATGATATAAAATAGTTTGGGGAGGGTTTGTGACCCCTCTAGTAGTTCCCAGACGGTTTCCCTTCCATGTGTTCACTGAGACGATTACTTTCTTTTAAAGCTATAAACAAACCCTAAAGTTGTGAATAAATATGTTCATAAGATTACACAATTGAACGGATGTAATGTCCATATTTGTTACTACCTTGAGTTTATCTCCTTATGTGGGATGCTTTTAAATTTTGAGTTCAATCTTGGGTTCGAGTTATAGCGTTAGGATAAGCCAATCATATACAGACCCTGTAATATGAAAACTATGGGAAGGTAATAAAGTTGTATATGGAGTTTTTGTGGAATCAGTTACTTCAGGCCTTGACTTGGAAATTATTTAATTTGTTGGTAATCTTGACTGTTTATATCCTTGTGATTTTCTGTAAGGCTCATTCTGAACTTGAAAATCTGCGTAGATTTGGAACTCTCTTATGTAATACTCCTTCTCGGTTCTATCATGTCATTACGTAGTCTTGATAATAAGATTTGTTACACCCACTTTGAGCACCCCATCCTTGGGGATAAGATGGATCTTAAGCCATGATAGTAGTTACCTTAGTGGATCTTGCATATCGAGCATGATTTGTAGGGATATAAGTTAATTGTATTATATCTTTTTGTTTTTTGGTGACTAAGCTTATGACTTGGGTTATTCAAGTAGGGCTAAAATTCATAGCATTGAATTATATATGTATGGATATGGATATATATCAAGCAGAAGGTAGGGGTTGAACCTTTTGTCGGTTAACTTAGGTAATATAATTATCGAATACCTTCTGATTGATTTTTGTTTAAATTTCATAGAATAAGTAATCTCTTATAAATATAACAATTGTCTTAGGGACATATTCTATTTATGTATCATCATACATGTAGCACTAGTGTATTATGATAGAATATGGGTAAAATAGAGTTTCTAAGCTTCTAGGCCTCGATCAACAACATAAGTCTAGTAGGTTGTTGTGTTTTGTTTCTTTTACAAAGGACACTCTAATTTTTGAATCTCCAGACTCAGATGTACGTTCAATGTTAATGATTACAGTGCTAATACTGATCACCCTAGATTGTAGCTTGAAATGGCATTATCTTGAGTCATGTATTGCCAATGCTTGCACCTCTTTGAGGGGTATAAATATCTTTGTTATCTTCAATAATTTCCTTACTGGGTAGGTTGAGAACATCTTAATTTGGTTGTTAGCTTTAGCCTTTTCCGAATCAAAACATACCCTTGACCTACTTTTAAACTTGTGGGGAAATGTTGTTATGAATTACCCTCAATTCCTAATACAATTTTATGTGAGATAGTAATGAGAGAGGTTACCTTAAAAGAAGGTGGGGTGTTAGAGTTCGTACCCTTGCTTTAGGTTTTTTTTTTCTTTAACGTGGAAGTTTGAGATTTTATAGGTATTGAAGAGAACTCAAAAAAAATTCCTTATCGTTGGTTGAATTCTTGCTCATGAGTTGTTTTCTTTAAGTAAATCAATTAATATTTAATTATCTTGTATTGAATTAGTTAGGTAGGAAGTGTATTTCCATGCCAGTTCGTATGAACTGACAGTTGCCAACACTTCTTGCAGATGGATTACTTGAAGGATGAAAGGAAGATGGAGCTTAAGATGTTGCATTTATTCTATTGACTGAAGAAATATGAATTGTATTACTTGTTGTATTCGTTAACAAATTAAGTACAATTGTATTGTTTGATTAATGAGGGCCAATCCCACTTGGTTAAATGTGTATTTTTAAAAGTAAAATTGTGAGACTTACACCGTATTTCAGAAAATATGTTTACCTTGTTTAAAAGAAATGAGTAAAAAGGCTTCTTATAATCATTGTGTGTTAATTTGAGTCAGTTGTAGCATGGTAATTCTTTAAAAAAATAACTTAAAATTGTATATAGCTGTAATTAGGAGGACTCACACATTAATTTATATATATGTTAAATGTATTGGAGATCGACATCTTACATTGTCCATTTAGGGTGGGTATGATGACACAATATTTTGTGTGTTGTGTTAAATTCCTTGATAACATAGAAAGTCAATCTAATCAATAGTCAACCCAGTTCAAGATTTTTGCACAAGTGCCTTTCTTGTGTGATTTTTTTACCTTTAAGAACTAAAATCTTAGGATGATCTTAAGTCTTTTCTCTCTATTGCACCTTCTAGTTAAGTATGTAAAGGCCCATGTTGGAGCCCTTGTGCATTGCTATGAGTTAATGGTGAAACTAAACCACTTTTTAGTAAACAATTAGTTGTGAAAATGTAACTATGTGGTGTTGTGTTTGAGGAAGGTGAAATTTGTTTTTAGACCATTCTTATATCTATTTAAACTATCTTGTGGTGAGAAAAGGGGATCCACGTTGTGTAAACTTTAATGCAAACCTTAACTCTTTAAATGATGGACTACTCCTTGTTGCTCTCCCACTTGTCCTTTTATGTAATGGTTGTATGATGGGAACTTGTGGTCACGTCCTTTGATTCAATTTCCCCTATGTTAGGGACTAGTAGTTTCATGGTGATGCAAATGCCCTTTTTGCTAATATGTGTTCTAATTATTGCCAAAGGCATATAAACCTAGTTAAGGAAGAACCATCTTTTGTTGGTTGTAAAGCGATTCTCAGGTAACCTAAGCTGGAAACAAATAGGGTAGTATGTTGCCTTGTTAAGTGCTCTTGAATCCTTAATTTATTGTTGGAGCCACTATAGTAACTTTTATAGATGTTTTCCTTAGGAGTGGATCTTAGAGTTAATACCTAATACTCTTGTGTGTAAGTAAAGATCCCTTTTTTTGGACACGCAAATCAAACAAGTAATTGAAATAAAGTTGGTAAATGTTACTCAATGAGTTACACCACTTGTCAAATGTAAATCTTTATAATTGGAATATGGAAAAAGGAAAACATTTTTATGTTGCTCATAGTACAAACTCTTATAGATCGTTAATTCAGGTCTTGAAAGATGTTCTAGTAAATGCATAACATTAAAAGATGTCACATCGTGGGATGCCTGAGCTATAACTATGTATTGTGGTTGGTCTCTTATGTTGTGCCTTGTCGAAGGGTCAAGTGATTTGTTCATGATGGGTGTGGTTTGATTCCTTGTTGCTTATGTGGTCAAGGTTGTGTCAAACTTCTTGAGTGTTGGTTATATTCCTTTCCAGTCACCTACGTCTTTGTGTGAGCTCCATGCAAGTCAAAAAAATAAAAATCGAGTCTTTAGTGTTGTATTTGTGTGTGATTAAGTGGGCATTATAGAAAATTAATAAAAATATAAGTGGAGGGAAAATATGATATGAAAATCTCAATCTACAAGTCTTAATAATCTATTCAAACCAAATAGAAGGTATTTACTTCATAGAAACGAAAGTTAAACTAAAGTAAAGTTGGTGAAACTAAAAATAAGTAAAGAATTTAGGTTTCAAATTTAACATATTAAAATTAAAATTATTAAAGATTGACTACTAATAAATCAAAGAAAATAAAAAAATAGTGAAAACTTACATATTTCATAATTAAATATAATATAGTGAAAGTAATGGATATTATGAAAAGTGTTAAATTAGGGGAAATGACTAAAATAGAAATTAATAGAAATTATAAAATTATGGGTACAATTAATGATAGTAGATGACAAAATTAGTAACAAATAGTGGTAATTAAAAAATATGTATTTCTAAATGAGGGGAAATGAAGGAAAAATCTATAAAATAGGGTAATATTAGAGTGAGTTAGTAAGTAATCTCGAAGGAAGTAAAATTTGATGAAATTGGTGAAAAGGTGGAGAAGTAAAAGAAATGATCAACAAAATTAGGATAAAATGTTCAAAGTAATGGTGAAAACTGTAAAATTCTCAAAGTATAATTAGCATAAATAAATAAAAATTGATAAAATTAGATAAATAAGTTGAATTGGAATATAAGGTAGAATTTGGAATATATTAATATTGTATTAAAAGCGAGGCATCTACACACATATTTTTCCATTGTTTTTACTTTGACAATTCCAATGTTGACTTACTTTGACATGCTTGGAAAATGGAGATATATCATATTGTTTAAGAAAAATAAAATTCCATCATAACACATTCATTCCCAATCATAGATGCATCTATCTTACAAATGAACTAAATTCATATTTCATATCCTCATTGTGCATTTATAAATTTCTTGTAAACCTTGAAAGTTTTCGATACATGGGGTCTACCTCTATCAAGATTGTTTGAGTTCTCTCAATGGCTAGTTTTAATATTCAAACTTCTCCATTATGTGAACATAGACAAGTTTCATTTTTTAGTTAAAAAGATAAATTTATAAAGAATCACACACACACACATGCATGCACACACGCACATAATAAAATAAGTGTCCCTAAGAGTCTTTCTTCAATTTCATCTCTTGATCACTTATTGCTCTCTAGAATTATAAATCTAAACACAATATATGTTAATCATTAAGGATCACTTGTATAGTAACTCATAATGCCAAATTTTAATTTAAATTAGTCAAATTTGTATAATTCAAAAATTTAGTTGATTTTAAGTGTGAAGTTCAATATTTTATGCACATGATTATGTACCCATTCACATGGTAGTAAATACTACTTGCGATGTGACTTTAATCTATTATTATGTTAGAATTTCTTATAGTATCATGAGGTTAAGGTGAGGCACTTAAGCCTAAAAATATATATCCACAAGTTAAGGCCTCTTCAAATCAATAAAACACGTTTATGGATAGGAAACAAGTGATGATAAACATGTGTCATAACATAAGATCAACAAGGGTGCATATATCTAGGCGAAGATATATGAATATGTACGAGGCCTTGTAGAAGCTTTAGAATTCAGATTCTTTGTAGAAAATGTTAGTAAGGTTTAATTATTTCTATTATTTGCAGGCATCTGAATATTTCGGCATTGTGATAGTGCGTCAGTTGCGATTCTAAATTCAAGAACATGACAAATAATCTATAGGTATTTTGCATGTCCTTTGGAATCGTCCATGAGTGCGAAGAACTCATATCTATAAATAAAATATTTGCACCATCTATTTATCTTTAAAAATTCACATTACAAAAATCATATTATTGTATTTAATTACATATTTTTAATTATTTGGATTATCTCAATTTTAAATACATTTCATACCAGCTTATGCGTAAATTTGTTAAAACAATGTCTTGTTAAAACAAGTTATTATTTATAAAATTCATGCAACACCGTAATTAACAAGGATCATTCTCTAAACATTTAAGCTTGATATTTGGCATAGACTTTTGTTTATAAATAATATTGATCATCTTCTTAAAACTTCAATCAATGGAAATAATTCAATGTAGAATTTTTTTATATATATATATTAAATTTACTAATACACTTATCTATTTATATATAGCTAATTTTTTTAAAAGCATACTTATATTACATAAATTTATATAAAATATGTCTAGCGGTATATTTTTTTTAAGGTAGAATGCTTATGTCACACATCTAAAATAAGAAGCTCAATATTCATACCTCTCGAAATATTTTACATACAATGTTTTGATTCATGTTTATATAAATCTATGTATGTAGAATATACCGAGAGGTATATTTATTGAGTTGTGTATTTTAGATGTATGACACAAGTGGGATAGGCCCTTGAGAACTATACCACTAAGAAAATTTTTCATAGATTAATATAAGAGAGGTATATTTATTGAGTTGTGTATTTTAGATGTGTGACACAAGTGGGATAGGCCCCTTGAGAACTATACCACTAAGCAAAATTTTCATAGATTAATATAATATAGGAATGCTTGTAGTATCGTGGGAATTGCACTATAGATAAGATGATACTAAAAATAAAGTCGGGGAAAATAATGTGGGTATTTAGTTCATGCATGAATGCCCTACATGAAAAAAAAAAATCCAATTGGTGATGTAAGAATCATATTATGAAACATAATTGCTTAACCATAAATCCTAAATGTGGGCTCGAGATTAGGGTTTGTGTCTAGGATTTTGTATTCATATCTTTTCATGAGTGTTTAAAGAATTGCATTAGTGAAAATTGTTTGAATTCGTGGTTAAAAATGCATGTTTATTGTTTAGGATTATGTTGTGGAAAAATCACATCACGCTTGAATAATTACAAGTGAATAACTCGAAAATTAGTAAGATTTGTCAAACATGGAGCTATCCTAAAGTGTGGGACTTTGCAAAATGGGATAGCTCTCTAGAGAAGGCCAACTTCATTTCCTAACCTAGTGCCAACTACTCCAAAGTGTAGAGAGTTACTAATCTAACCATACTCTAATGCATTTCCAAGGGGACAAGGATAGAATTATTGCATGAAAAAGAAATATACTCTAAGGGAAGGTGATGCACCAAGAAGGAGTGTTGGACAACCTGCAATACATGAGAATGAAAATAAGCAAATTGGAGAGGGTGATCAAGCACCACAGATCCAAACACCTACTACAAACCCACTTTCCAATAAACAAAACGTTATTTAGGACCTTGCAATACAAATACGATAATACACAAAAACCTTTGACTATAAGAAATGATTAGATAAGATGAAATATAACACAAGAAAGGACGAAAAACATCCACAACTCAATTTTTGTTGCTTCAATAATTTGATAGTATACATTATGGTAGGGGCCAAAGGCATGAAATTTGTATTACATTGCTTAATGGGGAGGATAAAAATCCACATATTTCTCATAGACAAGAAAGAAGGGAGGGAAAATTGCAAAGTATCCAACTTTTTGAAAAGGGCCTCTCCTTACTATTTATATAAGAAGATTCAACAGAGGAGATAGAGGGAACTAATATGGAATTTCTCTAACACCCACAAAAATTGTCATTATTCTCCCGCAATCATTGTGGGGAGATCTGCAAACACCAAGATTGTATCCTACCTTGTGCTTAAAGAAATGGACTCCATGATTTTATCCGGGTATGGCCTCTAGCCCCGCAACTTCTTCGTGGTTTTTCACGCACCTAACTTTTTAATTTCCATTCTCTAATCATTCCCATCATGTATAGCTCTAAAATAGCTTTCCAATGACTATAAAATTGCCAAAAATGAATCAGTGCAAGGGAAGTTATCAATAAGTACAATTTCATGTGAAATACCTCTCCAACAAGTACAATTTCATTAAAAATGGCCAAGGAATACAGAAGATATTCATGTTTGAAATTAGGTCACCATAACGGTTCTTCCTTCGTCAACCGAGGTCAAAACATTACCTACCGACCTCCCCAATCAAAGCAACTCGGCCTTGGCATGCACACTCTGCGCATGGCCCAACACAGGCTCGACATCCAATGAACTCACCACCACCCCCGCGCCCCCCACCGCCCCCACCCAAATGGCTCGGTGTTCAATGGATCATAGTGTGATTTTTTTCAGGTTTAAGAGTTTTAATACTTCGGAGTTAACCTGCCAGCCATTTCGGGATTTTACCGCTTACATCTCCAAAAACCCACCTCCTCTAGTTCCAAAATCATCCACCTCCAAAGTGTGACATTTTTCGATATCGGATTTTGAACACTTGCCACATCGGACTTCTTTGACATCGAGTTCCGAAATTGAAATATCCGAAACTCCAAAAACATGCCTTGTTGACTCTAAAAATCCGACTCGCCACACATCCATTGACATCGGGTTTTAGGATTTCCACATCGGACTTTTTCCTCACCAATCTGCGAAGTTGGTTTCCGCAAAAACATGAAACGATTTAAAATTCTGATGTCTAAATTATTCGGACTTCAGGCTCTCTCCATTCGCCCTGGCTTACTCATTTTGATGGGACCTTGCCATTTTCCTCACCCTGCGGTGATTTCTTCAATCTGTACCGAGTCATCCTCCTCCAGCACGTCTACGAGGTTGCCCCTTTTCACTGCTGAGTCAAACCATTCCCCGCCAAACATCTCAGCTTCTCCGCATCACTTACCAATCACTTGGCCGAGATTGGGGAGCTCAACACTTAATCTTCGCGTGCGACGCCACCATTTATGCCACCTGAGCCAATTTAGCATCGGCCTCCCTTTGTTCCTGGGATGCCAACACCCTCAAAGGGCCGTCCCTAAAAATTGATTCCCCGTGTCGTGCAACCATTGCATATCTCAATGCATCAAGCCATTTATCAAGCTCATTCAATAGCTCGCCAAATTGTTCTCTCCATTTCATTTTTTGTGAATCTCCTCTACACTACCGAAGCCTTCTGCGCTTGGCTCGACGATTCATTACTGACTTGAGCTCGGCCCACTATGATGACTTCGTGCCCACAAACTTTCATCACATACTTCGACCTACTCCAACATATACTACTCAGAAATATCTCCTCCGACTCCCCCTTCCTATACATGACTCCAACTCGCCAAGCTGCTGGCCGAGCAACTCAACGAGCTACCTTTTAGCTCAATGGCCTTAATTAGGACAATTTTATGATTTTTGGCTCATGAACTCCCAGTTTGGGTATTTTTTCAATTTCTTAATGTCGGAGGCCTCAGAGACCGGATATCAAAGCTTTAAGGCACGTCATGTTTTCTTTTTAATTTTTCTCGTTTTGGCTGGGGTTAGCCTACGGGGCCACATTTCCTCATATTAGGTTAATGGTCAAAACCTAGAAGTGGAAAAAATCCTCTTATGCTTTCAACACTCCCAAAATGATATCAAATGCTCTCAAAAGCATAGTTTTCCCCTTTATTTCGGGTTCACCTTTAGGGTCCGTTCGTATCTAGATCCTATCGGTCCCCGTTGTCCATTTTCTCGTGCTGCAAAATAGATAACAATTTGGCAATTAATGGGGACATCTCTTTTGCTAGATGTTCAAGACTGTATCTTTGACATGTCCATTAGTCATGAAGTCATAAGTGATAACCTACAATAGATCCAACCTTCCAAACAAAACCGCTCGAAACACCACCGAACACGAAGCTTGACTGCCGCTTACACTCTCATAATTTATAAGAAAATCTTGAAGTTAAAATTTTGAGAATGGGAAATTTTTCTAAACGTAGTATTTTCAATCTTTCCTTTTTTGCAATCATGATTTGTAGGGCTGAAAATAGACTACTGAACCCCTCCTGGAGCCTATTGTTTCCCAATGTGGGCACAACGCAAAGTTAGAAGTAAAACACTTGTTAGTTTTGGACATCATGAAACCCTATTAAATTTTGAATTTTCTCTTCTTCTAAATGTTCCACTTCGACCATTGCTTGGAACATTGTCGAATATTTCGTAAACCCATAAAATACTCAATTGAACATAACTATGCAAGTATGTAAGGTTGATCTTCCACTTTTGAATCATAGGGAAGCCTTGAATGGTTAGGGGCTAGTCTTAAAACATGGAATTGTCGTCGTTATGGAACTCAATCATTTTCTATGCAACAACTATCCTTGGCGTTGATTTTTCTTACTTTGCAAGGGTGTTTGAAGCTCAATAGTTGATCCGAATGAATGATAGAATGGAAATTCATAAATCTTTTCCCCTATCGAGTTTAGCTTCTCTACATTTGAATTGACTTAAAGATTGAAATTGTTACTGGATTGAGTTTAGTTGTTTTGCATTTGAATTGACTTGAAGATTCAAACTATTCTCTGTGAGTATAAGTTTCTTTCCTTTTCATTGTATGCAAGAGGCATATAGAAGCATGGTGCACTCTACTTGAGCAAACAGAATCGAAACTATGTACAAAATGAAAAATCATACATGCCCAAGTAGACATGCAGAGTGTGCAACAACACTTATTATGTAAAAAGAAAACCTACCCTTACCCTACACCTAACCAGAAAGAGAGGAGACTTTAAGAAAACCCTACGCCTAGTAATGTGAAATAACTCCCTTTCTTACAACTTGCATCCATGTGGAAGATTATACACTAGTCATGGTTTTTCATATGAGTGGAAAACCGACACAGTCCCAATTTTCCACCTAGATCATCAAGGCATCAACTGAAAACAAAACAAACACCTTGTCGAGTGATTTACGTGAGGCTCGTAAGGGTGTTGTAACTGATATAACTGATCCTTAGTACAATGGAGCTTGTCCTCATGCTTAGAAGCAATCATGTCCAATTGTGTCAGCTTTGTTCCTAGATCCAATGAAGCTAGTTATCTAATGGGGCATGGCCTAAACCACCGAATGTGCCAACTACTCCGAGTTACGGTCTCAATAAGAAAGTCTTCATGTAGAATTTCCTGGAAAAGGTAATCGTGTCTAATTTGATCTTCTTCATTTCACTCATTTACAAACAACTAATTTTGTACCTTAATGAATGGTATGGAAATGACGATGTCATCCTTGTGCCCATTTCTCTCTTTGGCAAAGCATGGAACTCCCCAAAATATTCAACTCACTATGATTGCCTCGCACTACTTAATGGAACCATTGGTGGCTTGCTACGAGTAGTAGGTGAATGTTGTTACTCATTTATGGGATCCTCTTTCTTGTCCAACACATAGATTGGAAGATTCAATTCCTCCAATCTTGGCTCAAGATGATTCCTATGAAATGCAAGTTGTTCTTGCATATTATAATATCCCAATATTTCTTTTAAGTTAAATTAACTACGATTAAGTCTAAATAGGATTAGCCAAGATCATCATTATGTGTAAGAATATATTTGGTTCATCGTATCATGACCCATAGCCATTGCGGGGCATTACATTATGGAATGAATAACCCTACACCCACCTTAATGATCCTTCCTAACAGATTAGGCCTTGATCGTAGGTAAAATGGTTCTTAAATGACAAAGCAAATCTTTCGATTATTTGTATTTTGCTCACATTACTTTAATCACTTTGGTCATCTTTTGTTTTTCGTTCGACTTTTGCAATGACCGTGAAGATAACCACCTCTATTTTATTTGACAATGCTATATCAAACTAGCTTTATGAGAATATTCGAATTATTATTTACTGAGTTGGTGATTTTCATTTGTTTGAATGTTTTATATGGAATATGGGAATTCTAATACTTATTGCAATAACATATTGTTGGCAAAATGTGGACTTATATTATGATGATTAATTTTACCATTAAAGTTAGGTAACAATTAAAATAAATATTAAAAAATTGCATGATTAATTTGTGAAATTATATATATAAATCCTAAAAGGATTTGGCATGTAAATCAAAAGTTAAAAAGAATAGTAATAATAATATTTTTACTTAAAAATCATGTGAGTTTTGAAAGGGACATGCCTTCACCGACATCAAGTAGGTGGCATGCATTAACACATGAAGCAACATTGGGAAACCTGAAAATTCTGCATTATACCATAAGTTTCTTCATTATATTTTTCTTCTATTTTATCATTTGTTTATTTTCATTCTTCCCTTCTATGATACCTACGTGAGTTTTGAAAGAAGGAAGAATTCAACTTGTGGGAGCTAGAAGAGTAAGAGGTTGCTGATTTTGGGTTTACTTCAAGAATGAATATCTTCTCCCTTCTCCGTGGCATCATTTGTAGATAATGCGAAATATACATTCTATTTTAATGGAAAATAAATGAATTTAAGGATGTTTTCCGATTTAATTGCTTGGAAATGAAATTTAAAAAAGGAAATTGATGGATTCTATATTCTCTTAAGTTTCCTTTGCATGGTTTTAGCTAAAACTAGAACCAAAGCAGATGGTTGTTCCAAATCTATTTTATTTTATTTTATTTTATATTTAAATTTGATTTCTGGAAACCCAAATTGATTTCTACATCTAGGTTTTATTATAGTCAAAAATAATTTAGTTGTATAAGCAAAGTAATTTTTGGTGCTTGTGAAAAATGTTTTTACGAGGTATTTCATCATTTTACGATATATTTGCTTTTGGATTCTAATAATTTCTCAAACGAAAAGAAATTAATGTCGGAATGAACTGAATTGGATATGTGCAAGTTGATTTTCTTGTAGGTATAATTTTATTACTTGGTTGAAAAAAATTAGTGTTAAACAATCTATGTAAGATGACTTGGTTTTTCTTAAAGGATTTTGTTATGGAAGTCTTAGAAACTTATTGTTGTTATTCTATGCAAATAGACTACAAAATTATCATCCTGTGGCATGTGGGTCAATTTGTTTTGGTTGATCTGTTGGTTACTGAAAGAACATGTTAAAATGATTTAATAGAGGTGTTTTTACACCGTTTAGTTGGACTGTTATATATATGTATAAATATATTTTGATTGTTTGAAATAAAGTTATTGTGCATTTTATAGATATTATCATTATCTAGAGGAAATATGTCTAATTGGTATTAGGAAATGATGATTTGGATAGTTTTGTTAAGATGCTTTTTGATTGGAAGGTAAGAAAAATAATAGTTGAATCTGTACCATGTGAAGCATGATTTTATTATGCTTTAATCAGAATTCGAGATGTTGAATGATTATGGTTTGATTATGTCTTGATCCTTGTGATTAGAGTGAAACATGATTGTTGAAATAGAAATTGGTTGTTCTATTTAGTTGTATCTTGAAGAAAAACATGTAATAATACATTCTCCGCTATATTACCATGCATTTGTTGATAAAATAACATTTATATCGTTTCATATTTTATGAAATAATTGCATCGTAAAATGGAGGCAATATTCATCTTTGTAGTGCCCACTTCCCTTTGACACCTTTTTGTTACTAATTATGATATCGTTGATTATATTATGGACATGATTATGGACTTTATTATAGTATGATGTTAGATGTTGGATCATGGATTATTGTTTACTTGATTTAATTATGATGCATTGATTATTAGAGACATTTTGTATGTTGATGATGATATCTTGTTTGACATGGTTATATTATGGATGTTGTTCGGACTTGTGATATTTGGATATTGTGAGAAGACATAGAAATGGAAATTATTGGATGATAATATGGTTGTTGAAATGGAAATGAGTGCTTTGATGTTGTTTTGATTCATATACCTAGATGATTTTGGGAATTATATTTATATTATTTTGGATGTTACGATATGGCCACGAGGCCCAAGGAGGTATTTTTGTTTTGTAGGTTAAAATATCACAACAAACATTGGGTGAATGGTTACCCACCACATTGGAATTCTAGATGAATTCAACAAGGTCCTCATAAGCAACTAGTATTTGTTTGTGCATCTTTGTGTGTGTGTTAGGGATTCCGATGGGGATCACCTTTAAATGTGACCAAGGGGTTTTATGTATCTCTTTTATTTGGTCCCTTTTTTTTATGCTTGCATGTGTTTATTTTGCTGTGGTTTTACCCTTTCATTAATTATTTTATGGTGTGTAAATATTGTCATTAATCATATTATTAAAATAAATAAATCAAATATGTCAGAAGAAGGTAATTAATGAGAGTTGTTGGCCATGATTTAAGTAATGTGTAAGTACTATGTAAGTGTTGTAAGAGATGTGTAAGTTAAATTTTGAGTGTGAAACACTCCACCTTCTTGAAAATTAGAAATTGTCCTTGGAGGCTAATTTTGGAGGCTTGTCGGACAAGTTAAACTTGTCCCATACCTCTTAAATTCAATTGCCAACCATACCTATGGTTGGAGAGTTGAGATTAGACTTTTATAATGCTTTTGAGAAGGTAAATTATAGGTTTTAATTGCACTTTCTTACATGATTTAATTTCTATCCTTTAGGGTGTGGGTTGGATTTGAGTGTGTAAGTAAACTGTCATATTATTCACCCACCTATTTATTATGCATTGGAGAATGAAGTTGACTTTGGGGGTTGGAATTGAGGATGTGTGATGTGACATCCTACATGGACCCACCTCATCCTCTTCCCTTCCCTCTTCTATTAAATTTGAATTCCTTGCCTTGTTTTGGGGTTGCTTCATTTTGGAGACTTCATTCTTGGGTGAATTCCTTGTTGTTTTGGGAGCTCTTGCTTGAAGAAGTTTTTTTGGAAGATTGTTGCATGCTTGTGCTTGGATGGTTTGGATTGTTTGCTTGGAAACATCTACTATTTGGAACTTGGGAAACTCCATCATGGAGAGGTAAGAGCTTGGCTCTTGAAATACTCTTCTTTTATTAATGTAAATGTTAATGTGTGAATGTTTTGATATGTTTGTGGGCTATTGGGTAGATGGCCTATTAATGGTGTAAGAGAAGACTATGGGTTTCATTTTCTTGGAGGCACAAGTGTGTTTTGGGGAGGTATAATGGTGGAGGGAGTTGGGATTTGGGTTCCACCTTACAAAGAAATAGCTTGCATTTCTTTACTCGTTATGGGGTGCCACTTTAGAGGTTGGGGAGGCATAAGGAAATGGGAGGAATAAGGGTTATTTAGAGGAGGCATAAGGAATGTCGGGCATTTGATATATTATATTTTGGCGGTTTGTAATGTAGGTGATGATATGCACTTCCCTTTGGAAGGCATAAGAAGCATCCCCATAGTTTCTTGCTCCTTTGGCTTGCTTGTTGAAGCCTTAGTATTGTTTTTCATGTTTTAATGTAGTTGTAAACTACATTCTATTTTGGACTGTGTTTTTATTGTGAAAATGCTACTTGTGTGTTTGTGGAAGCCTATTGTTGCTATGAGTTGGATCACATATTTTATTACATTTTGGTTGGGGCTTAGGGCCAATGAAGAAGGATGGATTCTCCTCTTCATTGGATGTATTGGTTGGGTTGAGAGCGTTTCCTTTCCCTATTTTTGTTGTGATAAAATACGCATGTTTTTGTTATGGAGAAAGGAAAAATACAATTGGACAATACCTTGTTGAGATAAATTTTATCGTAACATTTCCCACTTGAAGTGGATGAACTTGTAAATGTTTTGTAATGGAAAGATGTTGTGTTGATTATGAAATTTGTAACGTGAAATGTAAAAGAAATGAACTCTATTTTTGTTTGCAACGAATGTGAAAGAAATTGCATTCAAAGAATAAAAAAAGGATGTTACAAAGTTGTCTTTTGGAATCAATAAATTATGTATTAACTTTCTCAAATTACACTGTGGAATTGAATCTGATCTTGTAAATGTAAAAATCTCTGATTGAAAGAAAGAAATGCATATGAAGGAAATGTCGTACTCTGTTTTTGAAGCGCTTTGAATTGAAAATAATAAAAGTTACATTCTTGTCTTTATCATTGGATTGAAGGAATGAAACCTTTTCGAAACTAGCATGAAATGAATTCATTTATAAGGCAATAAAAATAAGAACCACTGAGCTAATTTTGTTGTTTCCATTTTTGCTCCACATTAAACTCTATAACTTTTATCATAAATGAACAGACTGAACCTACAATCAAGAAATAATAATGAAACATTAAAATTGAACATTCTAGGATATAAATGAGTTCAATTAGACAAAAACACTTTACGAAATCTTTCAAAACCTTGAAAAACCGAGTTCAAAGCTTTCACATTCGTTTTGTTATTAAAGTTATAAAATTTCAAATTGGAACTCAATCAAATAGATCTACATCACAAACTTATCCTAAAACCACCTAAGAGAAATCCTCTATGTCTATTTGACATGTTAAGAGAGGAACAAGATCAAATGGAACAAATTTTATAAATTATTTTTTACCAGTTTGAACTATAAAAGCCTGTAGAATGTTTTTCTGAAATTGACTCCTTAAACATTATCAAAATCATAATTTAATGGTTATTGAGTAAAGAGGACATCGAGATATTTTCAAAAAGTCCTTGTTTTCCCAAAACTGAGCTCTCTATCAAATGTTATGGCCTTTTGAAGTTTTTCCTTTACTTGGTGTTAAAAAAATAAAATTGGGAAAAATTTCCTTGGGGCCCACGGGCCCGAATTTTTCCCTTAGCACTTTGGAAAATTTTCCTAATTTTCCCCACTACCTTGCTTGACCCACAACAAATCGAGAGGTTGCCACGTTGCACCATGAACTACCGGCATAGGGGCGGATAGCTTTTTAAGCTTAGCTCTTTGGAAACTTTTTGGGAAAATTTTCCTAATTTTCCCCGCCGCCTGCACGACTGCACCAATCGGAGAGGCTGCCATGTGGCACCATGAGGAATTGGCGGAGGGGCAGATCCTTTTTTAAATTAGTGCTACAAAAAAAATTTGAGAAAATTTTCTCCACCGCCCCGCTGGCCCACAACTAAACAAAAACTGCCATGTGGCGTCGTGAGGCATCAATGGAGGAGCGGTTCTTTTTTCATTTTTGTGTTGTCGAAAAAAATCTGGAAAATTTTCTAAATTTCCTTCGCTGCCCCACCTCCCCTGTAACCAATCAAGAACTACCACGTGGCATCATGAGGCGTCGGTAGAGGCGTGTGTGAATTTTACCCTTTTTGCCATTCGAGGCGTTAAAACTCTTTTATCCCGATCACCCCACTTTCCCTGCGTTAGCTTACGAGGTGCCACGTGTCCCTTACGAACTCGTGGGAGTGTGGGCGCAAAGTTGGCTTCTCACCCCGCGGGAAATTTTCCAAAATGTCTCCCATTTCCCTGGTGACCCGACTAGCCCTCCAGGAAATATTTCTCCCCGCGGCCTGCAGACCCACAGTTGGGGCAAATTTTCTCTCCTGGGCCTGCAAGCCCGCTCTCGGGGATAATTTTCACCCCAAGGCCCGCTGGCCCATAACTTGAGAAATATGAGTTAGGAAGACTTATTTATATCAATGGAAAGGTGAGGAAATTTCCTATTGAATGGGAATTATTTAGGGAAAATTTGAATGCGATAAGTTTGGGAAAAATCAAGTTGAATCTATAAACCTGTTAGAGAGTGGGTATGATGAGGAATTACCCTCTGAACCTAATTGAACCTTCTAACCCTAAATTTTGGACCTTATGACGTTTAATAATTGTTAATAAAAGAAAAGTATATTCTAGTGGATTATAATTGTTCTAGAACCTATTAGTGATAATCGTTGTCTTGTAACCCGGTTGTAGATTCTTTTAATAAAAAAATTATTCTATAATTTTCCTAACTAATCCTAGGTTATTCTTAGGTCTCAAGTGGGTTGTTTTAGGTTGGTGTTACATTTGGTATTAGAGCAGGTTCAAAATCTTGGGCCATTGGGCACAATAGAAAACTTGAGACATGAAACTTAAACCTAACACACTTTTAAATATAGAAAACAACTTAGTTTATAAATTACATATTTTAGTAAACATGGAAACCTGAATAGAACTTAGGAAGAGGAACTAACTCTCACCTTGGTTTTTGTAGGAGGTGCAGACGGGACGATGAATCTTTTCACATAGACCTAGACTTACCACCACTAGATCATGTTGTAGCAGCCATCCTACTCCACATTTTGTAGACTCTTCAGGATGTTAGTTCCACTCTACATGGAGGATCAATAGGAGGGCATGTAGCTAGACATGATAGAATCACTTCCATTAAGGGTCATGTATTTCCTCGACCCAGTGAGGAGCATGGAGGACAGAAATTCCATGCAAAATTAGCCAGAGCTGAGTCACCATAAAGGGGAGGGGGTAAACAAATTTTAGGACATAAAGAGAGGTCTCGGAGCTCTAGGCTTAGGGATGAACATACAGAGAGGCCTAGAGGTGTCAAACCACAAATGTAGATCACATCAGGGAGAACCTAAAGCTTCAGCCATCACATTATTCTAGTGACATAGGTGGATTTTAGGTAGAGGCCTGGTTAGTGAGCTTGAGTGGGTGCTTCAAGCTCTGTCCTTATTCTAGCAACACGAAGGCTCATGTTGTGATCCCTCTACGAGGGATGGAGTGGTGTCTCTGGCGGAGAGAGGAGTAGAAGCTCCATGTGGATTACGAGACATTTACCTAGGAGCTCTTGGAGGAGCATTTCTAGAGCAGATATTTATCACGGAGGTTCATACGGCGGTGGATATATGAGTTCCATGACCTCGATCGATAGGAATCTCTTATAGTGGTTGTGTATGATAGTAAATTTCTGGATTTACTCTAGTATGTTGATTACATGTAGAATGAGCAAAAAGTGCGGATCTACGAGGCTCATCCAGGATTGAATCTAGACATTGGAGGTGCAATGCGGATCCATTGTCCATAGACATTAGCTAGAGACTAAGTCCGAGCCACATACAGTAGATGTAGGACAACATATTGAGGGGGTCGAGTACCTCTTCCTTGTGGTGGGTGGGTTCAGCACAGCCATGATCATCTTTTAGACCACAATAGCAGAAAGCAAGTAGGAGTCCCGCCCACCTTATAGACCTCAAAAAATATTTGATGCACAGAGAGGTCGGAGTGTGGGGCCTCCTCCTAGGGGTCCCATCAGGATGTAGGGTTCCCAGAGAGCTCACTCAACAAGAGCTCGCTAGTAGAGACCTTAGTAGACTTAAGCCGGATCATCAAGATCCACACCACAGACCTCAAGAGTATCAACCAAACATACTACACGGGGGAGAGGATCAAGCAACTATTTTTGTTGTGGTATTCTTGGACATTTTTAGATATACTTCCCACATAAACCTAATAATAAGGGTAAGACGTAGATCTCAGAGCCTACTATTGGTGATATGGGGTGCAGTCATAGGATGTATGTAGCGATTGAGAACTTCCACGAAGAACATCAAAGTATAGTTATTGAGACTGCAAGTAACATTGGTGGTATTCCTACCTCCATTCTATTTGATTCTAGTTCTTCTAATTCTTATATTACACCATCTTTAATAGAGCGATGTAAATGGTGGTGGCAGTTAGGCAGGGTCATAATTGGGATGTTGAGATGGTTTCTGGAGCCAAGATCTCTGTAGAATCCTTAGTTAAGGAGTGTGTGGTGGATTTGGGACCTTTCACCACTACCTTCGATCTCCGTATCCTTCCATTGGGCTCATATGGAGTCATCTTGGGTATGGATTGGTTATCGGATACGGGGCCGGGATGGATTGTTCTTACGAGAAGATTATATCTTGTATAGATGATTTGGAAGTTGAGTCGGTGATTTCAAGGGTCGGGGAGACACATTTCTATTCACATCATCTCTACTATGTAGCTTAAGTGGTGTGCGTGACAAGGTTGTTAGATGTATGTTATTACTGCCGGTGATAGATTAGAGGATGATTCTAGTGGACCATTATTAGATGATCACCCCATTTTGAGAGATTTTGCGAGATGTCTTTCCGGGGAGCTATCGGGTTGCCACACCCACGTGAGATTGATTTTCATATATATCGGTTCCAGAACAAAGCCTATCTCACGAGAACCTTATCGATGACCACACTAGAGCTCTGTGAGCTCAAGTTGGACTTTTGGAGAAAGGCCTTATCCATCCTAGTGTATCCCCTTGGGGTGTACCAAAGTGATCTTTGTAAAGAAGCAGGATGGATCCATGCGATTTGTGTATTGATTATTGCTAGTGAATAAGGTAATGATCAAGAATCATTATCCCCTTCTCGCGCATTGATTATTTGTTTGATTAGATGAAGGGAGCCACAATTTTCTCTAAGATAGACCTTAAGTCAGGTTACCATCAGCTGAGGATTTCAAAGGTGGACATTCATAAGACCACCTTCCATACGAGATATGGCCACTATGAGTTCACAATGGTACCTTTTGGTTTGACTAATGCCCCGTAGTATTTATGAGTTTGATGAATGGGGTATTTAGGACCTTCTTAGATCGCTTCATGCTCATCTTCCTTGATGAAATTTTTATTTACTCACGTACACGTGAGGAACATGAGGAACCTTCGCGAGTTATTTGGTGTCTTCAAAAGCAACAACCTTACGGGAACTTGGAGAAGTGTGCATTCTTTCAAATGGAGGTGCAATATTTAGGTCATATCATTTATGGGGAAGGTATCACCATCAATCCTTCCAAGATTAGAGTTATTATGGATTGGCCAGCACCCACTACTATGACTGAGGTGCACAACTTCATGGGATTAGTAGGTTACTACTAGAGATTTATTTAGGACTTCTCTCGGATTACACACCCCATCACTTCCCTTAGAGGAAAGGGAAGAATTTTTTTGGTCGGAAAGGTGTAAGCATGCCTTCAATACACTAAAGGAATGTCTCACTACATCACATATTCTTGTGGTGCGGATACGTAGGGTGAGTTTTTCATTGGACTAGATTCTTCCTTAGTAAGGCTTGAAGGTGTGGTTATGCGGGATGGAAAAGTAGTAACTTTTGAGTCTCGTAGACTCAAATATTATGAGCTTAATTATTCGACTCGTGATCTTGAGCTTGCGGTAGTTGTGCACGCTTTGGTTCGATGGAGGAACTTTCTACTTGGTCAAAGATTCACACTCAAGATAGATCACCTAAGTCTTTGCCACCTATTCACGTAGCTCAATCTCAACTCTTGTAAGCGGCGTTGGATTTTAGAGGACATGCTTAGGATGTACGTGATGGATCAACTTGATCTAGATGGGAGGAGTACCTCGCTTGGTGGAGTTTTCCTATAATAATAGTTTCTAGAGTTCTATAGGCATGGCTCCTTTCCAAGCTTTGTATGGTAGAGTGTGTAGGACACCTCTTAACTACAGGACAGCTAGAGGACGGGGTTTCTCTTGGACCAAATTTGTTGCGGGAGATGGAGTAGTAGGTCGTTTTGATTAGAAAAAGACTACAAGAGGCACAAGATAGGAAAAATAAGTATGCAAATCAGCATAGGACCAACCATAGTTTTGATGTGGGCATGAAGGTTTTCCTTTGTGTCAGGCCACATAAGATCCCTATCTGTTATGGAAAAGGTTCTATGTTAGCTCCTAGATTCATGGGTCATTTTGAGATCCAGGAGTGTATCATCCCTTTGGCCTACCATCTAGCATTGCCACCTAGCTTGCAATGTATACATGATGTGTTTCATGTTTCCGTTCTTAGGAGATATGTTGCAGATCCTTCTCATCTCGCTAGATTGGACCTCATTATAGGTACAAGATCAAGGGAAGGTGATAGTGGAGGCCTTTCACATCCTAGATAGTAGGATCCTGGGCCTTTGAGGTAGAGAGGTTGATGAGGTCGGGTGTAGTGGGATAGATATGATGAGGCCTGGCGGCTACATGGGAGGATGCTACTTTGCTATGAGTTCGGTTTCCACATTTGTTCCAATGACTTCCGGGATGAAGTCGACTCTAAGGGGAGGGGATGTAGTGCCCATTTCCCTTTGACACCTTTTATACTAATCATGATACTACCGATTATATTATGGACATGATTATGGACTTTATTATAGTATGATGTTAGATATTAGATCATGGATTATTGTTGACTTGATTCAGTTATGATGCATGATGATTATTAGAGACATTTTATATGTTGATGATGATATACTATTTGACATGGTTATATTATGGATGTTGTTCGGACTTGTGATATTTGGATATTGTGAGAAGACATAGAAAAGGAAATTATTGGATGATAATATGGTTGTTGATAAAACTATAAATGATATTGTTAGAGTGCTTTCATTTTTTTATTCATATACCTAGATGATTTTGGGAATTATATTTATATTATTTTGGATGTTTTGATATGGCCACGAGGCCGAAGGAGGTATTTGTGTGTTTTTGATTAAAATATCACAATAAACATTAGGGAATTAGAGACAAACCACATTGGAATTCTGATGAATTCAACAAGGTTGCCATGGCAACTAGCATTTGTTTGTGTGTGTTGTGCGTGTGTATGTTAGGGATTCCCATGGGGGTCACCTTTAAATGTGACCAAGGAGTTTTATGTTTTTCTTTTATTTGATCCCTTTATTTATGTTTGCATGTGTTTATTTTGTGGCACTTTTACCCTTTCATTAATTATTTTATGGTGTGTAAATATCGTGAGTAATCATATTGTTAAAATGAATAAATCAAATGTGTCATAAGAAGGTAATTAATGAGAGTTGTTGGCTAGGATTTTAGTAATGTGTAAGTGTTGTAAGAGATGTGTAAGTTAACTTTTGAGTGTGAAACACTCCACCTTCTTGGAAATTTGAAATTGTCCTTGGAGGCTGATTTTGGAGGCTTGTGGGACAAGTTAAACTTGTCTCATACCTCTTAAATTTAATTACCAACCATACCTACGGTTGGAGAGTTGAGATTAGACTTTTATAATGCTTTTTGAGAAGGTAAATTGTAGGTTTTAATTACACTTTACTTACATGATTTAATTTCAGTCCTTTGGGGTGTGGGTTGGATTTGAGTGTGTAAGTAAATTGTCATATTATTCATCCACCTATTTTTATGCTTTGGAGAATGATGTTGACTTTGGGGGTTGGAATGTAGGATGTGTGATGTCACATCCTACATGGACCCACCTAATCTTCTTCCCTTCTCTCTTCTATTAAATTTGAATTCCTTGCCTTGTTTTGGGGTTGCTTTATTTTGGATAATTCATTCTTGGGAGAATTCCTTGCTGTCTTGGGATCCCTTGCTTTAAAAAGTTTTTTTTTGGAAGATTGTTGCATGCTTGTGCTTTGGCGAGTTTGGATTGTTGCTTGGAAACATCTGCATGTTCGAACTTAGGAAAATCTATCATGGAGAGGTAAGAGCTTGGCTCTTGAAATACCCTTCTTTTATGAATGTAAAAGTTAATGTGTGAATGTTTTGATATGTTTGTGGGTTGTTGGGTAGATGGCCTAGGAATGGTGTAGGAGAAGACTACGGGATTCATTTTATGGGAGACACAAGTGTGCTTTGGGGAGGTATAAGGGTGGAGGGAGTTGGGATTTGAGTTCCACCTTACAAAGAAATAGCTTGCAATTCTTTACTCATTATGGGGAGCCATAAGAGGTTGGGGAGGCATAAAGAAATGGGAGGAATAATGGGTACTTGGGGAGGCATAAGAAATGTCGGGCTTTGATATATTATATTTTTGTGGTTTGTAATGCGGTGGTGATACCCATTTCCCCTTTGGGAGGCATAAGAAGCATCCCCATCATTTCTTTCTCCTTTGACTCGCTTGATGAATCCTTAGTATTTTTTTCATGTTTTAATATAGTTTTAAACTACATTCTATTTTGGACTGTATTTTTATTGTGGAAATGTTGCTTTTGTGTTTGTGGAAGCTTTGTTAATGCCATTAGTTGGATCACATATTTTCTTACATTGTGGTTGGGGCTCAAAGGATAATGAAAAAGGATGGATTCTCCTCTTCATTGGATGTATTGGTTGGGTGGAGAGCATTGCCTTTCCCATACTCTTTTTGTGATCAAATTGGAAGAATGATAAATACACATGTTGCTGTTTTGGAGCAAGGAAAAAAGACAGTTGGATAGTCCCTTGTTGAGATAAATTTTATTGTAACCTTTCCCACTTGAAGTGGATGAACTTGTAAATGTTTTGTAATGGAAAGATGTTGTGTTGATTATGAAAGTTGTAAAGTGAAATGTAAAAGAAATAAAATCTGTTTTTTTTTTGAAAGAATGTGAAAGAAATTGCATTCAAAGAATAAAAGAAGGATTTTACAAAGTTGTGTTTTGGAATAAATAAATGATGTATTACCTTTCTCAAATTACATCGTGGTATTGAATATGATATTTTAAATGTAATTGAAATCTTTGATTGAAAGAAAGAAATGTGTATGAAGGAAATGTAGTACTCTATTTTGTGAAGTGCATGATTTGAAAAGAATAAAAGTTACATTCTTGTATTTATCATTGGATTGAAGGAATGAAACCTTTTTGAAACTAGCATGAAATGAATTCATTTATAAGGAAAGAAAAATAATAACCACCGAGCTAATTTTTTTGTTTCTATTTTTGCTCCACGTTAAACTCTTTTAACTTTTATCATAAATGAATAGACCAAACTTGCAATCAAGAAATAATAATGAAACATTAAAATTGAACATGCCAGGATATAAATGAGTTCAATTAGACAAAAACACTTAAAATAAATCTTTCAAAACTTGGCAAAACCGAGTTCAAAGCTTTCACATTTGTTTTGCTATCAAAGTTGTAAAATTTCAAATTGGAACTCAATCAAATAGATCTACCTCACAAATTATCCTAAAACCACCTAAGAAAAATTCTCCATGTCTATTTGACATGTTGAGAGAGGAAGAAGATCAAATTGAACAAATTTTATAAGTTAATTTTTACCAATGTTTGTAAAATCTGCAAAATGTTTTCTTGAAATTGACTCCTTAAACCTTATCAGAATCATAATTTAATGGCTCCTAAGTAAATAGGATGTCGAGAGATTTCTAGAAAGTCCTCGTATACCCAAACTCGAAATTTGTCTATCAAAATTTATGGGCTTCTCAAGATTTTCCTTCACTTAGCGTCTAAACAAAATTGGGAAAATTTTCCTTGGCGGGTCTCGGGCTGAATATTTCCCTTAGTACTTGAGAAAATTTTGGGAAAATTTCCATAATTTTACCATTGCCCCATCGATTTGCAACCAATCGGATGTTGCTATGTGGCACCAAGAGTTGTTGGAAGAGGGGAGACCACTTTCAAAGCTTAGTGCTTCAAAAAAAATTCCTAATTTTCCCCGCCACCTCGCCGACCCCTAGCTAATCGGAGAGGCTACCACGTGGCACCACGAGGTGTTGGCGGAGGGGCGGATCCTTTTTAACTTAGTGCTAAAAAAAAATATTTTGGGAAAATTTTATTTGTTGCCCCATCAGCCTACAGCCAATTAGGAGCTGCCACATGGTGTCGCAAGGCATCAGTGAAGGAATGGTTCCTTTTTCCCTTTTTGTGTTGTCAGAAAATTTTTGGAAAATTTTCCAAATTTCCTCTACCACCCCACAACCATTTAGGAGCTGCCACGTGGCATCATGAGGCCTTGGCAGAGGCTAGGGTGAATTTTACCCTTTTCACCCTACGAGGCATTAAACTCTTTTATCCCCATTGCCTCGCATTCCTCGCATTGGCTTAGGATGCGCCACGTGTCCCTTACGGACTCACGGGAGTGTGGGCACAAAGTTGGATTTTCGCCCCACACGGAAAATTTTCCAAAATGTCCCCACCACCCCTCGACCCGACTCCCCCCGGGAAATATTTCTCCTCGCGTTCTCTACCGACCCGCCCTTGGGGCAAATTTTCACCCTTGGGCCAAGCAGCCGGCTCTTGGGGAAAATTTTCATCCCATGGCCCACCGCCCCATAACTTAAAAAATATGAGGAGTTAGGAATACTTATTTAGATCATTGGAAAGGTGAGGAAATTCCCTATCCAATGGAAATTCTTTAGTTAAAATTTGAATGCGTTAAGTTTGAGAAAAATTAAGTTGAATCAGTAAGCTTTGTTAGAGAGTGGGTATGGTGATAAATTACCCTCTGAACCTAATTGAACCTTTTAACCCTAAATTTTGGACCTTATGACCTCTATTAATTGTTAATAAAAGAAAAGTATATTCTAGTGGATTAGAATTATTCTAGAACCTGTTAGTGACAACCATTGTCTTCTAACCCGGTTGTAGATTCTTTTAATAAAAAAAAGTTATTCCATATTTTTCCTAACTAATCCTAGGTTGTTCTTGGGTCTCAAGTGGGTTGTTTTAGTGAGTGTTACACATTCCAGTTCATTTTGAACTAACATCATACCACTACTCTGTCTTGCATGACAATTAGCCGTCACGTTCGGATATGTAGAAACTAATGTCTGGTGAAGTTTTATCATATCTTGGATCTGAATGAGATACTTAGATTTCAATTTGTAGAAGGATGATATCCTAGAATTTTGACTAAATTTCTTGGGATCTTGGACCCGTTGTTAATATTCAAACCTCACTATGTGAGAGTTACCATAATAGTTATATATTTCACCTTAACGGCATATGTAATTTATGATTTTAATAAAGAGATGATTGCCTTGTATGTAATAATATCTTAATATGAGTAAATGATAAATACTAGAAGTGAGAAATCTTACTTATCATAAATTGTTAAATTTATTTATTTGATATTTGTCAATGTATGAAGTCGATAATTGGACAATTATTGTAACATTCAATTGTCTTTAATTTCTAAATTAAATAGCTATTTAGTGGCGTAGTTAATCGGAGGAATAATTAAATATACATATTAGTAAATATTTAATTCGCCTTCTTAAGTAAACTTAGTATTAATATGTTAAGATTATAAAGCCTTTTGTGTAGAGGATGAAGAGTATTGTGTAAAAAGGTACTTTAAGGTTAGAAACCAAACATCGGAAAAGAGAAACTAAATGGGAAGATAAATAGATGAAAATATCCATTAGGCATATTAAGGGATAAGTACATGTGAAATGCTAAAATAGATACATTTCAACATAACAAATATCCTAGTTGGCCTTTGGCATTTATGTTTATATTAACTCTTTCAAGATAGGTTAAATTGGAAATAAAGTAAGTACAAACTATAAGATCTAGATAAGCGTGATAGGGATAGTTGTGAGGTGGCGGAAGACTTAAACTCGTAAGACTAGTGTGGTGTCTTGAGTTTAGCCATAACCTGCGTGACGGAAAACTTTGGGTGAAAGTAATGCATTGAAGACTGTGCATTATCTTATCACCTATTCCTCCAATTAAATTAAGATTGCCAATAACCTAATCATGGGAAGTTGAACACTTGAACATGATGAAGGAAATGGTCGATACTAGAATACGAAGTCAAAAACTAGCTTCGTGGTAGACCCAAGGACTTTCACATGGTTTCCATGACTTGAAAAAGGTTGAGCCAAAATGCTTGTAAGCATTGTCACTCAAAGTAGTGGCGAAGGGAGATCATGGAGATCTAAATACACCCTTCTCAGCTACACATGGCTTACACTGATCTTATAAAATAGATCAAAAGAACAAATTTGATTAAATAAATCTGCAAGATTGCGGCCGTGTAATTTGTTTTTATGTATGTTTAAAAAAATCCTTATTTTCCAGTTCTAGTAATTTTTTGTGTTACATTTTGGTATCAGAGACATAGGCTCAGACACTTGGACATTAATGGGACACACATTTTAATAAAAATTATCCTCTTTTATAAAATAAGAAACTTTGGCTAGGCCAGCAACAAGAGCTAATATGGCGAGTGATAGTGGGGTAAATAATGATGACGTGTCGAATAATATGGCTGCTAAGTTAGAAGAAATCCTCAACCTTTTGAATGACACCCAAAACCAAGTTGTTTCCATAGAACAAAAAGGTCAGGGTGGTGAAGAAGATGAGGATCATAGGGATGATGAGCAACATAATGATCAACCTAAGCACATGAATGAAAGGGAAAATAAGAAACCAAGGCTTGTTGCTGTGTTAGCGAGGGACATTAAAAGAATATCCCCACTTAAATTTGATGGTACAACTCTTTGAGATGGCACTTTGAAAATTGGCTATTCAAAATGGAGAAGTATTTTGAGATTAGGGACTTTTTAGAGGAGACAAAAGTAGTATGGGGAGCCTACCAATTATCACGTGAAGCATCTTCCTAGTGGGATAACTGGAAAATGGAACTAGAAATAGATTCTTGTGTGATCACGTGGGAGTTGTTGAAGGCCTACTTCCAAAGGTGGTAGAATTCCAAAATATGACTCAAGGAAAGTACTCGATTACACAATATTGGGAACGTTTCACTCGATTCTTGAAATATGTTCCTATGTATCAAAAGGATGAAAAATTTAGAGTGAGAAAATTTATAATGGGATTGAATCCTAACATTGATTGTGAGGTAGATGTTCATGGACCTACCTCGATGGAAACAATGTTTGAAAAAGATATCAAGAAAGAACAAAAGATGCGAAGTATTTATAACTCTAAAGAGGAAAATAGAAGGAAAAATAGTAGTTTTCAAACACCAAACGCAAGTAAAGACTCATGGAAAAGGAAACAACAAGTTCGGGCCTATCAATAAAAGAGGTATAGTGAGTAGAACTATTATAAATAATAAAAATAATGGCCAATAAGGAACAATTTTTAACGAGAATAAGATTGAGAGAAAAGGACCACTTTGGGTAGATGTTTCAAGTGCGGTGGTGATCATTTCACTAACAAATGTCCACAAAGAGGACAATGGAATAACCTATAGACAGGGATCTACTACGAGTAAATAAAGAGGGGCAAAAACATAAGATTTATGTTACATTCCATAATAAGCACGAAGAAAAGTAAGTGACTCCTATTGAAACCTCGGGTAGGTTTTTGGAGAATTTGTTTCTGTTTTATTTGATTCGATTAAAAAGAATGTTTTGTTTCATCTAAAGTAGTTGATAAACTCAAAATAAGAGCTGTAAACATGGAACACACTTGGACTATACAAGTATGGAAATAATGTTGTACATAGAGTGAAGCATTGTTTGTTTGAGGCACCACTAGAATTACTTGAGTTCACAACAAGATTAAACTTATATGTGGCACCTCTTGGATCCTATGATGTTGTCATAGGTATAAATTAGTTAATTCAACATAATGAAACCTTGGATTTCTTAGGAAAATGTGTAACCTGCTGCGATGATCAATAGAAAAACAACAAGTCTTCAGGGTGTTAAAAGAGAGTTTGTAACTAGGTAGATTTCCACTATGTAGCTAAAAAGGCAAAGCAAAAGGGATGCCATCTATATGGTGTAAAAATATCAAATTGAGCCTAAAATTGAAGCATTTCCCATCCTAAGATAATTTGGAGATGTGTTTCCAAATGACTTTCCCCGGACTTCCACCTAAGCATGAATTTGACTTCATAATAGAGATCAAACCAAATGTAAACAATTTTGAAGGCACTATATAGAATGATAACAACCAAATTAGATGAATTCAAAGCTCAATTAAACAATGTTTTATCCTTGTGTCTCGATTATACCAAGTATATCACCATGGGGTGCATCGATTATCTTCATAAAAAGAAGGATGGGACCCTCAAACTTTGTATTGATTATGAATGCTCAAAAGGTAACAATGAAGAATCGGTACTGTTGCCCGAATTGATTATCTATTTGATCAAATGGGGTGCAAAAGAGTGTTTTCAAGATTGATCTTAGATCCGGTTATCATCAACTGCTAATCAAGGATGAAGATATCCATAAAACCGCTTTTAGAACAAGGTATGGGAATTATGAGTATACGGTTTTAGCTAGTTGGTCTAACAAAAGCACCTACCACTTTCATGAACTTGATCAACAACGTGTTTAGGGATTACTTTGACCAATTTATAATTATATTTCTTGATGATATATTAATATACTCCAACAATGAGGAAGAACATGATGAACATTTAAGGATTGTCTTTGGGAATTCTTAGAAAACATAAATTATATGGAAAATTATAGAAGTGTTCTTTCTATCAATATGAAGTACAATACTTAGGCCACATAATAAATAAAGAGGGAATTTTGATGGACCCTTCAAAGATCGGTGCCATCATGGAATGCCTAGCACCAAAGGATGTGCATGAAGTGAGAAGTTTTATGGGTCTAGCAGCTACTATCAAAAGTTCATAAAGGACTTTTCTAAGTTAGCGGGACCAATCACTTCTTTGAAAAGAAGGGTAAGAAATTCATTTGGGACATCAAAGTGTGAAGAAGCCTTTAAGGAGTTAAAAGGTATACTAACAAGTGCTCGGTGTTGAAGATTCGGATCCAAGCGGGAGCTTCTCTGGTAATCGATTCTTCAGGGGAAGGTTTGGGTAGAGTTCTACTACAAGATGGGCATGTGGTATCTTTAGAAAGTAGGAATTTGAGGGTGCATGAAGTAAATTATGCACCACATGATCTTGAGCTTGTTACGATTGTTCATGCGTTGTAGGTATGGAGGCACTATTTTCTTGGGAAACCTTTTGAACTCAAAACAGATCATCTTGGATGATGCCTTAAGTCATGAAAGTATATTGCTGCAATTATAATTAAATTAAGAACCCGAGTTGAATAAATGAAGTCAAAAATGAGTTTGACCCCTATTACAATCATGTTAAAAAAACTCTAGAAAAAGATCCGAGAGACAAAAGGTATGATGGTTTCAAGCTGGAAAGCAGATGGGATTCTACATTATAACAAAGTAGAATATATGTACTAGAGGGTAAAAATAGCTCGAGATAAAGTTACGCCTACCATCCCAAAGCGATGGTCAAACTAAAAGAGTAAATCAAGTGTTAGAAGATTTACTAAGAATGTATTGCATGGATCAACAATACAAATGGAAAGAGTATCTCCCCTTGGTTGAATTTGCCTATAATAACACCTACCATTCTTCCATTGAGATAGCTCCTTTTGAGGCTCCATTCAAATAGAGTACTAATTGGACTGAAATCTTTATCGAAATGGAATAATAGGTTAAATTAATCCAATAAAGATTGAAAGAGGCCACAAGTAGAAAAAAATCTATGGAGATTTAAAATAAATTTACAGAAATTTTAATGTGGGAGATAAAATTTTTCTTAGGGTCAAACCTAAAAAGAGTTCCATTTCGTTCGGCAGTCACCCAAACTATCTCCTAGGTTTGTAGGACCATTTGAAGTCCTAGAGGTCATTGGACCAAAAGAGCTTTATAAGCTAACACTGTTTCCCACTCTATCCATGATGCACAATGTATTTCATGTATCCTTGCTTAAAAATATGCACCTAATTTAACACATGTACTTAATTAGGATTCATTGCAGTTCTAGATCCAGTGTAATCGTGGTTGAGCCTATAAGGATACTAGAAACCCTGCAAGCTACACTTGAAAAAACATGAGGTTTCACAATGTAAGGTCCAAAGTGGGACCAATATTTTGAAGAAAGTACCACTTGGAAGAATTTGGAAGACATCCGGACTAATTTTCCACATCTAATTGGTGATTTTTAAGAATATGTTTTTGTTATAGTGCTAAATTCATTTTTTCTATAAAGAGGTAGACAAGAAAATCTTGTAGATAAGATTGAATCTTGAATATTGGGACTAAGATACTTTTTGATTAATAGTTATTGTTAAAAAATTTGTTAATGAACCCGTAAAATCTATCGTTTAGGTAGTAATGTATTATGTCTACAGATTATATGACTAATTTTCTATATGTACAAGGGGGTTGTGACCTTTACAATTCAAATGAAATAATATTGCTACAAATTCTAAGCTGATTTGAAATATATTTATGTAGTAAATGAATAGTGGGTTAGTTTATCTATTTATCCTGAAATCATCGAGATGATGATTATTCTAAGGGGTGGAGTATGTAACATACCAAAATTTCTTGTTTGTTAAATTAAATACGATTAATTCTAAACAGATTAGACAAGATCATCATTGTGTGTAAGAATTCATTTGGTTCGTTGTATTATGACCCACAACTTCTACTACAAGACATGACATTGTGGAGCGAATAAACCCGCACCCACCTTGATGATCCTTCCTAACATGATTAGGCCTTGATTGTAGGTAAAATGGTTCTTAAATGATAGAAAATATTTTGGTTATTTGTATTTCGGTCACTTTATTTTAATCAGTTTGGTCATCTTTTGTTTTATTCGACTTTCGCAATGACCATGATGATAACTACCTCTGTTTTATTTGACAATGCTATATCAAACCAGCTTTATGAGAATATTCAAATTATTATTTACAAACTTGGTGATTTTCATTTGTTTGAATGTTTTATATGGAACATGGGAATTCAAATAATTATTACAATAACATATTGTTGGCAATATGTGGACTTATATTATGATAATTAATTTTACCATTATATTTAGGTAACAATTAAAATAAAAATTAAAAAATTGCATTGTTAATTTGTGAAATTAAATATATAAATCCTTAAAGGATTTGGCATGTAAATCGAGAAATTAAAAGAATAGTAATAATATTATTTTTTAACTTAAAAATATGTGAGGTTTGAAAGGGACACGCCTTCACCTGACATCAAGTAGGTGGCATGCATTAACGCATGAAGCAACATTGTGAAGCCCAATAATTCTCCATTATACTATAAGTTTCTTCATTATATTTTTCTTCTATTTTCTCCTTTGTTTATTTTCATTCTTCCCTTCTAGGATACCTGCATGAGTTTTGGAAGGAGGGATTCAACTTGTGGGAGCTAGAAGAGTAAGAAGTTGTTGATTATGGGTTTACTTTAGGCATGAATACATTCTCCCTTCTCTACGGCATCATTTGTAGATAATGCGGAAATCTACATTCTATTTTAATGACAAACAAATGAATTTGTGGATGATTTTTATTTAATTGCTTGGAAATGAAATTTATAGAAGGAAATTGATGGATTATGTATTCTCTTAAGTTTCCTTTGTGTGGTTTTAGCTAAACCTAGGAAAAATGCAGATGGGTTCCAAATAAATTTTATTTTATTTTATTTTCTACTTAAATTTGATTTCTTCCTCTGGGTTTTATTATAGTCAAACAATAATGTAGTTGTATAAGCAAAGCGATTTTTGGGAAGTGTGAAAAATGTTTTTACCAGGTATTTCATCATTTTACCCGATATATTTGCTTTGATTCTAATAATTTATAAATAGAAAAGAAATTAATGTTGGAATGAACTCATTTGGATATGTACAAGTCGATTTTTACGTAGGTATAATTTTATTACCGATTGAAAAAAATTAGTGTTAAATAGTCTATGTAAAATGACTTAGTTTTTCTTAAAGGATTTCAATTCTTGGAAGTGTTAGAAACTTGTTTTTGTTATTCTATGCAAATAGACCTTAAAATTATCATCCTTGGTATGTGGGTCATTTTGTTTTGTTTGATTTGTCGGTTACACGAAATAACATGTTAAAATGATTTAATAGAAGTGTTTTTACATTGTTTAGTTGGAATTTGTTCCTATATATTTATATAAATGTATTTTGATTGTTTGAAATAAATTTATTGTGTGTTTTATAGAGCTGATCATTATCTAGAGGAAATTTGTCTAATTGGTATTAGGAAATGATGATTTTAGATAATTTTGTTAAGTTGCTTGTTGATTAGAAGGTAAGAAAAATAATAGTTGAATCTATATCATGTGAAGCATGATTTTCTTTTGGTTTAATCAGAATTTGGATGTTGAATGATTATGGTTTGATTATGTCTTGATCCTTATGATTAGAGTGAAACATGATTGCTAAAATAGAAATTGGTTGTTCTATTTAGTTGTATCTTGAACAAAAACATGTAATAATACATTATCCATTGTATTACCATGTGTTTGTTGATAAAATAACATGTATATTGTTTCATATTTTATTAAATAATTGCATCAAAAAATGGAGGCAATATTCATGACAGTTCATTTTGAACTGACATCATAACACTACTCCAGTCTTGAAGGACAATTAGCCATCATATTCGGATATGCGAAAACTCATGTCTAGTGAAGTTTTATCATAGCATGTATCTAAATGTGATACTTGGATTTCAATTTGTAGAAGGATGATATCCCAGAATTTTGACTGAATTTATTGGGATCTTGGACCCATTGTTAATATTCAAACCTCACTATGTGAGAGTTATCATAATAGTTATATATTTCACCTTAACGACATATGTAATTTATGATTTTAATAAAGAGATGATTACCTTGTATGTAATAATATCTTAATATGAGTAAATGATAAATACTAGAAGTGAGAAATCTTACTTATCATAAATTCTTAAATTTATTTATTGGATATTTGTCAATGTATGAAGCCGATAATTAGAAAATTATTGTACCATTCAATTGTATTTAATTTCTAAATTAAATAGCTATTTAGTGGCGTAGTTAATCAGAGGAATAATTAAATATACATATTAATACATATTTAATTCGGCCTTCCGGTAAACTTGGTATTAATATGTTAAGATTATAAAGTCTATTGTGTAGAGGATGAAGAGTATTGTGTAAAAGGTACTTTAAGGTTAGAAACCAAACATCGGGAAAAGAGAAACTAAATGGGAAGATAAATAGATGAAAATATCCATTAGGCATATTAAGGGATAAGTATATACGAAATGATGAAATAGTTAAATTTCATAATAACGAATGTACTTATCTCATGATGATCCTAGTTGACCTTTGGCATTTATCTTGATATAAAATCTAGAAAGATAGGTTAAATTTGAAATAAAGTAAATAAAAACTACAATATCTAGATAGCTGTGAAAGGGGTAGTTGTGAGGTGGGAAGAATTAAACTCGTAAGACTAGTGTGCTATCTTGAGTTTAGCCATAACCTACATGGTGAAAAACATTGGACAAAGTAATGCATCGATGGTTGTGCATTGTCCGATCACCTAGTCCTCCAATTAAATTAAGATTTCTAGTAACTTTGATCATGGGAAATTGAATAATGAACATGAGCAAGGAAATGGTAAGATACCAGAATACGAAGTCGAAAAACTAGCTTCGTGGTAGACCCAACAACTTTCACATGGTTCCAATGTCCTGAAAAAGGTTGAGCCAAAATGGTAGTAAGCATTATCACTCGAAGTAGTGGCAAAGGAAGATCATGGAGATCTAGATACACCCTTTGCAGCTGCACATGCCTTACATGGATGTTAGTAGATAGATCAAAAGAACAAATTTGATTTAAAGAATTTGATTAAATAAATCTGCATGATTGCGATTGTGTAATTTTTGTTTATGTATGTTTAAAAAAAAATCCTTATTTTCCAGTTCCAGTAATTTTAAGCATTACACATATGCTCCTCCTTAAAAGTAGGCTCTTCGTATTGGAAGATGAATTTGGTAGAAAAACTAACCAATTATGTAGGCTCTACCATGTCAAAGCATTCATCCAAATATGATAAATAATCACCTCCTTCATTATCTATCTATGTATAACTTCCGAATTCACAATCTACTCACAATGGCATTGTTCATCCTCAAATATGAAGTTTGAGAGTTCAAAATTGTCCTCAAAATAAATTTTTTTAAAGGACATAGGAGAAGAAGGAATTGTAATTTCCTTCAAAGCCTATTTATTATTCGTGCCCTCTCAAACCGAAAGGTCTTCCTCCCTAGCATAATAATTATCTTGATTGGTTGTATCGATGATTACTTTGGTATATCAATGAAATCTCTCAATATAACAGCAAGCTCAAGGCATGTGGAGAAATTAGGATCACTTCACTCCATTGCAATTCCTTGCACACTTGGGAGCTCTTCCTTGTTTTCTTGTTTATGCTCCCCTTCTCTCAGATTTGGAGCTTTCTCTACTTCATTTTCTAAATTTGCATACTGTGATAGGTAGAAAGTCCTAAAAAGATGGTGCCAATTTGTACACTACATTCACAATAAACAAACTATTGGTCATCATATTTTTTTATTGTTCATTTCCAATGTAAAGTCATTCTTCACCATTTTTGTTAGACCTCAACCTCCTTTGTAGGCTGAACCATCAAGGGGATTTTAATAATCATGAATCTTAGAGCCAATATTACCAAGTTTTTTAATCTTTTCTTCTTTGTTTGGCCCTCCTTCTTACTACTCTCCTTGGCTGTTTTTTTTGAGTTTCTTCCCAACAAGGGTTCGAGTCTATGCTAGGAGACATGGATGGGGTCTCCATTGATCATTTCATTTTATTGTTATTATGGAGGGAAGGTTTCTTGTAAAGGAAAAGGGAACTAAAATTGATATGAGGTGGGAGAATAGAAGATGAAGAAATGGGTTCTATAATGGAGGTAATGGTGGGAAACTTGGAAACTGATTTTGGGATTGAGATGACATTGATTGGGGACTAGGGAAAGGATCATAAGATGACAATGTTGAATTTTCCCATTGATCTACATAATTTTCACCATTCATAATCCATTCCTCAATTTGGGGAAACCTCTCAATCACGAAGAAAATTTTCTCTTCGAGGATGAAATAGCTTGGACTAGGGCCTTCCCATCAAAAAAAGGGCCTTGAACCTAATTTTGAATGTTTTATCTCAATGTGTATCCCAGGTATTCATCATTCATGCCTTCAATTTCTCAATATTTAGTTACAACTCAAGATATTCAATCATAAGATACCCAAAAAAATTCACATACCCTCGCTCATCGTTTGGTAAATAGCCAAACTGATCTATCTTCTTCTCATAGGGATATGCCCACTTTTGATTTTCATCATAGTATGGATTTGGAAGAATCTCATAATAGCTAGAGAAGGATATTTGCAAATCTAGAGGTGGGTTTGGCTGATAGGGATGTTGCCTCATATGTGAATCCCATTACACAAATGAAGCCATGATTGCATGACTTCAGAAATGGAATAAAATAAAAAATATGGAAGGAAAATGGGTGAAGAAGAGATAATTTACAAATCAAAGAAGATGGGTTTTGACCAAATGGAGTCGCTAGTTGTGCTTACATGTGTCTCTAAATATGGTGGTTCCACTAAGAGCACAACAAACTTGGTGATATAAAATGGGTATCCGAATGCACACCTTCAAGGGCCCGAAAATGGATATAGGGTTGAACTGGTATGACTATAATGATCTCGAAATTCCAAAATTTTAAAACATAGCTCATCTTGAAAATGTCTGAAATCCTAAAATGCCACAAACCCTATAATATGAATTAAAACAACTCTAAAACCTGAAATTGCAATAGTCTCCGAATGTCTAAAGTGAAGGATCTCTAAAATTTGAAGTGTCGAAAACTCGAAATTCCAAAAACTCAAAATTCTGGAATCTCAAAAATTCAATAATTCTAAAATTTAGAGAATTCTACAATCTCAAATTTGCAAAATATTTGAAATTATAAAATTATAAAAACACAAAAAGATTGAAATCCGAAATCTGAAATTTGAAATGCAAAACATTTAAAAATTTTGAAAATAAAATTTTGGATTTCTAAGGATACCCCTTTTATCTTCAACCTCCGATATATCATTTTTGAAACTTTGAGCCCATTTTTCACATGTGAAACCCTTGAAAAATGATTTCAGAACTTTGACCCTATAGTAGAATCCTGGAATCCAAAATTTACAACAATGAATTCCCAAGTGCTAAGAGTTCTCCGAAATTCACTTGTTTTTGAACTTTGCCTCAATGTGACTCAAATATGCAATGGGAAAAATTGTTGAAAAAATAAAAATTGATTTCAATGTTCTCCCATCAGGCATGCCAAAATTGTTGTGGAAAATCACAACATCCCTAAATGCTTCCAAGTGAATAACTTGGCAGTCAGTGTGATTTGTCAAACATGGAGCTATCCTAAAGTGTGAGAATTTCCAAAATGGTATAGCTTTCTTGAGAAGGGTTAATTTCTTTCCTAACCTAGTGTGAACTATGATGTTGTGTAGCCTATTTTCATGTGTGGAAGTGTTGAAGACTGTACACTAAATTTTTAGCCTCGAAAAACATGCCTAATATTTTGGGAAACGAGTTCTTCTCATATGGGAATGATTTTTGAACCATAGGTTTATGGGACGGTTTTTTCCCATGGTATTGTAAAACTACCTAATTAATTGTCTACTTATGTTGTTTTGTGCATATGGTAGGTATGATGTAATATGGACGATGTGTGTGAATTCAGTGTGAATCATGTAATGTTTGTTGACCATAGCTCTAAACAGATCGCATATTGTATTGAGAGAACGATGGCTTGCCATAAAATATGAGAAAGTTATTCTTGGTGGACGTATCCTAAATTGGGTGAATCACGTTAAATATCATCTCTTTGTGTTGTGTTAATTTTATTTTGCATTTTTATTTGAGGTTTGTAATATTTTTGCATAGTAGTTTCTCTTGTTATTTTGTGAGGGTTTTTTCCACATATTTTATCCCTTATTTCCTAACACCAACTATGCCAAAGTGTAGAGAGTTTCTAATCTCACCATACTCTAATGCTTTTCAAGGGGACAAGGATAGAAGTATTGCATGAAAAATAAATCTACTCTAAGGGAAGGTGATGCACTAAGGAGTGTTGGACAACCTGCAATGCATGAGGATGAAAATAATAAAATTGAGGAGGGTTTTCAAGCACCATAGACCCAAACACCTACTACAAACCCATTTTCTAATCAACACAACACCATATAATACCCCTGCAATACAAATATGATAATACAAAAAAACCTATGACTATAGTAAAATATTAGATAAGATGCAATAAAACACAAGAAGGGCTGCACAAAATCTACAACTCAATTTTTTATTGCTCCAATAAGTTGATACAATAAATTAATGTATAGGCCAAGGGCATGAAATTTTTATTACAATATTTAATAAGGAGGTTTGTAACTCACTGATTTCTCATAGACAAGAAATAAGGGAGGGAAATTGCAATCCATACAACCTTTTCAAAAGGGCCCCTCCTTAAACTTTTTAGAAGAATATTCAAGAGAGGAGATAGAGAGAATAAATCCTAAATTCCTCCAAAACCCAAAAAATTCATCATTATTCTCTTAGAATGGTTGTGTGAATATCTTCAAACACCACGATTGTAGACTACTTTGTGCTTGAAGAAATGGACTCCATTATTGTACCTAGGTATGGTCTCTATCCCTAAAAATTCATCATGGTTTCTCACCCACCTAACTCATTAATTTCCATTCTCTAATAATCCCATGTTGTAGAGGTCTGAAATAGCTTTTAATGAATGCAAAATTTCCAAAAATGGATGAGTGCAAGGAAAGTTATCATCATTTTTACACAAGGTTTATTTTATGGTGCAATCTCTACCTACCCTCCTGGTCTCTTAAATTTTACTCCTCCATTTAATTCCTCTCTTAAATCCCTCTCCAACAATTACAATTTCAATAAAAATAGTCAAGGGATACAAACTATATTCAAATTTGAAATTGGGTCACCATTAGGGTTCTTCGTTCATATATCAAGCTCAAAAATTTATCTAATGAGCTCCTAAATGACTACAACTTAGCCTTAACATGCAAAATCTATGCATGGGGAAGAGTGGGATTGACATCTAATGAACTAACCTACCACACACCAACAAACGGCTTGGTGTTTAATGCATCATGGCCTGATTTTTCTTTGGGTTTTAGAGTTCTAATACATTGGAGTTAACCCACCGGCCATATTGGGCTTTTACCACTTCACTCTTAGGAAAACCACCTCCTTGAGTTCCAAAATCATCCACTTTTGAAGTATGACATTTTAAGACTTCATTCTTCTCTAAATTTGGAGTTTGAGTGCTCACCACATTAGACTTCTCTAATCTTTGAGTTTCATAATTGAACTCTCTAAAACTCAAAAAAATAGGCCTCATTGACCATGAAGGGAGAGATTACCCTAACACTATGACTCACCACACATCCATCAAATTTTGGTTATGATATTCCTTGGCTTCATAAAATTTTGGCTCACCACTTTAGAATTTTTCCTCTCTCGATCTTTGAAGTTGGTTTCGAGAAACACCAAAATGCTCAAAACTTCCAAAATCCAAATTCTTTAGACTTTGGACTCTTTGTGTTTTCCCTGGCTTGCTCATTTTGACATGTCATTTCCATTTTCCTTATTCCATGGTGATTCCTTCACTTTGTGCTAGGATTTCCTCCACGAGCTCGATCAAGAGCTTACCATTTTTCACTGTTGAGTCGAACCATTCCGTACTCAAGCATATCATCTTCTTCACATTACCTATCAATGCATCTAATTGGGTGAGCTTGGGCAGCATGGCCCATAATATTCACATGAAACCATGTCATTTACACCACCCGAACCAATTTGGTATTAGACTCACTTTATTCTGGGGTCAAGACATGTCACCGGGTCATCCCTAAAAATACTTCCCTGTGTCATGTGACCAATGCATAGCTCAATGAATCGAGCCATTTATGGAACTCATTCCACATCTTTCCAAAGCAGGATCTCCATTGCATTTTTACCATCTCACCTCTACACTATCGAAACCTTCGCCCTTGGCTTAATGAGCCGTTATTGACTTGAGCTCGCTCCACCGTGATCAATTTGTGCCCATGAACTTTCCTCGCATGCTTTAACAAAATCCCATGTATAAATCTCGTCTAACCAAGTATCTCATCAAGCTACTCACCGAGTTCTCCTTTGAATCCACTTACTATGAATGACTCCATCTTGCCAAGTTGGTCACCTATCAACTCACCGAGCTACCTTTTAGCTCACTTGCCTCAATTAGGCCCATCTTGAAATTTTTTTTCCCTGAACTCCCAGTTTGGGAATTTTTTTAATTTCTTCATTTCGGAGGCCTCATAGAGATTGCATACAAAAGGCATTAAGGATCATCATGTTTTATTTCAAATTTTTCTCAATTTGGACGTGTGTGGGCCTAAGGGGCCCACAATTCCTCATTTTATGGTCATCCGTAAGGGTCAAAACCAAAAAGAGGAAAAAATCCTCTTATGCTTTCAACACTCCCAAAATGCTACCAAATTATCTAAAAATCATAGTTTTTGTTGGGGTTAATCAAAATAGTTGTACAAATATATATAAGATCTAAACATACAAGCAATAAATGCATAAATAAACCGAGAAGAAATAATACACAACATATAATGTGGTTCTTGATGTGGGCTACGTCCACCAAGAAATAACCAACATATTATTTAAATCTTCACAGAGGATATATAATGAAGATCTGAAATTTTCCATACCTTTCCCGGATGTACAATACTTCTTCACAAGTTTATCTTTTTTTCTCTCCAAGAATTCCTTCTTACAATTCACCCAATTATATGTTCTAACAAAGTAGCTTTCTAGCTTATATATGCATATAAAAACTTAGGGCACTTTAGCTATGTTATTCACAACCATTAGATTAACTTTAGATCAAAGGTTAGATCTAATTCCCATGACTTAAATAAAATCTATCACACACATGTAACCAATGTTGGTCACCCTAACGTATCTAGGTTCCTACTTGATTTTATCGATGTCGGTCCCCATGTGACCGATGTTGGTTACCTAATTGATGTATGTTACCTAATTGACGTTAGTTATTATGCATTCCAACAAGTTAATAAAGAAAGGTATTTGTGAAGCAATTGAGCACCACAACTCAACAATCTCCTACTTGGAGATAAATTTCTACATTATACTATACAAATCCATTCTTGAATCCTTTCCTTAGACTATTTCTCCCTCTTCAAATCTCAAACTTAAAGACCAACGAAGTGGAGTTTAGCTCCAACTTTTTCTTTTCCAATGGCTTCGTTAACATATCTGCAGGATTCCTTTTCATATGAAATTTCTCTATTTTTATCTATCCATCCTCCACCACCTACCGTGTGAAGTGATACCTCACTGAATATGTTTTGTCCTTGAATGAAATGTTGAGGTATTTTCCAGATGAGTCACACTTTGAATATCACTATAGAATCTCCAATCCTCTTTCTCCTTTCCTAACTCTCCTATGAATCTTCTCATGTATATAATCTCTTTTCTAGCCTCTCGTAGCTACACAACATATTCGTCCTCAATAGTAGACAAGTCCATAACCTTCGTAATCTAGAAATATAGATAAGTTCCTTCCCACCTACTATGAATACATATCAAGTGGTGCTTGTCCTACCATCCCAATCTCCAACCATATCTCAATCAACATAGACACATAAAGAAGTATCTAACCCTCCAGAGAATAACTGCATGTTATATCTCCCTCTCAAACACACGATAAGCCATTGAAATACTTTCCAATGTTATTTACCGGTATAGGACATTAATGTAATCAAAAATCCCATTGCTTGTGCAATGTTTGGTCTAGTACAAAGCATAACATACATGAGACTTCCAACTGTTGATGCATATGGAACTTGTGACATGTACTCGACCTCCTCATGTGATGTACGACACTATTCTTTTCTCAATTTTAAGTGTCTAACCATAGGTATATTTATTGGTTTTGAATTTTCCAAATTAAAACTTTCTAACAACTTATTGATATAATACATTCCTAAGAAAAATACAATTTCTATTTCTTCTTGTCTCTCGTGAATTTTCATGCTAAGTATTTTCTTTGCATCTACAAAATTATTCATTGCAAATGTATGAGCTAACTTTTCTTTAAGCTCACCGATGTCCCGCATACTAGATGCTACAAAAATCATATCATCCACATACAATAAAAAAATAATAAAGCTTCCATTTTCAATCTTCTTAAAATAAGCAAAATGATCAGATTTACATCTCACATAACCATGCTCATGCATGAAACTATCATAACTCATATACTATTACCTTGGGGCTTTCTTGAGCCCATACGTGCTCTTTTTCAACCCGCACACAAGTTTATCCTTACCCTTTACTTCATAACAAAGAAAATATTACATATAAATCTTTTCCTCCAAATCACCATGAAGGAAAGTCGCCTATACATCAAGTTTCTCTATATGCCAATATTATGCTACAACTAAACTCAATACGGTATGAATAGAAGTCATTTATACTATAGGAGAAAATATCTCACTAGAATCATGACCTGATTTCTATGCAAATCCTTTTACGAGAAGGCTTTCCTTGTATCTTTTCCATCCACCCTCTTTTTCTTTGATGATGTAAACCCATTTGTTCGTAATGTTCTTTTATAGCTTAACAAAATACCATTAATGGTTTTGTTCCAAGGAGTCCATCTCCTCATCTATGCCATGCTCTCACTTCACATGGATATCCTATTGCATTGATTTTTCAGAACACTTTGGTTCACCACTATTAATCAATAATAAATAATATAAGGAGGGTGTAAATATTTTTGGATGTATACTTACCCTTTGTGATCTTATCACTTAGATACAGTGGTGTTGGAGGATTAATTTGATCATTATATAAATTTCTATCAATATTAGAGAGTGGCCAACATCGGTCACCTTCTACTAACACCGGTCCTACACTTCGTAGTGACGTTGTTTTAGGAGACCGACACCGATTACTAAACACCAGTAGCTTGTCAATTTTAAATTTGAGAATGAATTTTCATCCACAAAATATTTCACCGAGTTCTTATTTGGGTACCAAAACTTGATCCTTGTTCATTCTCTGTCATTCCATTCAATGCCATGAGTCCTAATAATATTAGAATCTTTTAAATCCCAAAAAAGAATCCCAAATCACTAGAGCCATAACTAATAAAAGTGCATCTCTTGGATTTATCATCCAATTTCTTTCTATTTTCTCTATCAACATGCACAAAAGCTTCTGAAAAAATAATCTAAGAAAAGAGAGATCTACTTCTTTTCCATTTCAAGCTTCTTCGATATTCCACCATCTAATGCGCTTTAAGGCCCACGGTTAATTAAATAAATTGTTGTGTCTACTACTTCTACCCAAAGCGCAAGGGTAATCCAACTTGTATCCTCATGCTTCTTGCATGTTCCATGATTTTCCTTTTCATTATTTCAATAACACCATTATCCTGTGGTGTTTTAGGATTCATTCTTTCTCACCACATTCCATTCATCGAACAATAATAATTAAAAGCGTTACTACAATACTCACCACCATTATCAGATCTAAGGAATTTTAACTTTCAATTTGATTCAATTTCCATAAGGGATTTCCATTTTTAAAAAGTTTCAAAAACATCAAATTTACATTTAATACAATAAACACATACCTTTCATGTGACATCATCAATGAAAGTTACATAATATTGGGATCCTCCATGAAAATCTACTTGGACTGGTCCGCACACATTTGAGCGCACAAGCTACAATTTTATTTCCTTATTTGCTAACCCAACTTTGATAAATTGTACTCTCTTTCTCTTTCAAAATATACAATGCTCACAAAAACCAAGATCTACATCTTTCAAATCTAATAACTTATCCTTAACCTTTAAGATCTCGCATTCCTTTCTAACTCATATGGCCCATCGATTATGCCACATGCTTGCATCTGAATCTGAAGTAGATAGCATGGAAAAGAATTTAGTAATACAAGTAGAAAAATACAATGTTTCTACCTTCTTTCCTCTTGCTACAACAAGATATCCCTTAGTAACTTTCCATGGTTCAGTTATGAATGTAACCATGTAACCAGCTTCACCTAGTTTTCTTGTAGAAATTAGATTTCTCCTTCGACTTGGCACATGCCTCACATATTTTAATATCCATGTATTTCCTTTTTGAAATTTTGGATGAGCTTATCCTTTACCAATAATATTGCATGGATTATCATATCCTAAATAAACATGCCCAAAATTACCCTAGACATAATTTTTGAAATAATCCTTATTAGGAGTAGCATGGAAATAAATATCCTGAATCTAAAACCCATGATTCAATTTTATTATCCAATGAGAGAATAATAGCATCTTTCATTACCTTATAGGATGCAACATTAGTCTCTTTACCTTTCTCAGTAAATTCTCTTTATTTCCCAACAAGTTATTCCTTTACTTCTTCAAGTGTGTAAGTCTGTTCGGTCCCTTAAAATCTCATTGGATCCCTTACAAACCCATTTGATATTCTTAATATTAATGCTCATCCTAAAGAACACAACTTGTACAAAACTACACTTTATAAACATTAAATGCTAATCATGTATGATAACAATGGTGACGATGATGATAATTATGATGACAAGTTGACAATGACCATGAATGTGAAGATAAAAATCAAAATCACAATTTGACCATGATTATATCGATAATGAAAATATTGGCGGTGACTATGATGATGATTAAAATGAAAAATATGAAGAAGACGGTGATGAAGACAATTGAGATGATGAAGAAAGCAGACAAAAAATAGGATAATGGTGATAATTAAAATGATAATGATGATGATCACGATGACAATGATGATGATAACGAAAACAAAAATGAGAATAATGATAATGACACACCATAAACGATAATGTCAAACCTTAAAATCTCATTGGATACATAACAAACCGATGTGACATTCCCAATAGTATCACTCATCCTAAACAACACAAAATATTTTACAAAACCACATTTTGTAAACCTTAAAACGTAAACATGTAAGATAATTATGGTGAAGATAATGATGATGATGATGATGACAGTTAACAACGACCATGACCTTGAATATGAAAATAATGATCACGATCGAAAATGGTTATATTGAAAATGACAATCATGACGATGACTATGATGAAAATTAAAATAAGAACGATGAAGAATACAATTGTGACAATGATGACGGGGAAAATGAAGATGATGGTGACGATTAAGATAATAATTACCATGATGATAAATAAAATTTTAATAATATTATTAATATTAATAGTAACAAAATTAATATTATACTTTTGATACATAAAATGCTTTCTACCAGAGATATGAATCAAAGGGAGTTCCCAACGCTTACATTTTGAATACTAGGCAGGGGAAAGATTAAAATATTTTAGACCACCCTTCTTCCAAAAATTACAAAATTAAACTTATCCTACAGGGCTGATAAAATAAAAGGCCCTTAAATACTGATACGCTAAACCACCCTTGATAAAAAAACTTCCGAAAGATCCTGTCTATGCCGAAATTTCCGTAACCTCTAATTATTCTGCTATGTTTCTCTACTACCTCTTCGAATTGCGTCTTTCCTCACAGCCTTCTCGAGCCATCTACAATAGCAAATTAGAGGGTGATTTTCCTTTCTTCAATAGGAAGTCAAAATTTCAATGGAATAGGCCAATACGATAGGCGAGAGAATCCAGATTTAGGGGCTTGAATTTAACAGAACCCCACTACCCCATTCTACAGGCCTTGTGAAATTATACCGCAAATATCCAAATCTTTTCATTCCTTATTTCTAACTCTTCCAAATAGTTTCTCCGGACCTCCTCTGAAATGGCTTATGTAGAAGACTGCGGAAAAGACAAGGGCATAACAAAACCATCGATGGCCTCCTTTAGACCTAATGCATACTTTGGACTGATAATATTCCTAGCAATCAGGAGAGATTCCTCCTTACTTTTCCCAATTATAGGTAGATGGAACACAAACAAAGAACGAACCTCTGAATTGAATCTAGCACGTCCACTTCCTTGTAGGTAATCCTCACCTCATATTATCCCCATGGAATTATCGACGACCTCCAAGCCCTTGAGAAATATATTGCGTACCCTACACTATGAAACTGGACCAAAAAATCCATTTCTGTTGCATATCCCTTCAAGAACAACACTGACAGAGAAGGGATAGCCATAGTGGAACAGATAAAACCCTTCGATCTCTAAAGATCAAAAACAGAAATCGGTAATAGAAAAGAATGACCCATTCACCACTTAAATGGGATCACACGAATCTCATTCATCATTAATCGGATTTGGCTTACTTCCATACAATGTCTTCCAACCCGTGAAATTTTTTCGCATCATTACCAACTTCCCCCTCATCACCACTTAACATTGTCATGTTTACAAGGAAATCTGCGGAAACATTTTCTTTCCATCAAGACATGGCCTATGCTTCATTCCTCGAACTTTTTATCCAATAAAATATATTTGAGATGAAAGAGTCTAGAGCCCAATTAAAATCTTTACCTTTCGAAATTGCACTCACAATCACTTGGAGTTGGGAATCACACTCATTGACTAGGTGAGAACAACCACTCTCCCAAGCAAGTTTTAACCCAAATAGTAAGTTTGAATTTCCTCTTGATTAGATATGCGTGCTCTCAATGGTTTCGAGCCCATAATCAGTAAATCTCCCAATTCATTCCTAATAATTCACCCCGACCCCTAAATACTTGTATTGCCTTTGGAGACTCCATCAAAGTTAAGTTTTCGATACCCACGGGGACTAGAAATAAAAGTAATATTATTAATAATAATCATAATGTTTAATTTATTTAAAAATTAATATAATAAAATGAATATTACTAATAAGATTAATATTCATGATGATGATGATGGAAACTATGTTGATGGCGGTGGTATTAATCATTGTGTTAATGATGATGGAGACGATGATGAAAACGATAAAAATGATGGCAATAATGATAAAATATGATGACAAATATAACAACAACAAAATTGATGCTCAAAATGGTTACGATGAAAATAATAATAATGATAACAATGGAAATGATGATGATCACGATGATGATCACGATTACAATGACAAAAAAAATGAGAATGATGAAATGATACACCATAAATGATTTTGTCAAACCTTAAAATCTCATTGGATCCATATCAAAGTGATGTGACATTCCCAACATTAGCGTTGATCCCAATCAACACAAAACCTTGTACAAAACAACAATTTGTAAATTGTAAATCCTAAACATGTACGATAATGATGATGTTGGTAGATGACAATGACCATGAATTTGAAGATGGCAATCATGATCACAATCCAAAGATGAATATATTGATGATGACAATCACCATGCGACTATGATGATGATGAAAATGATAATGAGGAAGAAGATAATTGTGACGATGATGACAAGGACAACGAGGATGATGGCAATGATTAAGATGATAATAAATATGATGATAATGATGGTGTTGATGATGATGAAATCACTATCGATGCTAATTAAATTCTAATAGAAATTTAATATTAATAATAACAACATAAATATTATTAATAATAATAATATTTAATTTATTTAAAAATTCACATAATAATGTCAATATTAATAATAAAATTAATATTCGGGATGATTATTATGATGGTGGTGTTGATGGTAGTGATAATGATGATGACAACGACGATTTACAATGATGGTGATGATGATGAAAATATGACAACTATGATGAAGAATATAACAATGACATAAATCATGATGATGACAAAATTTACAACGATAAAAAAAAGTGATGATGATGAAAAATTAATGAGAACGGTCACAAAAATACACCATAAATGATAATGTCAAACCTTAAAATCTCATTTGATCCCTAACAAACCAATGTGACATTCCCAATATTAGCACTCATCCTAAACAACACAAAAACTTGTACAAAACCATAATTTGTAAACCCTAAATATGTATGATAACGATGATGACCGTAATGATGATGATGGTAGATGATGATGACCATGAATGTCAAGAAGAAAATCCCGATCACAATATGACGATTATTATGTCAATGATTAAAATCATGGCAATGATTATGATGAGGATCAAAATGAAAATGATGAAAAAGACAATGTTGATGATGATTACGGGAAAAATGAATATGGTGATGACAATTAAGATGATAATAAAAAAAAAAGATTATAACGAAGATGATGTCATTTATTAGTGTTACTAAAATTGTAATAAAATATTATTTTAATAATATTAATAATAAAGACATTATATTAATAATTATTTATTATTAACAAAAATAATAATAAATTATTATTAATAATTATTATGATAAATTATTTTAACAACTATTACAAGAAATTATTATTAATTACTATTAATAAATTATAAAAACCAATATTGAAGCTGTTAAGCTCTCAACGGTGACATGCAGTAACCCTAATCTACTCGGGGAGGTGTGAGGAGTATGGATGTCCTTGTGTTGGGTTTGGCCAGATCCGAGGCATCTAGATTTTGCAAAGGAGGCCATTCTTTTAGAAAAAGTGACATAAGTAGGCTTACTAAAGTGAGCCCTACCTCGATGAGGAATGAAGACAATTGGAGGAAAAACAACGGAGAAAAATCTCTCAAACCCTTAACCAAAATCCCAAAGATTAAGATTGAATAATATCTTCTTCTCGCAAGAGTCTAAAAGGCAGAGGAGGATCTTTGAAAATTAGGATTCATCTCGATGTTTACATCATCTTTGGCGAAAGCTTGCTCATTTGCACAAATGCATCTCATAATTTTGGGCTCCTAAAATTATGAGTAAAGTTGAAATTTATCCTTGTTTAAAATCATTTTTATTGATGTCCTTGAATCTGGAAAAGATAGGGATGATATGAATAAATTCTATTAGGCATGGGGTGATTATGGTCTTATGAAAAAACCATGGTTTTCTTCATTTGATCCTTTGCATGATCCATTTGACTCGATGTTTGTTTGGGTTAGGCTTCAGGGACTTCCCTTACAACTCTGGTTGAAATCGTGTCCTGAAGCTATTGGTGATGATTTGGGAGGCCATGTTGTTTTGAATGAAGAGTTGACTCAACTGGTGCATTCCTCTTGTGCCGTATTTTGGTAGATATGGATGTTCCTCTTGATCTACCTGATAAGATTGATCTGTAAATAGGTGAGAGGATTTGGACCCAAAGACTAGATTATGAAATATTGTCCTTTCGATGCCATAGATGTTTCTAAATAGGGTACATTGTTGATGAGTGTGGGTATCCCAAATTGAAAAATTGAGAAAACTCTTTGTGGTGGAATAATTCTCTTCCTTCTCATTGTATCATTGAAGTCCCTTTAGATTGTGAGGAATATTTGTTTTCCGAGAAGAGTAGGGTTAAGACTAGTCCTTTAGTTGAGAAAGATTCTCAGGAGCCTCAAGTATGGATCTTTAAAGGAAATGCCTTTGGTTTCAAAATGAATGGTAAAGGAGAGGGAACCTTCTTCCCCTCCGCGATTGATGTATCAGCCTATTTCTTTGATCGATGTTATTCTTCCGTATGATCTAGATGGAGTAGATTAAAATAAGGGAGAATGGAATGTGGTCCAGAATAAGAAAAGAATTTCTTCAAAGTAAATTTCAGCTCCAACACATATGACATTAAGATCTCAATCCTCTAAGTTGTGATGAAGTTTTTTCATGTAGGGAGCTTTTTTATCCTCTTTTTGTTTGTTGTTGGAGTCACGTGTGTTTGGCTCTTTTGATGTGTTTTTCTGTTATGTGAGAGCTTCATTGATATATCTTTAGTGTAATGTCCTCAAGCCTATCCAAATTCTATCAATAAAAAAACTATTAATCTATTACAATCATTATTTATATATAATACTCTTATTAATGTTATATATATTAAATTTACTAATACATTTAAGAGAGAGAGAGAGAGAGAGAGAGAGTGTGTATATATATATATATATATATATAATTAATTAGGTTTTTTTTTGTTAGAATTCAACAAAACTTGTGAGAAAGATAACAAGAAAAAGGATAATTATTGAAAAATGAATAATTTGATGGTAAAAATGGACCAAAAAAATAAAAACAACAAAATAGTAAACCAACTACCAAAAACATCTAAATCCCTAAGATAATAATAAAAAATTAGAAAGAAAATATACGACCATACAAGTTTAAAAATTACTCAATAGTTTTTTAAAATGACCAATGGGAAAAAAGCAACAAAAAGAGTCAAATGAAACTTAGCCACATAGAAATAACAAATTGAATGCCAACAATTTAAAATATTGAAAAAATAATTATTCTCTAATAATCATATAAATAAACTAGCACCAATTCTTTGTTATAATAATATGTGTAGATATGTTTTATTATATTAAAAACTTAAGTAGACCAATACCCATTTATTACTATGAGAAGAAAGTAAATAATGGATTCAATTAAATATTAGTATTAATATTTTGTTTCAAAAATTTTAAGACCATATTTGAAAATTGGAAGTATTAAATAAATCTACACCAAGTAGTAAATATATATTTATACTATAACTATATAAGTAAATTAAAAAGTTAAATTTAGTATCCACGTTGCTTTATAAACCTTGGTATCGACTATTTGACTCTTTCAAAGACTCTTTTGACACCATACTCATCTCGTGTTATACTCCGTGGGATCCCTTCACAATTTTGGGATGAATCATCCTTGAAAGATATTTGAAATAAGTCGGGGCCTTTGAAATTTTTTATGATAATACTACCAAGCAGCTACATACCATCTATTCACAGAATCTTTGGTGGATTTCAACATCTCCCATGACCTTCTTAAGAACATAAATCAATAGATTGGAGATAGAATATGGACCCAATGCTTTGATTATGAACAATTAGAGTTTTGGTGCCACATGTATTTTGAAATATACCAGATGGTTGAGGATTATGGGCACTCTAAAAATAAAAAGGGATACAATCCCCCTTGGTGGGTAGATTTAAAACCCTCTTATTTCAATTTTAATGCCTTTCTTGATCCTGTTTATGATTATTGTTTAAGCCCCTCTTGGTTTGTCTCACACCTGTTGTGAACCCCCTTTAGTTGACTAGTCTTCGAATCGAGAAAATCATATCCCTCGGGATCTTGTTGAGGCGGTCAAGAAGAGGAAAATTCCCTCTTCTCCCTTTGGGTCTCCCTTCCGACCTATTTCCTCTTTTAATATTATCCCCTATGTGATCCTTCTTGAGATGCGATTATAACAAGGAGGAATCGACAATGGTCCAAAAAGAGAGAAACAACTCTTCTAAATTGCTATCAGCCTTATCCCATATGAAACTCGAGATAACATTCTTGCCTATGGGCTAGCTGTTGTTCTTCGTTTCTTATGTGTCTTAGGTATTTTTTTCTTCCTATAGGTTGGTTTTTTTCTCTTTATCTTTATTGTTTTATCTTGGTTGAGGCCTTTTCGTACCATGGTAGGATCCCAAAGTAAAAAATAATTACCCTTAAATTAAAAAAAGAGTTAACTTTAGTCTTACAATAATTAATTAATCATGTATTAATAATTGTCATGGTTTTTAATGATTCCATCATGGGAAACATCCATCATTACAAGACCTAAAATATTCATAAGTAGCTTCTACTATATCTACTTAAATTTTTCAAATTTTTTTATAGGATTGCTTAAGGTGACGGTATTCTCGATTAAATTTATAGTAATTACTTTCTCATCAACACACTAGAAAATTTCACTCATTTCAAAGTATAATTGGACTTCAAAGAAAAATCAAATGTTTTGGACAACCGAAATGGTTGTCCACAGGAATGAATGTAATAGCTAAAATGCAATTTCCATCCTTTCACTATTATTTTCAAGAGCATGAGAAATTCTTGTTTCCCGGGGGTGTGTGGGTATTGTTTTTACAATGAATGCAACACATTCTAGCTTGTTCCTTATTAGACCTATCTAATATGTAAGAAGGCCATCCCTTGTGGTCTTCTGCAGGAAATGACATCTCAGTCATGCCTAGAACAATTATACATGTGATTCTCATAAAGATATTTAGGTTTTTACTTCTCCAAACATTCCATATAATGCTTTTGTAACATTAATATCTACTTTAAAGAATGCTTAAGGAGAGAGCACATGACAAAGAAACATTAATATTAGTTATCACCGAATATCTTCATTTAGAAATTGGCTTCCATGATTCTCTAGTTCATAAAATTATATTAATTATTATATTCAAGGTTTCAATCAAAATTATGTTGTATGAATCTTTGAATTTTGAATGTTAATTTGTGCTCAAAGTAATTTTTAAAAATATGTGTTTAATTGCTTCTTTTTGTTTGTTTGATTTTTTAGAATATCCAAAAGTAAACTAGAGTTGTTGCAAATCTCCAGTAATAAAAATAACTCTTTTAAGATTTCTAAATTTAAATAATTTGTTTTAATAAATAATTTGTATTTGATTTCATCTTCCGATTTTAAATGTTTTTTTAAATCAAATGTGGGTTTTAGAATTGTGGATCATTTTTTTGTGGTCTATTTTCAACTATTTTGATGTTATATTATATTTAATTTATTGTTAATAAATAGAAAATTTTGAGTGTCTTTAGTATCTTAGAGTAAATTTGACAATTTGCATAACAATTAAGTAGATTTTTGGTAAAGTAATATAGGATTTTTTTAAAATGTTGGAAGATTTTTAATTGTTTTTAAATCTTGAAATCTAACACATTTTAATAAATTATTAGGTGAAATATTTAAATAAAGCCACTTGTCTTATCATTTCTATTCTATAACTATCTACATTTAAAATTATCATCATCTCTCTTATAGATCTATCTACAATTCAAATAAACATCATTTCCAAAGTGATTCTCATGAAGTGAATCAAATTTAAATAACATCACTATATTTAGGATACCTTTGTTATTTATTTATTTATTTTATGTACTTTTTTCACATTTATTAAGGCTAAAGGATTTTTGGGACCCCACCTAGTTAAAAAAGGCCAATGCACATGTATAAAAAAGTTCAAAGAATCTAGAACAGGACTAGAAAGACAACTAGTCACAAAAACCAAAATAATCGAAACAATTCAGCAAAATATCCGTAGTGAATCAACACACTGTCAAAAACTTCTCGAGTAGAAGATAAAAACAATTTCCCAAAATAGAAGGGAGGATGAGGCATAAGATTATTTCATGAGCTTATGAAAGTTATTTTTAACATCATCAAGCCCCTTTTTGACATCACTGAAACTTTTATCTAATTTGGATTTGTCTCTACCTTTTGTACCTTAAATTGCAAAAAGAAAAGACAAAGGAAATCCCCACAGTGCTCTTCCACATACTAAGGGCATCATACTTCTTAGCCTTGATATTTTCAATTTTTTTAACTTGGTTGTTGAGATCAATCAATGCTTTTCCATCAACCATTCCATCCTCATTTTCGGGCTTGCAATCATCAATTTGTCCCAGAGCCTTTTGATTTTGTCAAGTTAGATATCTGACTAAGTTGAGGTCTTCATGGTAGCTGCAATAGAGGACTCAGTTCATCCTTTCCGATTTAAATTCGACCAATGATAAAATCTCCTTCACCAAAATTAGGATGGTAAGGGTCTTTGACACCATGAGAGGAATGAGAGTGTCTTGTAAGGTACACGCCCATGAAGAGAGATCTAAATTATTTACCAAACTAGGGGTCGAAAAGGGAGGAAAAGGAGGGCAAGAAGAGGAGGATGGTGGAACATGGGTGGGTATAGGAGGGATAGGAGGAGGGGAGAAAGTGGTGTGGAGTGGAACAGGGGGTAGAAGTGGAGGGAGAAGAATAGGTTGGGGGTAGGGGAATGGTTGTGAGGAAGAGGGAAGAAGGTTGGGGTAGAGAACCAAGTAATCGAATTACTTATAGAGCATGAGAATAAAAGCATGATGCAAGAGGAACTCACACTTTCCCAATTTAACGAAATTTACATAACTCGCAAGATATTTTGTTATTAGAAGATTGTTCTCTAGACATATTCCTTTGTAGGATAAAGATTTATTTACAAGCATTATAATCAAATTGAAAATTTTATTCCTATATAAACAATTGAATTATTATAAATATTCTTAAATTCTTCTAGGTTTTAAGCTCTACATTTATCATTTTACATATTAGGATTCAATTAATGTAAACAATTGAATTATTATAAAGATTCGTAAATGCCTCTAATGATACGAGAGCATAAGTTTTGAAGGCCATAACTTTTTATCCAAACGTTGGATCATCTTGAAATTTTCAGGTGGTGGTAAATATTCATTAGTACTATGTTATAGAAAATGTTTTTGAATTTTTTTCCATCTTAGTAAATTTTTGGGGCCGTATTCTTTCATCTAGTGGTTTAAAATTGAATTTGAATGCATTTTTGCTTTTGACTAGGACGTAGAGTTTTAATAATTTATTGCAAGATTTATAGAATAAGACAAAATTTTGCGTGGGCCTTAATTTATGAAATTATATTTGGCATGAAAAATTTGGGGGCCATCCGATGTGTTTTTCTAGTAGCTACTTTTTTCCATTTCGGGCTTTTTTGTATTTTAGCATTTTTGTATAGCTAAGGCAAAATAAATTGAAGATTTTAATGATGTACAAGATTATTGTGGATTAGGAAAGAGATTTTTTTGTTTTTGAAACTTTTAGGTTATTTCCAATATTTTTGTGTGTTTTGGAGGTATTTCAACCTCTTGTAGTTGCATCTACATTAATTGGTATCGAGAGAAGGATTTTGATCTTGGAGGAACAGTTAAGGTAATATATATTATATTTTTATATGGAATTTATTTCCTCTATTTTATATAAGCATCGATAGATGTGGGAGGGGATGCTATGCCCATATGAATAGGAATATGTAGGAGTTGCAGAGACATGTTGATAAGTTCACCTAGGAGAAGTTACCCACCTTAGAAGCAGGACATGCAAATAGGGAAATAGACCCAGATAGTGATACTGAAGAAGTACCTCAATTAAATAATGAAAGAGGAAATGAAGAATAAACTAAGAGAGATGAAGATATATTTAATGGGATACCATTTGAGGGGAAATTAATCCAATATTTGGAGGAAAATATGATGACATCATGATTCGTGTTCTTGATTATAGTTGACAATTATGACTACGAAGTTGATTGATTGTTTGAATCCCATGGATAATTTCTTTGATTGGAAAAAATTGAGAGGAGAATAAGGTTAATTTTTAATGCACTAAGTTTTCCGGACATGTATTATCTAGTGGGATAATCGATAAAATGAAATACAAAGGAAAGGAAATGGAAAGATCTTTAAATACAATAAAATGGTGATAAAGATGAAAGAAAAGTTTCTTCCCATAGATTATTCTTAGATACTATTTCAAAGGTTTCAAAATCTAAAACAGAAGTATCTCATCATTGAAGTGTAAACTAATGAATTTTACAAGCTATCAATCCAAGTGGAACATGGAGAATATGAAAACAAAAGGATATAAGGTATGTAAATGGGTTCAGTTATACCATACAAGATAAAATGAGTATGCTCTAGATCCATATCCTAGACTATGTTAATGAAATCAAATTAAAATAAGAAGAAATAAACAAGAGGAATAATTTTAGAAGAGGTGTCAAGATAAAGCCATCATCTTCTCCAATGAGAGGCAAGAGGTAAATTTTATTATACAAAATGTGAATACTCTAATCGAGAAGGGCAAGAAGAATTTGGTCAAAGTCATGGTAACAACAAACTAGGTAGGGTGTTTAAGAGGGGAAGAGGTTATAATAGAGGAGGGGATTGGAATATCCTTGAAATGTAGAATAAATGTTACATATGTGGTGAAGAAGGGAACAGAGGTTTTGAGTGTCTGCAATATCCTACGGATAGATGGCAAGGATAAAAACAATGAGTAAACATGGTCAAGCTAAAGAGGAAGAAAAAATTAAGGTTGTTGGGGACTTGGGTGAAACTCTCATGATATAGATGACAATGATTTTCCCATGGAAGGAGAAAGAAAGTAATGGTAATGGTGTTGATTGTTGGCTACAAACAAATATCGTTCGAACAAGATGCACCTTTGGAGGAACATATGTAAAAAAATTATTGATGGTGGTAGTTGTGAAAATATGGTCTCCACTAAGATGGTTGATAAAATCAGATCAAATATGAGAAGCACCAATATCCCTATCATATATCGGGGTTTACAAAAGGGGACAAGGTTACTATATATAAAATATTCCTTATAAAGTTTTAAATTAGGAATAACTATAAGGATGAAGTGTTTTGTGATGTTATACCAATGGATGCATGTCATATATTACTTAGGAGGAGTTAGAAATATAGTAGAAAGGCTACACATGATGCGTGGAAAAATACTTATACCTTTAGGAAGAATGGTGTAAATCTTGTCTTGTTACCCTTCAAGGAAGAAGAGAAGAGTTAGGTTTTGTTGGCTATAAAATACTTTGTTATATAAATGGAATAACTTGGCTTGTTTTATGCATTGATGTCAAAGAAAGTGGAAATATATGACTTTTATACACCCATTGTGGCATCAAAGTTACTAAAAGAATACAAAGATGTCATACCGTATGAGTTACTAGATGTGTTACCTCCAAAATGGGATATATAACAACATATTGATTTTATCCTAGGACCATCCATTCTAAATAAGGCAGCCTATTAGATGAGTTCGACACAAAGTGAGGAGTTCAAGAGGTAAGTGAAAGATATAATACAGTAAAGGGTTAGTGAGAGAAAACATGAGTCCATGTCCAACTCTAGCACTATTGAATTCCAATAAATATGGAGATTGGAGAAGGTGTGTGGACAATAGGGACATAAATAAAATAATAATTAAGTATTAGTTCCTAATTCTAAGATTCAATGACATGATGGACATACTAGTGGGAGCCACATATTTTAGCAAGATTGACCTATGGAGTGGGTATTACCAAATCCGAATCGACAAAGGAGATGAATGGAAATCAAATTTCAAAACAAAATTGGATCGTATAAGTGGATGGTGATGTCATTCGGGCTATCTAATGCACCTAATACATTCATGAGGTTAATGAATAGAGTACACCAAGAATATAATGCTAAGTTTTTTGTTTTCTATTTTGACAATATTATGATATAAAGTAATACAATGGAAGTACGCTTGTTACATCTAAAATTGGTGTTAGAATTTTTAAGTAAAGAGATTTTGTATGAAAAATTAAAGAAGTGTATATTTCTTCAAAAAAGTCTAGTTTTTTGGGGGTTTGTCATCTCATAGGATGGAGTGAGTATGGATGAGGAAAAAGTAAAGGTGAATTTGGAATGTCCTATTCCAAGGAATCGATAGAGGTTCATAGTTTTCATGGATTGAATACTTTTTAGAGGAATTTCATCAGAAAATATGTAACATTGTTGTATCCGTAACAGAGTGTATAAAGGGGAAAAAAATTATGGACCAAGTTAGCAACAAATAGTTTTGAATTGTTGAATAAGAAAGTGTCGAGATGCACCTATTTTTGTATTGCTATATTTTAGCAATGTCTTTGAGTTGATTTTGATGCCTCACATATAAGGATTAAATATTTAATGATTCAAGAAGGATGACCGGTGGCATTCATTAGTGAAAATTTAAATGAAATAAAGAGGAAATATTGTACTTGTGATGTGGAATTTTATGTTATTGTTCATGCAATAAGGCATTGGAGACATTACTTGGTAGCTAAGTAATTTGTACTCTTTATTAACCACAAAGCCTTGAGTCATGTAGAGTATGGATTTTGTGTTAGGACATCGTAACACACAATGAGGGAATGATTCTATATTTTATGTGTCCGGTAGATTCTATAAGATAACACATTATATTGCATTTAAGAGAATTGATGATGGTTCTAGAGTTGCAGATTTATTTTTTAGAAGTGGTTACGTTGCACGGAGTTCCAAGAACGATCATTTTAGTTCGGGGTAAAAAAATTGATTCAATGTTTTAGGACTCGTGGGACGAAAAATGGAGACACAATCGTAGTTTAGTAGTGTATATCACCGTTGGACTGATGGGAATACACAAGTAGTGAGCATAAGCTTGTGAAATCTCCTACGTTGCATAGTTGGAGAAAATCCTACAAAATGTTACTTGTCTTTTCCACAAGATGAGTTTTCTTATAATAACTCGGTAAACATGTCAATAAGGAGGTCTCCTTTCCATATTGTATATGGTTGAACCCCAATGGGGTCCTATATCATATTTTCCTTGCTGGTGAGATAAATCTACCGATGATGATGCGAAGCATTTGCAAAACACATTCTATAATTGTAGGAAGAAGTGAGGGAGAATCTGAAAGTTAGTAATGTACAATATAAAGAAGTTCTAGTACCAAAGTAAGAGAGTAAATGTATTTGGAGAATGAGATATGGTTATGGTTCATGTTATAAATGTGAGGTTTCCAAAAGGGACATATAATAAACTAAATTATAAGAAGATTGGGTGATGTGGGATTCTAAAAAAATGAGTGATAATGCCTACAAGGTAGAGTTACATAAAAACTTTGTTATCTAACCAATTTTTAATGTTTCGACTTATATAAGTTTCAGTTTATGAAGAAAATTCCATGGAGGAAAAAGAAATAAAGTTGAAGCAATAAATACAAAAGAAGATAAAGATAAGTGTAATGAGTGTCTTGGAACAAAAGACAATCACCACTAGACATGGGAGCTAGAACAAATATTTGAAGTAATGGAAAGGTTTGAAAAAGGAAGAAAAGATTTGGATTCCCGAGTGGGAGTTGGGAAAATTGACAATGGGAAATTAGATGAATTTGTTAACTAAGTTTTCCGGAGTTAATTCTTTTCAACCATGGGAAAATGATGAGGGAGCATAAACTCGTGAAGGCCATAGGTTTTGTTCGACTTTTGGATCATCTTGAAATTTTCTAGGGTGGTGTTATGGTGAAATCACATCACCCTTAATTTCTTGAAAGTGGATAATTGAGGCGATCGGTGTGATTCGTCAAACATGGAGTTATCCCAAATTATGGGACTTTGCAATCGGGATAACACTGGATGAAGGTAGGTTCTTATTCCTCTATTCTGATGCACACATCCAAATTTTTGAGGATCTATCTCAAAATCTACTCTAACCTACCAAGGAGACAACCTTAAGAAGATTACAAGAAATTAAACCTAAACTAACAAAGGTGATGCACCAAAAGAAATGTTGAACACCTACTTTGCATGGAGATGGAAACAACAATCATATTAGAAGGATGAAAAATACACCATAGATCAATCCACTAATGATAATCCACTAACCATTAAACATGTAATACAATTACCATGCAAAAATAACCAAGATTTCAATGAGAGATCATAAGAAAGAAAATAACACAAGATAGAGTTGAAAATAATCCATAGAAATATATAGTTGCTCCATAGATTTGATACAAGATGTGGATGTGGAATCACAACACCCCTGAATGTCTGCAACTTGATGGGTTGATACTCTCAGTGTGATTGCATGACATGGACCTACTATCTCCAAGTTGTGGGACTTGCTACTTGAGATAGACCTCAAGAGAACGCTAGTTCTTCTTCCTAATCCTAATGCTCAACTAATTCTAAGGAAGGAAATGCGACTATCTACTCCTAATCTAATAATGCCAAGGAGATAGAGAGAAAGAGAGAGATCATGAAAATAAGAAATTCTACACTACAAAGGTGATAGCACCAAGAAAAGGGGGGTTTCTAATCACAAATCCAATCACCTGAAGTGAAGAGAGGTGAGAAATGGATAGGATGGGCAAGATGCGTCACATACCAAAGATAAATTTAACACAAAACACCACTTCAAACCCATTAAATACAGATCTTAAAACCTGTAATAGACATCAAAATCATGCACAATATACCCTACAATGGTGAGAGGAAAGAAGAGACAATAAAATAAAGAAGGATGGACAAAATGCATCACAAAACAGATTTTATTGCTCCATGAGTTCACACAATACATCATTAGTGGGTAAGAGGCAAGAAAATGCCATTACAAAGAAATGATAAGAGGCTAAATCTCAACATTTGACTCTAGGGAGGGAAGAGAGAGGGGGAAGGAGAGAAAAGTTGACCAACCTTTAGAAACATGCCCATCCTTCACAATATATAGGAAGAATGAGAGGGAAAGGAGAGAAGAATTCAAATCCTACTTCAACCACCACCCCAATATTGCATTGAATTCACCTACTCCAACCACCCCAAAATGCATTGAAATCACCTACTCCAACCATGATGAGTTCGACTATAAAACCATGCCTCTATGTGTTGTTCCTTGATTGGAAAGAAAGGGGGCCCATACTTCATTATGGCAGTAGGTGAGAAACCTAATAGCCTAAAAAATGGCAGACTTTTTTTTTCATTATGCTGGTAGGTGAGTAGTAGATGTCGAGAGATTTCAAAAAGTCCTCCCTTGCTCAAATTTGAGTTCCCAGTTGAAAGATATGGCTATCTGAAGGTTAGGGTTGGGTGTTTAACATGGGCTCACAATATTTCAAAGAGTCTATATACGCAAGATTCACATGGCACCCCCGTGCATCTTAATATTTCACCCCCTCCTTTCACTCTTTAAGTTGCATCTTTTGGACACTTGGCATCATCCATGGGCCTACTTTACTTTATTAATTTTTTGGCTAATTCCCTCCTATTTAGCAGAGTAACTACATCAGACCGTAGACATGTGGAGAGCCCACGCTCATTTAGGACCTGGCTTTTGGGTATTACCTTTGAAGTTGATCGAACTAACACGTGCCACCTTCCTCAACGACTCTGTTTATTTTCTTTGACTTTTCAATGACTGATGCAACATTCTCAGGCCTTAGATACGTGGAGATCTTGTGCTCATTTGGCGACCTCACTCTGGAATTTACCTTTAAAGATGCACCGATGAGACATGTGGAGGCTTCTCACTGGTTCTTAGACTTTTCAACGACTAATGCAAATTTTTTAGGCCCTAGAAACATGGAGATCATGCTCTCATTTGGGGACCCCGCTTTGGACTTTACCTTTGAAGGTGCGCTGATGAGACACATGGAGGCTTTCATCGGCTCTTTTTCCTTTCCCTTTTTGGAAATGTGCCAAGTGACACGTGGCACCCTCCATGAGTCTCGTTGTTTTGCTTCGAGTTGAATCATATGTGAAGTCCAAAGACTTTGAGATTTTCTCTATTTTTCTTCCTCTTGAGCTCTGATCTCCTTTAACATTGTTTGGCCTCATTTTCCAACCTTGCTTCTCCATTGTTGAGCCCACCCACAACTTGATTTTTGGGATCGAATGTGATCTCGTATAACTAAATTGACCCTTTAATTTTCTCGTATGGAAGGTCATGTTTGATCAATTTCTCCTGAGGGGAAAAATTGGATAACAATTTGGTGACGCACACGATCACCTTTTGCAAGGTGAAGAGACCAGAGAGCCTGGAAGTCCATTGGGCATGGAGTTAAGAAAGATAGCCTAATCTCGATTTTTTGCTTGAAACCTAAACCCGAGCTTTCACCCTTTGACCCTAAAAAGTATTGAACCGGGGCTAATCTCCCAAGCACTACCTCCAATGGATCGCGCACGAGCAAAAAAACACCATGACACACACTATGTACTAAACTAAAAATAATACATGCTCCAAGTGGAACATGCAGAGTGCGCAAAAGTAATTCTTCTAGTGCAGCAAACCTACCTATTGTACACTCACCGAAACTAAAAGGAGCTCAAACAAATCCTACAAATGGTAGGGAGAAGTAGCTTCCCTTTCTCAAAATAGGAAGCCATGTATCTAATTTGGCGCTGAACATGGATTTTATTATGAGTGAAAATCGACAAGAGGCCAATCCTCCACCCAAATCATCAAGGTATCAACTAGAAACAAGAAAAATACCTCTTTTAGTTGCTCTACATTTGATTGAAGAGGCATCAAAGCTGATCCTTGGTACTTTGAAACTCATCCTCATGCTCAGGAGCAACCATGACTAGTGGAAAATCCTCTTTTGGCTCTAGTGAAGCCAAGTATTTGATTGGGCATGGTTTGATCCGTGAAGTTTTCCCATTGCTCGAAATTTAACTCCAAGAATGGATTCTTCCTACGGACCTTCCTAGGTGAATGATGTGGAAGAGATGGTGTCTTCATTGCTCCCTTCCTCCTTCTGAGAAGAACATGGAAGATTAGGATTATCCAACCTTGGTTCCAGAGGGCTATTATGAAGTATAGGTTATTGTCCTTGAATTCTCTCCTCCATGACATCAGACTCATGTGTTTGGAAGGTAGATGATGGCAAAGGAAAAGATGTGATCTCCATTGGCTCCTCATCATCATAGCAATCCTCCAAGTTAGACAGATAATCTACGTCCTTCGTCATGTTGCTTGTGCTCAACCTCCTCCATAGTGTCCTCCTGATCTGTAACTTTCTCACCATGGTTCCCCTTATCCTCAAACATGAAGTTTGAAAGCTAAAACTCTTCTTCCACATTAGATATCGAAGGGGATGAAGTGGGAGGAAGAATTAAAGGTTCCTTTATGGCCTTTTGTGGATTCAAAGCCTCTGAAATTGTATGGTTCTCCTCCACAACTAGATTGCACTCCTCCTCTTTTAGATTTTGAGTAGTTGGTTCTTCCCTTGTGTGGACTCATTGTGTAGCTTGAGTTGGATCAGAATTCTCTTCAAATAAAGTGACATCGGGGATGCTACATTTGGGGCATATGGACTATTGATCTTCTTGTTCCACCACAATGGCTCTTCAACTTTGACATCCTCCATAGGCTTAACAAACAAGGGAATCTTTTCAATTCAAAATATAAGATCCAAGCTCAACAAGATTCCAATCATTTCTTCTTTTCTTGGTTCTTCTTCTTTTTGTTCTCCTTGACTGAATTTTTGAGTCTCTTCCCGCCATGGACTCGAGAAAGTAGGAGGAGGGGTAAGTGGGGTCTCGCACTAGTTTTTATTTATTTATGGTGAGGGTAAGGTATTGATTTTGTCTCTTGTGGAGGGGAATTGGATTTGGAAGGGAAAAGGGAAGATGAATTTAGATGAGATGGAAGATTAGAAGAAGGAGTGGGGAAATCAATACTTAGGGTAGCAAGTGAGAGACTAGACTCATGATAGTGCTACGATGATATTGATTGAGAAAGAGGAAAATAAAATCTATGAGGTGGTGGACTTACCCATTGACAAGGTTTTCTGGAACAAAGCTTATAGGCCTCTATTTCCTTATTCCACCGTACAAGTTGAGGTAACATTTAAACCATAAAGTCAAGCTTCTCTTACGGGCTGTAATGTCTTGTAAAAGGGCCTTCCCATAGACAAGGTGCCCTGCAACCAATTTTGAATGCTTTCATTTTTGTTGTAGCCCAAGTCTGAACCATGTTATCCTCCATTCTTTGAATCTTCTCTAGCAAATCAACATTCTCCGTATAGCTGTTATCATCATATGTGTACCCTTGCTTTCGACAAGCCCCTGTTGAAAATGGTTTTGACACTGCTCATATGGGTAAGCATGATGGTTGTGAACCTAATCATAATGTTGATCTAGAGGGTTCGTGAAACATATTGGAGGTGGATTGCATTGTTGTTAATGCAAGCATGAATTCCAAGATGGGAATGAAGCCATGACTGCATAACTTCATGAATGGCGTAAGATGGAAGGTGTGGAAAGAAGGATGGGTGGAAATGTATGGAAGGAAAGTTCATAACTCGTAGTATGGGTTGTTGATCGATGGATTTGCGATTTGCTTTGTATGTGTCTCTAAAGGTTGAATCTTAATAGGAACACACCAACTTGCTAGGATGAAATGGTAAGATGCTTCAAACTGCGCCACCAAGCATGCCAAAACCTGTTTATTGTGGTCACACGATGGCTTACGATTTAGTGTTTGATAATGAGACACCTTAGAAAGATGAGATAAATATAACCACAAAGTGTCCCACCGGATGTGCAAAAACTGTGGATGTAGAATCACAACACCCCTGAATGTTTGCAACTCGATGGGTTGAGACTCTCAGTGTGATTAGATAACATGGGCACTGTCTCCAAGTTGTGGGACATGCTACTTGAGATAGACCTCCGAGAGAAAGTTGGTTCTTCTTCCTAATCCTAATCCTAAACTACTTCTAAGGAAGAAAATGTGACTATCTACTCTTAATCTAAATAGTGCCAATGAGACAGGAGAGAGAGCATGAAAATAAGAAATCTTACACTATAGAGTGATAGCACTAAAAAAGGGGGTTTGATAAAAATCCAACCACCCGAAGTGAAGAGAGGTGAGAAATGGAGAGGACGGACAATATTCATCACAAACCAAAGATAAAGTTCACATAGAACACTTAAAACCCATTAAAAACAACTCTCAAAACCTGTAATAGACATAAGAAGTATGCACAATATACCCTGCAATGGTGAGGGGCAAGAAGAGATAATAAAATAAGGAAGGAAAGACCAAATGCATCACAAAATGAATTTTATTGCTCCATGAGTTCACACAGTACATCATCAGTGGGCAAGAGGCAAGAAAACGCCATTACAGAGAAATGAGAGGAGGCTTAAGCTCCACATTTGACCCTAGGGAGGAAAGAGAGAGGGTGCAGAAGAAAAAAGATGACCAAACTTTAGAAAAATATCCATCCTTTACAATATATAGGAAGAATGAGAGGGAAAGGAGAGAAGAATTCAAATCATGCTTCAACCACCCCAAAGATTGCATTGAATTCACCTACTCCAACCAACCCAAAATGTATTGAAATCACCTACTCCAACAATGATCAGTTTCACTATAAAACCCATGCCTCCATGTGTTGTTCCTTACTTCATTATGGTGGTAGGTGAGAAACCTCAAAACCTCGAAAATGGTGGACTATATTTTTCATTATGGTGGTAGGTGAGTAGCAGATGACGAGAAGTTTCCAAAAATTTCTCCCTTGCTCAAATCCATGTTCCCAGTTGAAAGATATGGCTTTCTGAAGGTAAGGGTTGGGCGTTTAACGTGGGCTCACGATATTTAAAGGATTCTATAAATGCAAGATCCACGTGGTAGCCCCGCAAGTCTTAAGATTTCACCCCCTCCTTTCACTCTTGAAGTTGCTCCGATTGGACACTTGGCATCGTCTACAGGCCTGCTTTACTTTCTTCATTTTCATGATATTTCCCTCTTATTTGGTGGGGAAACTACATCAGACCCTAGACACGTGGAAAGCTCATGATTGTTCAGACCTACCTTTTGGGTCTTACCTTTGAAGTTGTGCTAAAATAACATGTGGTGCCTTCTGCTGGCTCTATTTCTTTGCTTCAAATTTTCAACGGTCGATGTAACTTTCTCGGGCCTTACATACATGGAGAGCTTGCACTCATTTGGGGACCCCGCTTTGGAATTTACCTTTGAAGGTATGCTGATGAGACACGTGGAGGATTCCATTGGTTCTTACAATTTTCAACAACCGGTGTAACATTTCCGGACCCTAGACACGTGCGAGATCCCGTGCTCATTTGGGGACCCCGCTTTGGACTTTACCTTTGTAGGTGCATCGATGAGACATGCGGAGGCTTCCTCCAACACTTTTTCCTTTCACTTTTAGGAATTGTATTGGGTTGACATGTGGTTCCCTATGCAACTCTGTTGCTTTTCTTTGAGTTGAATCATATGTGAATTCCAAAGACTTTGAGCTTTTCTCCATTTTTCTTCCTCTCGATCTCTAATCTCCTTTAAGATTGTTTGGCCTCATTTTTGACCTTGCTTCTCCATTGTCGAGCCTTCCCGTAACTTGATTTTTGGGATCGAATGTGAGCACGCAGATCGAACCGACTTAAATTTTCTCCTATGTAAGGTTGTGTTTGATCAATTTCACTTGAGGGGAAACATTTGATAACATAGTGCATTACAATGGTGAGAGGCACAATATTATATTACAACATGAATGGGAGGTTTGAACTCCAAAAATTAACTTACAGACAAGAGAAGAAGGGAGGGTGTAAAGAAATAGTATCCAACCTTTAGAAACAATGACCCTCCTTACAATATATTGGAAGAATGACGAAATGGGGAGAAATATTTCAAATCTTGCTTCAAACGCCCAAAAATACAATAAAATATCTACTGAATATGATGGGCACCACTACAAAATCCATACCTCCATCTACTTTTCCATTTTGCGCAAGAAAGGAAGCCCATACCTTCATCATTTTGGTAGGTGATAAGTATGGAAACATCCTCTAAAATGGTGGATTACCTAAATTAGAACTTAGACTTACCCCGCATTTCACCATTTTGAAAAACTTAGACTTACCTAAATTAAGATAACACTGAGAACTTTCCAAAAATTCCTTTCTTGTGCAAATCTATATGTCGGTGGACATTTCAGTGCATTACCAGATGAGGTGAAGGATAGAATCCTGGTTTATACATCTCCTAACAAGTTTAGTACTGCTTTTGGCAATGGTACATGTGTAAGCTGCCATGATATACCCTTCCTAGTATAGGTGTATCACGACAGCTTTCCATAGCCGTGATGGTTTAGAAGAAAAAGGAATAAGATGTCCGTCGTTTTGGGAGGATATCTCGTATCATGTACACCAAAACCCAGACCAACAAGGGTATTTCAAACCGATAACTAGGCAAGGAGAACAATGGGGATGTAGGCGTAACCAAAGCCAAAATTTTGGAATACACTCTCGTGTCCTCTGAGCAGATTGAACTAACGAAAAGAAGCAGACAAAATGCATGACACGATATACATGGACAAGCCTCAAGCCACGAATCGAGATGGAAAACCAAAAATAAGGGCATGAAACAGAATCGTGGGGCAAAGGAAGGGGACAAAAAACTAGATATTAATCCCCTCAAGAAGGGTATAGACGTAGGGTAGAGGAGCCACGAACCAAAGCCACGAAAGCAGAGCCATGAACCAAACCATCACAGACAAATTGAAAATCGATTTTTATAACAACATTTTTATTGAACTCCTTGTATATTTCTTTGAAAATCAATGTCGATTCTTGCATAGATGGAAAAAAAAACAAGGCAAAAAGGGATGCAGATACCTGCTCTCCCTCCTTGTGTACTAAGATCTACATTCCACGAGGATGAAATCCCCTCCCACTCAATGTCATTTTCCATTTTGCTGGCCGCATTCATTTTTCCCGCAAAAACCCCGCAAAGCAAGCCGCAGCTGCAAAAAACAGTATTTTTAATTAAAATTTGTTATATTAAATAAGTTAGCTAGAGACAAAATTAGGAGGGTGTATTAATTAGAGACAAAAATATATTTTTGTCTCTAATTAATGTCTCTAAACACCCCTCCATGTAGTAGTGAGATATGGAATGTGCTCATTCCTTTGTTATAATATATTTAAGGAGTTATCTACTCCTTGTTATCTCCTATGTCACCAGATTTAGATAAGCTCAATAACAAATGGTCATTACATTATTCTCATGTAAACTAGTTAAAACATCTCCATCGGTCCTAGAACCCCCTATTTGACCTGAAGCTCAATTTCTTTCTTTGATGTTTGATCTATCGAGAGCGTTCCTTTAGGGAAAGTTTAAGTCATATGGGCATTCCAAATCTATTCTATAGTTGTTGTGGTCATTGGAGTCCTTCAAACATGCTTGGCATTAGATTCACTCCCTTTTTCAGCCATTTCACCTGAGTTTTTATTGGAAAGTTTCTTTGTTTGGTGACCATGCTACTTGGCCTTCCTACATTGCTTCCCTTTGGCATTTCTTTCATTCTTTTATTGTTTTTAAGTTGTGGAAATCTAGGAACACTACATTATTTTAGCATTGTACTCTTTTTGCTAAACTAACCATTAACGAAAAGGTGGTTATCTTGTCTTTTGTTCACATGTAGATTCAGGCACAAGCATAGAAGGTGGCACTGGAGTTTTCTCATCTCCGAAGCTACTTGATCACTAGGGCAGTGCACCTTGTACTATGACTTGGATTTCCTTGGATGATGACAAATGGCAGCCCCCGCCATCCCTACTACCTCAGAGACATTATGGTCAATCCCACAGTCACTTTAGAAGTAGCCGACCATCTCCACTGTCGGTTCCCCCATGACCCTCTTCTTCTAGCCTTGGTTGGAGCCCGTCACTGTGTGGCAAGACAGTGGTTGGATCTTCCAACTAGGGCTCATCGCCTGGTGGGGCTTCCCATCTTAGTGGCGCATCACCCTTTGGGTGGGGAATTATTGTCCCCTTGGCATTCGGGATGCTCAACTCGAATGGATGGTCGCTCAATCCGTCTTTATACGAGTTGCTCCCCTCGACTTTCTTCTACCCCAGGATGATCCACCTCCTCCTATGGGTGTTGTGGCTCCTTGTGCCTAATCTGTTTTCTCTTGATGTAGTTTTTGGGGCTCTCTCTTCACATGTTGGCCATTTTTGTAGCCTTTTGTGGCTTGTTTTTGTTCACCATCGTGGCTTGTCTTTTTACGCCCACGTTGCTTTCATTCCTTTTCGAGGCTATGAACACCGCCACCACCCCCTAACTATATAACACGTTGTATCATTTTGTCTATAATTTAATATAAAGGTGGTTACAATAGTAAAATCTTTTGTAAAATATTATAAAAATTTTACACAATATATTTTAGATTCGATTTCGGTAATATTTTCTATTGATTTGTGATATTAATTTTTTTTTGTGGAAAATGCAGATAAGGCTTAACTTTTAATCTAACATATTACATTGTAATTAATATGAATGGTGAAATTTACAATTATAATTGCATTGTCTCCGCTTAACATTTCTTTTGTAATAATTCAAAGATTTATTACAAAACAATTTTGCTTCTAACTAGATATCATTGGCTATTTATTTTCCCTATATGTAACAAATATAATATATGTGTTTTGAGATTGATATCTCTCAAAATATTAGCTAGTTAACAAAGGCATGAATATATTAATATTGTAATAATAACCTAAACCCCTACTAATATATATCAAATTATCTATGGACTAAACCAACTTTTTTTCCATATTATTTTCTAAATATACTTCCAAACAATCAATACAAATTATCATTTTTGATAAAATGCAATTATAAACATCCACTCAATACAATTTAATATATTAGTCAATTTTATCTATAATATCATAACGGTAATGAGCCATTAATATCATAATGCTAATGAACCATTAATTTTATCTATAATATCATAACTGTAATGAGCACATGTTCAAATTGAACGATTGAAGTTAAAACACAATTTACTTTATAAGAGTACAAAAGTGAATATTAATAAGATATAAGGTTCGATGAACTATAAATGTACATAGCATGTAGACAAAACTTCTTGCAGTCTCTTTTGAGTACGTGTTATTTTTCCATAATTTGGCTAGCACTTCAGTGGAAATACTGTCACTATTAGGGCCCATCTTTATCTTACAAGAAGGCTTCAGGATTCTATCGCTAATCGATAAAGATTTAAAATAAAACATGAATGTACGCTTTGAAAGGCAGATTGCAGGATTGATGGGGAAATATCAGAATGATGGTTCTGTTCATAGAATGTAATCCTTATATCAGAATGATGTGTAGACTTCTCTCACCATCCAAGTGGCGAGGTAAAATCTCAGTGGACCACAGTGTTTCTAGAAACAACAGGCGTCATTGTGTCGGACCATACAGAGAAATATACGTGCACAGTGCACTGCACACATTTCACATCTTAATTAAGAGTTTGTTCCTCTGTTTTTGTTTTATTTTGGGTTAGACGAGCCTCACAATCCATTGAACGGTGAAAATTTTGGAGTGTGTTTTGTCTTGGCGTACATATGGACGGTGTACATTCTAGTCCAAGTCATTCACAGTCGTGACATGTGAGGTAAGTCGAAAGAAATTCGATAAGTATAAATGGATCGTGCTTGGGGTCAGATGTCTTTCCACTTCATTTTTAGGAGGAGGAATCCTAACCGTACTTTGTCGATTAGATATATTTATCTGTGGAGAGTTAAAATAATCCATTACGAGTTCAGACATAATTTGTTCATCTTGATTTAATAAAGCTTGATGTATTACATCATGGAAGTTTCTCTAAACAGTGAGATGTGATTATCTGTCGTAAATTTGATGTTTTGACTCTTGCATGTTCGGTATCTTGTTCATTTAAATTATAGCTATTATTAAAATTGGGTTTTTGGTATTCAACTTTTGGTTTATCTATTGTTGTGAGGTGTCTAGCTTTGTGACACATTTAAGTATATTTTTCAATAGATTAGATTAGGATTTTTTTTTTCAAAATAAATACATTTAATATAGTTGTATCTATTGGATTGATGTGTTGTCTATGATTGTAACAAAGAGGTAGAGGTGGAGTGTAAGAATGGTGAATCCCTTACTCTTAGCCTTGTCTGGCACATAGCATCTACTACTTATGACGTCAGAATAGAAATTGACAAAATTATGTAGTAGCCATCAACTTGATGTTGAAATAAAAGTAGCTTCAAATCATATGTAGGTGGAGTGGCTAGTGGGACATTGGTAAAAGTAACAGTGAGTATACATATGTTTTTAGTGTAAACAATGTGTTCAAGGACAGCCAACCTGATACTTTGTGTATGTTCATTAAATCGAACTTTAAGAATGTCAGATACCAATAATAATGGTCAACTTTGAATTTGATGTCCATTGAATATTATAAAATATATATCCTTTTTCATATAAAAATAATAAAAAATTAATGATATATTGGACATACAATTATATTTGAAATGTTTGTTTAATCTCAAATATATTTTTCAAATCCAATCTAATAATCTAAGAGAATTGAAATTATTTAGTAAATATATTTAAAATATTTATATTAATTATAAACAAATAAACAACAAAATAAAATCAACAAAAAAATTTCGTATAAATATAATAAAAATTATTGTTCAAGTGTGTCGAAATTTACTAATGAACATATTCAGAGAATGCACAACTCTATGGTATATCTCTTTTTGCTTCTTGATCCATTTGCCTATAATTTCCTTACCACTTCGCCAAACTGCTTGACATTTTGGGCACATTCTTATCTCACAAAAATGCACTTTCTGATTTGGATGATAGACTCATTATTTTTTATATCGAACTACATTTAAAATAAATTTTCCATTTTTAGGTGGGATATGGAGAGGATGTATATTATCGTTTCATCTACTGTTTTGGTTAAATGTTTTTATAAGAAGACTTTCATACGCAGAAGGCACGATTGAAGGTGCAATATTTTGATCCAACCTGTTTTCCAGAGCATGCATGTGGCCTTCATTATTTTAAGGCACGTAATTTCCGTTGGACATGGAGTCATCTTTATTAAAATAAATTTCATTGTTTTCGTTGTAAAATTCACAAAATACTGAAGCTTAATTTCTATGAAGTGGCGAAAACTTCATGTCGCAGGACGGGTTATAAGTATACATCTCTTAATTTTTATAACGTATGTTTATTATTTAAATTTGTTAAGCGAATTAAGCATTAGCATTCGATTGAATCTTATAGTTGATTAGTAATTGCAATGTTTATTAATAAATAGAACACTGTCTAGTCTTATACATGATTAGTTTTTCCAATGCTTATTAACAAATGAGATATAATTTATTATTTTATTGTTATTATTATTATTATTAATTAAAGTTTTAAATTGATAGTTGAGTTTAAATTACTAATGAATGATTAAGAATTTAGGATTATAGCTATCTAACTAGTGGTTGCTATTGGGTGGAGCAAGTCTACGTTGGTAGTGGTGTAGGTGGGGGAAGTCTTGTGGATCGGAGGTTGTGGTTTTGTATGGTGTTGTTGGGCATATTGGAGGTTAGTTTTTGGGCGTGGTGTAAGTTGCATCGGGTGGCGGTTTGTTGATGCGTGTAGGGCTTGTATTGGTTGGGTGGGTGAAGGGTACAACGTAATAAGGAGATTCGATTAAGTTGGAATTTAGAATGGCTCTCATTGTTTTGTATGTTGGTGTAAAAGGTAGGTGTACATTTATTGTTGTTCATATTGTTTTTGTAAGGATTAGGTTTTTTTTTTTTTTTTGAAAGCGGTATGGTAATTTTTGCCCGCTGAGTTTAGTATAAGGAAATTTTGAGGCCTTCATTATTATAGTCGGTTAATGTGAGCAATGGCAAAAATAGTGTGTTTGTTTACGAGAGGGTATCGGGGTATAGTTTCGATTATATATTTGTTGCCTTAAAAGTTATAGGTAGGTACATGTGAAGGCTTGTGGGCTTGTACATTGGTGGTTTTTTTTCCTAGGGGTGGGGTTTTAGTCTTGTGAGTTGAAAAGTTGGTTGTGCTTTTTTCCCTGTGTAACTTGTATTTTGTGAATTGTATTTTTATCCATAGGTGGGCGTTCTTGTGTCTTTTGGGTTTTGTAGTGTGATCCCCTTTGCTCAAATGAAATGTGAGGCATCTATTATGCATTGAATAACGAACTGGATTTTTAGTGTTTACTATTTAACGGTGTTTGGTTGTACTTCGTAATTCGTACTTTGTTGGATATCAAACGTGTAGTACTAATTAAGAGTATAGTTAGATGTATTAATTTTTATATACATTTTCTTCCTTACAAGTTTCTTGTATGTATGTGTGAAGTTTTGAAGCTTCTACAATGGTTGGTGCTAGTTTGTTAGGGGCTTGGGTTATATTATTGTGTATAGAATCATTCCCTAAGGATTTGGATGGTATCCTCACTTGCAATTGTTGCTTGCTACAATGCCTATTGTGTTTGTTTTAATTTTCTTTGTGTGAGAAGTATTGCGTAAAATGTATCTTTTTCTACGACCATGTCTCCTTCATAATGGTCTTGTACGCATTCCGATAGTAGTTGTTGGATGCGGTTATAGTCTTTGGTAATTGTAACACCCACAAAATGGTATTCTAGCAACATGCTACAATCTAATACTTAACCAAAAATTGTGACAATTTTATTTTTAACTTTTTTAGTTATAAGAAGGATACAAGGGTATTTGACCCTTAGGGTACATTAACTTAACATACTCTACTAAGCTCAACTTTATTGATAGATAGGCCAGGTCTAGATAAAAGATTAAATTTTGAAATTACTTTACCTCTAAGGTTGATTAATTAAAAGTCAACTAGGAAGGTGCCATAGTTTAATTTACTTGGTTAATTGTTTTCTCTTCTTAATTAAGTTCAACCCTAATATAGTTAACCTCATGCTTAATTACTTTAGTTTCGTTATCCTAGTAGTTTAAAGTTCTTTTATTAAATTCCTACAACATACTAAGAATTAATAAAAACATTACACCCCTAGGCCATTAAATGGCCCCACTCACCCATCTACACATACCCTTAAGGATTTAATTTAAACATTTAAAAATTCATTTCCACCAAACAAAAGTAGGGTAAATCCTCCACCCTTAGATCAAGATAATCGTGGCCACTAGATTCTAGGGTTCCAAACTAGCCCTAAAATCCTTTTGAATTTTTATTAAAGCCTTTCCTTTATTCTATTCCCCTCATTTGGTCTATGTTTTTTGTTAAAATTTGCAGGTTGGAGAGAAGGAAGCCATGGGAGAAAAGGAGAAAGAGCTATGAAGGATTCTACAAGGAGATCTAGTTTAGATTAGATTAAATTAAATTTTTATTGGTTTTACTACTTCCATTCAAGGATTGGTAGAAATTTCCTTCACCAATCTGATTTTATTTCAAGCCATTTGTATTTGAAAAATAATGTTTTTAATCTTCCAGGTTGTAGGTTTAATTGTTTAATACAAGAATATTTGAGCTTTATTTAATTGTTGGTAGTTTCCTTGTTAAGTTTAAGGCTTTAAATTTAATATAAAACAATGAAAAAATTTACACAGCACGGATCCGAGAAGTTCTGTTGTAAGTGACAAAGCGCCGCGCTAGAGCAGACGGCGGTCTGGGACTCGCCACCCTACCTGAGCGGCGGTTTGAGACCGCCGCCTTAGTCCGAGCGGTGGTTACATGACTGCCATTCTAAACAGGGTGGTGGTTCTAATTCTAAAAATAGAACCTAAAAACCCGAGATTTCACAAAAACTAAAAGTTACTAAAAAGTGCTAAAATGCATTCTGAGCTCATTTTTGTTCATCTAGAGTTCTAGTTTTGGGATTTAATTCTATTTGTTCATTCCTTAGTTAAATCTACTCATTTTTAAAGTATTATCTAATCCAATAAAAACACATCTACTTTACAAAGTCATTCCATTATGTTCAACTAGTCTTCTTTCAAATTCCATGAGCAAAAGGGATTTAAATCTACTTTTACATTGTTATTCTCTTACTACAAAATCAACATTTCCAATAACAATAAACTTCAAATTTGTTCTCTTGTTCCCATTTTTACTACAACATATATATGTTCAAAACAACTATAACAACTTTACCTTCCATTCAAATATACTATGTATACATTTTCAACATCTACAACTTCACAATGAAAGTATCTTTCTTTTTTCACAATACAACTTCCAACTAAACTTTGACACAATATATCCATTTTGATTCTTTCTCTTGCACTATATACAATTATTGGAATGCAAATTTTCTCAATAAAATTAATACAAAGTCTTCCACTCAAGGTGGGAAATAATACAAGAATGTAAACAGAATAAAATACATTAATACAAGTTTTCCCACCCTATGTGGAAATGCCATAAATTCTTCTCAAAGGAAAGGTTCACAAGGTCACTAACAAAACTCCAAGCTTCCAAACTCCAACAAGATAGCTCCTCCAAGACTTGTTTTATTCACAAAAAAATAGGAGGAGAGGAAACAATCTCCTCCCAACCAGATATCCAATGAAAAGGAGAAGCCATCCTCTCCATGGGCCCTCGAGCCCCAACCACATTACAATGGGATATAATTCCAACACATGGATATAATAAGCTTCCACAATACAAACAAATATTTCACAACCATTTCAAAAACATTCAAATCAATAGAAACACAAGAAATAAGAATAATAAAACAAAAAAAAAAAGGATTAGAATGAAAGCCAAAGGAGTAAGACCTATGGGAGGCCACTTATGCCTCCCAATGGGAATGAGTGCCCACCTTAAAACCACCAATGCATTCTCAAGTCCCCTACATACTCATATGCCTCCCTTAAGTACCCCATTGTACCTCCCACATACATTTATACCTCCCTCAATCTCTTATGCCTCTCCCATAAAAGAAACAAGAAAGAAATGTAGAAATTCTTTGTACAAGGTTGGGCACCCAACCACAACTCCCTCCAAACAAAAAGGTAAACTCTTATGCCTCCATACATTAAATCTCCCCATGGTCTCCTCCTACTCCAAACTTAGGCAATCTAGCCATACCCAAAAAGCATTCCAAAGAAAACAATACTATACATAAGCACATAAACACAGAGCAAAGCATAATATAAGCAAGGTAAAGCTCCTACCTTTCCATAGTATAGATTGTTCCAAGAGTAAATCTTCAAGCTCCTAAAAACTAAGCAAGCATCTACAAGCTCCAACAATCCACAAGCACTTCCAACAATCCTCAACTCTCCGAACATGCAAGAGTACAAAATAATGAAGTAACCCCAAACAAGTAAAAGAATTTCTATAAATAGAAAAGGGAGAGAGGAGGATGAGGTGGATCCATGTAGGATGCCACATCACTCATCCTCAACTCCACCTAAAAAGTCAAACCTCAACCCCAATGCACCATAAATTGGTGGGTGAGAGGAATGACAAGTTACTTACACACACAATCTAAGCCCACACCCCCTAAGGACAAAATTAATTACTTGAAAGAAAGTGTAATAAATATTTCACCTTTTTATCTTCCCAAAACACCTAATGGGGTCTAATTTTGACCTCCCAACCCATAGGTAGGGTTGGTATAGCAATTTAAGAGGTGTGGGACAAGTTTAACTTGTCCCACAAGCCTTCAAAATTGTCCCTTAAGGCTAAATTCGAGTTTCCCATGGAGGGTAGAGTGTACAACACTCAAGATCTTAAGCATTCAACACACAACATAAAATCAAAAATAAAATCAAGTCTAATAAATGAACTTATTTTGGTCATATCTTTAATTGGTTTAGGACAAGATTTATTAACTTTAATAAGACACTTAGACCCACTAAGATAAAGGGGAAAAACATACATCAAAATCTAATTAATTAAAACAAGTAAATTACATCACTCAAAAGAAACACATACTAACATTAATAAAAAGGTAAAACTAAAACTAAAGACAACACATGACCCCTTGGTCACAATTTTCCCTAACCAAACTATTCTAACACACACACACACAATTATATGTTGACATCGTGAACCTCATTGAATTCATCTAGAATTCTAATGTGGTTGGTCTCTAATCCCCATGATGTTTGTTGTGAATAAATTTACCTGCAAAACACATAAATACCTCCTTCGGCCTCGTGGCTGCATTAAAAACATCTATAACAAAATGTACAATATAAATCCATGATCATCTATATACGAATCAAATATCATCTAGGAAAATACAATATCATTTACAATTTCTAGCAACATCTCTATTCTTATGTTTCATCATGTCAAAATGATCACAACATTAGTTCAATTATCAAAGCCTACTCAATGTGACGAAAATACATCGCATGTCAAAAATATATATAAATAACCATGTCAATAGCATATCAACATCAATATAAAATGTCTCTAATAATCCACATGCATCATATATGAGTCAAAATCAACAACAATCCAATATCTCTAACATATAATATCATGCTAAATCAAAATGCTACCATATATCCATAAGTGTAGTCGACAATATCGAAAACAATAATAAAAAAGGTGTCGAAGGGAAGTGGGCACTACCTCCACCTCCCTTAGACTGAAGTGCCTCTCTAGAAGTCACTAGAACATGTGTGGGAACCGAACTCGTAGAATGCAGATGTTACTATAGCAGTAGTCTCATCATGGACCCAACTAGACCCAACCCGGTCAATCTCTAATGCAAAGGCCCGGGTTCTTTAGCTCTATAATGCGAATGGGATCCACCATCACCTATCCATGATCTTGCACTTGTAATGTGGTTCAATCTAGTACATGAGAAGGGTCGAAATATATCTCCTAAGCACGGAAACTTGAAACACATCATGGACGTGTGACAAGCTAAGTGTTAACTAGACGATAGGCCAAGGGACCAATACACTCCAAGGTCTCAAAGGGACCCAAAACCTAGGAACAATCTTAGAACCTTTTCCATAATGGATAGGTCTCTTATGTGGGCTAGCATGAAGAAACACTTTCATGCCCACCTTAAAACTACGATCTGTCCTATGTTGGTCCGCATACTTTTTCTACTATGTCCTACGCCTCCGTAACCTCTACCTAATCAAGATAACATGATGCTCCATATCCTGTAATAATTCTTGCCCAAGAGAAACCTTTTCTCTAACTTGTCCCAACTCGGAGGTGTCTCCACTCTATACCATATAATTATTGAAAAGGAGCCATGCCTAAAGAACTCGGAAATGATTATTGTAGGAAAACTCAACCAAGTAAAGATACTCTTCCCATCTCGATTGGTGATCCATAATGTACATCCTAAGCATTTCCTCCAAGATCTAATTCACCCACTCAGTCTTTCCATCTATCTAGGGGTGATATGTCGTGTTGAAATTGATCCTCATTCCAAGAGCATGCTCAAGGTGGTCAAGAAATGGGAAGTGTACAAAGGATCGCAATCGTAAATTATCTTCCACAAAATCTTGTATAATCTGATAAAGACATACCTGTGCCACTACACTAGTTGTTTAGGTCGTCTTCACTAGAGAAAATGAGCCAGTTTCGTCAATTTATCCACAATGACCATGATGGCATCGTGGTGGTTTCTTGACATCGGTAACCCAAACAATGAAGTCCATGGAAATGGTGTCCCACTTCCACTCGGTATAAGCATGAGGAAAGAGAAGGCCATCTCGATCGATGGTTGTTCTTCAACCCTCGACACTCTAAAAAATATGACACAAACTAAGCTATGTCTCTCAAGTCCTCTCGATGGTATAACTGTCTCAAAGTGGCATGCATCTTCTTCATCCCGGGATGGGTGAATAACGTTCACGATGATCCTTCGTCAAAATGTCTTGTCCCGAGCCTCCATCTCTAGGAACATATATCGACCTCTGTTTCGAGAGTCCCATCTAACTCTAATGAAAATCCATCAAATCTACCCTCAAGGGCTCTTTGAGACTCAATCTCGCTGCTCTGGCAGCAAGGTAGAAACTGTCACGAGGAAGCTGATATAAAATCCTGTTACGTAAATTTTGCCCACTTTGAAGTAGTCATAGCCACATGTCTCCATTTACTCAAGGCATCTCGTAACCACATTCTCCTTTCCTTTTACATGCTCTATCTCCATATCATACTCACAAAGAAACTCCATCAAACAATGCCATTGAAGACGAGTGTTGAGATTGGGTCATGGGAAGAGTGGTGAAGACTGAGTGATCGAGTCCTTGAGTGTAAATCTTTGGTCAAGAAGGAAGTGTCTCCACCGTACATCAACGCGTGAACCACTACTACAAGCTCAAGGTCATGAGTGGGATAATTAAGCTCATAATTCTTGAGTTTGTGAGACTCAAAGGAAACAATTGTACTCTCTGCATCAACATACCTCTAAGTATTGCCAAATAAGTATACGTGTAAACATAGAACTCGACCGAGGATCTAGCACCGCTAGAATAGGTGCTATAATGAGGTATTCTTTTAGTGTCTTTAAAGGCCTGCTCACATATGTCGACCATTAAAACTTATTCCCTTTCGCATTTGAAGGGAAGTGATGGGGTGAGAAATCAGAGAAAAGTCCTAAACAAATCTCTTGTAATATCCTGCCAAACCCATGAGGTTGCACACCTTAGTCACACTATTGGGTGTTTTCCAATCCATGATAGCTAGAATTTGGAAGGATCGAATGCGATACCTTCTCCATAAATGATGTGGCCCAAACACTAGACTTTTTTTGAAAGAATGCACACTTCTCCAACTTTTGGTAAAGATGTTGCTCATTAAGACACTAAAGAACCTGGTGAAGGTGCTCCTCGTGCTCCTCACGCATACATGAGTAAATCAAAATGTCATTAAGGAAGATGAGAACAAAGTGAACCTAAAAATTCCTGAATACCCCATTCATCAAGATCATGAACACTGTGGGGGCATTCGTCAGACCAAAAGGTACCACCGTCAACTCGTAGTGGCCATATCGCATATGGAAGGTCGTCTTTTGAATATCTACCTCTGTGATCCTCAGCTGATGATACCCACGACTTAAGATCTATCTTGGAGGAAATTTTGGTCCCCTTCATCTTATCAAATAAATCATCAATGTGTGGAAGAGGGTAATGATTCTTGATCATTAATTTGTTTAGCTAGTGGTAATCAATACACAACCATAGAGATCCATCCTTCTTCTTCAGGAAGATCACTTGTGCACCCCAAGGGGATACAATGAGAGAGATTAGGAATTTCTCTAGAAGGCCGTATAGCTAAAACTTGAGTTCACATAGCTCAGGAGTAGTCATCTGATAAGGGGCTCGTGAGATAGGCTCTACACCCATGACAAGATCTATGTGGAAATCTATCTCATGTGGGGGAGGCAACCCCAATAGATCCCTTTTAAAAACATCAGAAAACTATCTCAAAATGTGATGGTCATCAAGGGATGGTCCACTACGGAGTCATCCTCATTTTTGTCACTAAGCGTAACACCATAAATTTGGAAAACCCCATCCCACACACCACTTAAGTTGCATAATAGAGATGGTGCGAGTGGAAATGGGCCTCCTAACTCCACTCCTAGATCATCTCTAAAGCAATAGTCTTATGGTAACATTCCACTCTAGCTCTGTGTGTAGACAACCATTCCATGCCCAAGATGACACCATAAGAACCCAACGGAAGGATTTGAAGATCTAAGGTAGTGGTGAAGGGTCCCAAATCCACTACACACTCCTTAACTAAGGAGTCTACAAAAATTTTGGCTCCGAAGCCATCTCAACGTCCCAACTATGACCACCTTCGCCACGCCACCAGCGTGTAACACTCTCTAAGGATGGTGTAATAAAAGAATCAGATGAACCGAAATCAAATAATATAGAGGTAGAAATACCACCAATACTACATGTCATCTCTATCACGGTACTCTAGTGCTCAACTGGCAGTTCTCGACCACTACATAGATCCGATGACTCTGTCTGCCATATCTCCAATAGTAGGCTTTGAAATATATGTCTTACCTTTGTTACTACGGTTTTGTGGGCACTCTCTCCAATGATTCCCCACAATGCCATAACCATAACAACTACATGGTCTTCTGTCCAAAGAAGATTTAGCTCTAACCGGTACCCTAGAAGTCTAAGCGGTGGATCTTGATGATCTGAGATATAGGACGTGGAGGTCTTTTTACGATGAGTTCCTCTTGAATGAGCTCTCGGTGCACCTGTTTCCTAATGGGACCCCTAAGAGGAGGCCCCATACTCTATCCCCTCTGTGCATAAAATCTATGAGGACTTCGCAAGGTGGGCGGGTCTGTTGTTGCTACTATTGTTGATGTGGCTATTATGGTGGCCTAAATGAAGCCTGTCTTAATCTCTGTCCATGACAAGGAGGAGAAACCGAGCCACTTGATATGTCATCCTACATCTATTGGATGCGGCTCGAACTCTATCTCTATCTTGATGCATCTTCCTCATGTGTCCTTTGCAATATAGGCCTTCTCCACGGCCTCCGCTAATGTCTGTGGGCAGTGAATGCGCACCGCGCCACCCAAATCCAAGTTCAGGCCCTTGATGAACCTGTGAATCTATACCTACTCATCCTGCATATAGTCGACATGTTTGGAGTAAATCTAGAATCGACTCTCATACTGCTGAAACATGGTCATCGATTCTGAAAGAGGTCATGAAACTCATCTATCCACTACTAAATAAACCTCTTGGGAAAATACCTACTCTGAAAGTTCCACAAAAATATCCTAGGTAATTGTGTTTGAGTCAACATGGATCTTCTCTCCTCGGTCCTCCACAAGACTCTTGCTCCATCCTCAAAAGATGGATCACATCGTGAGCTTTCGTGTTCTTAGTACAAGGGAAGAGCTTGAAGCATCCACTCAAGCTCATGAACTAGGCCTCTACCTAAAAACCACATGTATCTCTTGAATAGTGAGATGGTCGTAGCTTTAGGATCTCCCTGATATAGTCTAGAGCTAATGTCCGACATGACCCCTAGGTCTCTCTGCATGTACCTCCCTCATCAGGGCTCCAAGATCTATCCCATGTCTGAAAGCTTGTTTCCATTCCCTCTCTGTGGTGACTCTTCCCTTTCCAAATCCGTATGGAAGTTCTCTACCCTATACTCCTTTACGTGTCAAGGAGATTCCCTAGCCTCAACTGATGGCTCCATATCTTGTCTAGCAGGTCGTCCTCCTAGGGACCCTCCACATATAGCGGCATTGATGTCCTGAAGTGTCTGTAAAATTTGAGGTAGAATGGTTACAATAGCCTATTCTAGAGGTGTTATATCTAGGTCTATCTTAAAAGACCCCTCATGTAATCACACCTCTGCATAGATGAAGGTGAGAGTTAGTTCATTGTTCTAGGTCTTGTTTCAATTTTCTATGTTTTCTAATTTATACAATTATCAGATAGTGTGGTTTTCTAAGTTATAAGAAAACAATTTTTCTCTAGGTTAAAAGTTCATGTCTCGTGTGTTCTAGTGTGCCCAAGGATCCAAGCTTTGAACCCACATCTATGATACCAAGTGTAACACCCACAAAAACAATGTTTACAGGAAGACACTACAATTTCATACTTAACCGAAAATTGTGACTAATTTTTTTTTTTTTTTTTGTTTAAGTTATAAGAAGGTTACAAGGGTATTTGACCCTTAGGGTACATTAACTTAACATACACTACTAAGCTCAACTTTAATGATAGATAGGCTAGGTCTAGATAAAATATTAAATATTGAAATTACTTTACCTCTAAGGTCGATTAATTAAAGGTCAACTAGGAAGGTGCCATAGTTGAATTTACTTGGTTATTTTTTTTCTCTTCTTAATTAATTTCAGCCCTAATATAGTTAACCTCGTGCTTATTACTTTAGTTTCATTATTGTAGTAGTTTAAAGTCTTTTTATTAAATTCCTACAACATACTAAGAATTAATAAAGACATTACACCCCTAGGCAATTAAATGGCCCCACTCACCCATCTACACATACCCTTAAGGATTTAATTTAAACATTTAAAAATTCATTTCCACCAAACAAAAGTAGGGTTAATCCTCCACCCTTAGATCAAAACAATCTTGGCCACTAGATCCTAGGGTTCCAAACTAGCCCTAAATCCTTATGAATTTTTATTAAAGCCTTTCCTTTATTCTATTTCCCTCATTTGGTCTATTTTTTTTGTTAAAATTTACAGGTTGGAGAGGAGGAAGCCATGGGAGCAAAGGAGGAAGAGCTATGGAGGATTCTACAAGAAGATCTAGTTTAGATTAGTTTAGATTAAAGTTTTATTGTTGTTATTACTTCCATTCAAGGATTGGGAGGGATTTCCTTCACCAATCTGATTTTATTTCAAGCCATTTGTATTTAGGTTTTGCAATTTGGGGCAAACCTACTCCCATTGTTATAAATGAAAAGAAATGTTTTTATCTTCCATTTGTAGGTTTAAATGTTTAATACAACAAGATTTGAGTGTTATTTAATTGCTGGTACTTTCATTATTAAGTTTACAACTTAAAAATTAATATAAACCATTGAAAAATTTAGCATAGGCGCGACTCGGGAAGTTTTGCGGTAAGTGATAGAACCGCCATCCAAAGCGAGACCATGGGTCTTGGAACCTCCGCCTAGGTGACAAACCATGGACTTCCACCTTATTGAGCGGCGGTAATGGGACCGCCATTTTGCACATGAGGCGGCGGTCTATTTCTAAAAAATAGAACCTAAAATCTTGAGATTTCACAAAAACAAAAAGTTACTAAAAAGTGCCAAAATGCATTCTAAGCACATTTTTGTTTCTCTAGAGTTCTAGTTTTGGCATTTAATTCTATTTGTTCATTCCTTAGTTAAATCTACTCATTTTTAAAGTATTATCTAATCCAATAAAAACACATCTACTTTACAAAGTCATTCCATTATGTTCAACTAGTCTTCTTTCAAATTCCATGAGCAAAAGGGATTTAAATCTACTTTTACATTGTTATTCTCTTACTACAAAATCAACATTTCCAATAGCAATAAACTTCAAATTTGTTCCCTTTGTTCCTATTTTTACTACAACATATATATGTTCAAATCAACTATAAGAACTTTTCTTTCCATTCAAATTTACTATGTACACATTTTCAACATCTACAACTTCACAATGAAAGTAGCTTTCTTTTTTCACAATACAACTTCCAACTAAACTTTTACACAATATATCATTTTGATTCTTTCTCTTGCACAATATAAAAATATTGGAATGCAACTTTTCTCCATGAAATTATTACAAAGTCTTCCACTCAAGGTGGGAAATAATACAATAATGTAAGCAAAATAAAATACATTAATACAAGTTTTCCCAACCCTAAGTGGAAATGCAATAAATTCTTCTCAAAGGAAAGGTTCACAAGGTCTTCAAAAAAAATCCAAGCTTCCCAACTCCAACAAGATAGATCCTCCAAGACTTGTTTTATTCACAAAAATGGGGGAAGAGGAAACGCTCTCCACCCAGCCAAGATATCCAATGAAGAGGAGAAACCATCCTCTCCATGGCCCCCCGAGCCCTAACCACATTACAATGAGAGATAATTCCAACACATGGCAATAATAAGCTTCCACAACACAAACAAATATTTAACAATCATTTCAACCACATTCAAATCAACAACAATATAAGAAATAATAAACAACAAAACAACAAAAACAAGGCTGAGAATGAAAGTGAAAGGAGAAAGACCTATGGGAGACCACTTATGCCTCCCAATGGGAATGGGTGTCCACCTTAAAACCTCTAATGCATATCTCAATTCCCCTACATACTCTTATGCCTCCCTCAAGTATCGCTTATACCTCCCACATACTCTTATGCCTCATTCAATATCTTATTCCTCCCCATAAAAGAAACAAGAAAGAAATGCAAGCATTTTTTATACAAGGTGGGGCACCAGCCCAAACTCCCTCCAAACAAAATATAAACTCTTATGCCTCGCTACATGAAATCTCCCCATGGCCTCCTCCTACTCCAAAATTAGGCAATCTACCCATACACAACAAGCATTCCAAAGAAAATGATACTCAATACAAGCACAAAACACAAAACAAATTATAATAAAAGCAAGGTAAAGCTCCTACCTTTCCATAGTAGAGCTTGTTCCAAGAGTAAATCTCAAGCTCCTCGAAAACCAAGAAAGCATCCACAAGCTCCAACAATTCCACAAACACTTTCAACAATCCTCTAACTCTCCAAAAATGTAAGAAAAAAATAATGAAGTTACCCCCAAAAAGCAAAAGAAATTCACTAAATAGAAAAGGGAGAAATGGGGATGATGTGACTCCATATAGGATGTCACATCACTCATTCTCATCTCCACCTAAGAATTCAAACCTCAACCCCAATGCACCTTAAATTGGAGTGTGAGAGGAATGACAAGTTACTTAGACACACAATATAAGCCCACACCCCTAAGGACAAACTTAATTACTTGAAAGAAAGTGCAATAAACATTTCACTTTTTTATCTTCCCAAAACACCTAATCGGATCTAATTTTGACCCCTCAACCCATAAGTAGGGTTGGTATAGCAATTTAAGAGGATGGTACAAGTTTAACTTGTCTCACAAGCCTTCAAAATTGGCCATTAAGGCCAAATTCGATTTTTCCATGGAGGGTAGAGTGTACAACACTCAAGATCTCAAGCATTCAATAGTAGCATAAAATCTAAAAGTAAATCAAGTGTAATAAATGAACTTCTTTTGGTCATAACTTAAATTGGTTTAGGACATGATTTAGTAACTTTAGTAAGACAATCATACCCACTAAAATAAAAGGAAAAACATACATCAAAATCTAATTAATTAAAAATAAGTAAATTACATCACTCAAAAGAAACATATACTAACATTACTAATAAGGAAAACTAAAACAAAAGACAACACATGACCCCTTGGTCACAATTTTCCCCTAACCAAACAATTCTAACACACACACAATTACATGTTGCTATGGTGACCCTTGTTGAATTCATATAAAATTCCAATGTGGTTGTTCTCTAATCCCCCAATGTTTGTTGTGAAAAAAATTTACACCGCAAAACACATAAATACTTCCTTGACCTCGTGGTGCATTAAAAAAATCAATAACAAAATGTACAATATAAATCCACGATCATCTATATATTAATCAAATATCATCTAGGAAAATACGATATCATTTACAATTTCTAACAACATCTCTATTCTTATGTTTCATCCATGTCAAAATGATCACAACATTAGTTCAATTATCAAAGCCTACTCAATGTGACAAAAATAAATTCCATGTCGAAATATATATAAATAGCCATGTCAATAGTATATCAACATGAATATAAATGTCTCTAATAATCCACATGTAGCATATATGAGTCGAAATCAACAATGAGTTCAATATCTCTAACATCTAATATCATAGTAAATAAAAAAGCTACCATATATCCATAAGTGTAGTCGACGATATCGAAAACAATAATAAAAAAGCTGTCAAAGGAAAGTGGGCACTATAGTAATACATACTACTTTGTTGAAATTGCTCGCCATCTTTACGGTGCCTATGTGGGTATGGAAAGAATTTGTATATTAGAGGCATTTAGTGTTGGAAGAAAAGACAATATATTTATTTTAAATATTGTTTATGAGAACAAGGAAGGCAAACCGAGATATAGTTAAATGGTGAAAGGATAAAAAAACATACATAAATATGAGTAAATGGATTGCTATTTACACTATGAGCCTATGAGGCTTTTTTAGCTACATTTTTTTATGGTGCGTTGTTGTATTTATCATGTTCATTGTCTTTGGCAGTAGTTGAGAGCGTTTATATGATTTGAAATTTATGTGTGTATGACTTGTAAAGGGAAAAAGCAGAAGGGAGAACAACGTTATAGGTCATTATGATTTTTGGTAGATTTGTTTCTTTTGTTTTTTGTTAAATAAAAATTGGCCAGGTATGGTGATATATATACGTATGCACCATGCTAGTTTCTTGAAGAATTCGGAATTTATTTATTGAGCATTATTAGGAGTAAACATTAGGGTACAGTGTGTGATTAAATGTATAGTAATCACTCTGCTTTTCTTTTAGTTAAGAGGAGTGTACATTGTCTAATTTAGGTAGATAGAAATGTGTATAGGAAAAGTCAATGATCTCCATGTTGAAAATAATAATTGACATTTAATAATGAAATATTGGTATACGTAAATTTCCAAATTCACAATGGGCGTAAACTCAGTTACATATGTGATAGGCCGGTGAAATCGTTTCATTTAAGATAGATATGTGAAAGTATTGTTTACATGAAAGCAAAACTTTTCGTATCCCAAAAAAATTGAAAAGACTGAAAATTTGCAGCATCCAGCTTTTCAATTGCTTTGAGGGAAGAAATGGATAAAATGTTACAAATACACTCTTAGAAAGCGTTGGCCTCAATTCAACCTAGCCTCGTTTCGGCCTGAGATGTCATCCACATCCTCTCAGGAAAGTAAGATTTTTCCTTGTTTTCTATTGTTTTCTTCTATTTGCAGAAATATGACAACCACAAATTAGGATGCTCTTTTTAGAAGTTTATTCTTGTCGTTAACAGTTGTTTTTGGATTTCATAAGTATAGCAGACTGTAGGCATTATATCAGCTCCAACTTTATAGCATTGCGGACTTGGATTTATTTTGTTGTCTCTGAGTTCCTGTCAGTTTAAAATTTATCTTGATTTTTTGTTCAATTTTTATGAGGTTTAGAAAATCTATAACAAGAAGTTATTCATCACTAAAACTCGGGAAAGCCATATTGAATTTCAAATAAATTGGATTTTTCATTTGAGAGGCTTCTTTTTCAATGCAAATTCTCAAAACTACGACAAAGGAAATGAGTTCTCATTTGGACAATATGAACCAAATGGGTTGAAGTATGAATGATACACACCTCATAATACAAACTAAAAGCTGAAAATAAATCCCAACAAAAGTTTCGTCGTTTTGACAAGGAAAATCATTTGACATGTAAAATATTGAGAACCTGTGTAAGTCAGCTTTTGAAAAGGAAATTTTCAAGACTTATAATAATGTTCAACATGTTGTGGTCTAGTGGTAAATCCTGGTTATCACCATCATGATGGCTTAGGATTCTTCTGAGATGATTAGTATGCTGAACTTTATAGAGCATTGTTGTAAACAAGAAAGTGGGAGAATGTGTTTGCTAATTAACCTAACAGAAATATCCATACATCTAGATAAGAATTGGTGGATATTGTCCAATCGGATATGGTGTAATGGTAGATATGTGCACATCCCAAAGGGTTTGACTTTGAAGCAAGCGGTGGGAAAGGATGAAGTGGTACATTTTGAGATAGGTATTTAGTGTAGCCATACTTGATAGACTCAGTTTTATCTTTGTCAGTATCTGTGAGCTGAGCCTTGCCCTACTGTTCACCCTGGCATTTTAGCTAGTTGGGACGAACACATGGGGTAAAGCAACGAGTTTTTTTCATGGCGAAGTCCTTACTTGGAATCCTTAAATGCCTAATTTTCTGTATTTTCTGTATCTTATTCGAGGGATAAGGCTAAAAGTGCATGTTGTGGGTGAATAATTAGTCCAAATTAGTACACTTGGATCATGGATCTAGCTGAAGATATGCCACCGGGTCCATAGTGGATAGTAGAAGTTATTTGATAATGACCCAAGTTATGCGAGGTTGTGGAATATTGACAATGGAATACATTTGTAAATGGTGACCCATGGTAAGGTGACTTACTGGCCCTTAGAATTAAAAAAAAAAAGAAAAGAGAAAACAAATGGGTAATAGAGATCAGAAAAACATACTCTTACTCTCTTGTTATTAACAAACTAAATGAGCGGAAAGAGCTTGAGATATGCATCAAACTCAACCTGGGACTGCCTGAATTGAGAAACAATAGTCCAACCGAGAGCAAAGAAATATAGGTTGATGTTTTGTCTAGGCCTGTTAGTGCACAAGTTTTTGAGAATATTTTAGTTTTAGATCGTGTCGGAATTCGCAAGTGGATTAATACATTTGTTTAGATGAGTTTCAAATCTTTGGTCCTTTCACAAGGTGCTTCTCTTTGTTGGATGAAGAGCGTGAAGGCTAAAATATGATGATAGCTGAAATCTAGGATGATGAATCGAATATATGAAAATCAATGAAAAAGAATCCCATATATCTATATTCGAAGACTTGATTTTGTCTTAAATTCTAAAACATCAAATCTAAATACTAAAACTTGAACAATTCTCATAAACCTAAATTCGAAAGGCTAAATCTGCAAAAGACTGTATAACGTCGTATTTAAACCTAAATACCCGCACGACTGTATAAAGTCGTATTAAGTCTCAAATTCTATAATACACTCAAATTTGCATCAAATAGTACTGGAAGTTAAACTTTATACCTTACGGACAATAAAGTACCTCTATAAGGCGGTCCTGATAAAAATAGACCTACAAATCTGTTCCTCCACAACATAAACCATATTCTGGTTACATCCCTAACCAAAATCTATGTCCCGCTTTCCCTCACGACTTTTAAGGTTAGGAGTACCTCTCCTAACCTTGACTTGTGTTGCATTGAGGACGATGCTATTCTAAGGGGAGGGAAATGTAGTGCAACCATTATTATAAATAAAATGTAATTAAATAAAATATTAAAAAAAAAAACAGAGAGAGAAGTGGCATTGCGTGGTTAGTGGGAGACTCTTGACGTGTGGGGAGGGTGAAATGGACAGTTTTGGTCAGAGCATGGGATTCCATTTAAGCCATGGATTGAGTACGTCTTCTAGAATTCATTGTTTCAATTGCCCAAGGCGCTGGGTTCTCTGACATGCATATGGGCACCCTGAAGGTCCTTCAAACCTGTCATATCCCTTGCATAATATCACAACCACTTTATTTGAGATCTAGACCATGCGGAAGGCCAAGTCAATGTTGTAAATTTTAGCAGTAATCAGATAGTTGCAGCAGGAGCAGAGCCCATGAAATTTGTTTGGGATACTTTTCTTTTCTTGCACTCCTCCTAAAATCACTCGTTGCACATATAGCTCTTGCCAGATCCTTTGCATTCATCATGGATATATGAGCACCCTTCTAGATATGTTCATCCATTCAGAATGGTTCATCAGTTTCACCTATTGCGTAAAGGAGGGAATAATGGGGTTCAGCTTGAGTCTTGACTTCATATCGTGTTAAATCAACACATCCATAATAGCCTTCAAGTTGGTGTTGTTTATGGGTGTTCCTTTAATGAGGGTGTGTTGTTGACGCCATGCCAAAGATAGAGGATGCATTGGATAAGCAAGAATGTGGAAGCATAGACCTGCACATGAACTGTTAGCCAAAATGCCTAAAAAAATGTAACCTCGTGGATTGCCATGATAATAGGTTTTTCCTAAATTTGGTTTAGCTAAAAATGGGTGTGAAACTTTCAAGTAAAAGCATTCGCAAGGTAGAGCCTCCTGCCCTTTGCCGCATAGTCCCAGCCTGTGTCTAAATGGACCTCTTGAACTCAATTTAGACATCCAACAAAGCATAAAAAATGGAGGAATTTTTATCAGGTGATGTAGTTGTAAGTGCTTTGGTAGCTATGTATGCAAAATGTGGAAGCATGCACTTGGCATGTGAGTTGTTCGAATAAATGCCCGTAATGTGGCCTCATGGACAACTGGGATAGCAGGATACGTACAAAATGGGTTTGTTGAAAAGGCTTTGGAACCTTCCAGTTAATGCAAACCTAGGCTTCACTACCTTTGCCAACATCCTCCACCCTGTAAAAAATAAATGGAGGGATTTAGAATAGGGAATGGACATTCATCAGGCATATTGATTACTACCTCACTTCTTTGATCTTTGGTGAAGCATTCGCAAAAATAGTCTCCACCATAAAACAAACAAATAAATAAAGTGGGTGTCTTCCCTGATTTTGTTTATTTAGATTTTGATGGAAATAGCGAGGTCAACAGTACAAGAATTGTATTTGGTCAGAGGCAAGATGGTGTATCATTAATCTGTTACCAAAGGTATCTTCAAAGTGCAGATGTAATTTTTGACATCTCTTTGAATGCCATTGATAATATGAGTATGATTTGGGCTCTAGGTTTAATGAGGCCACCAGAAAATGTCCACTCATTGTTCTTATCCCTAAATCATGGAGGTTCTTTGCTTGCACTGCATATGGTCGTACCACATTCGGGTTTGTGCGAAGTGTAAACAAATAAATTTAACCGTTCGATTGAATGCGTGTAAGAGATATCCTCCGTGCGCTTCAATAGTTGTAAGGAAAACTCGGGTTGGAGCATTGGATATACCCCAGATGGCTGCAAGTAAGTGCAATTGATGGGTGCGATGTCAACTCCCCAACTTCTGCCTCGCCAGTTCATTTCCAAGCATGGTTCATCTCTCCTTATCTTTCATAATTCTCATACTTTAGTTTTTCTTTTTGCAATGAAATATAATTTTAAGAGCTTAGGATTATCATATATTTAATTTTTCTATAATTACTTGTTGCAAAAAAATAAAAATTAAAAAAATGTTGTATCGTAACTCACACAATCAAAAATAACCATTTTGTAGTCAACCATGAACTTCAACCCTCATTTTGAGGTGATTAGAAAAAACTACCTGACCAAACTAGATCACTACAGTATTGTTTTATCGACAAGTTGAGGTTGACTTCCCGATAAATATGTTGACCATCTCCTAGTTTAATTAGATAAATTGCAATTTTTGGGGACTCGCAAAGTAACCTTCATGACTTCAACAAAGGGAGATTAAGCTTCCTTCATGTACCTTGTTATGTGAGGTGTCATTTTAATCAATGGATTGGCCTCGAATGAACATTTGTGACCTTTATGACGCCCTTATAGGAGTCCCGCTACACTATTTTTGTAATGACAGAACTGCTAAATCTAAAAGATGGCTTTCATTTTGAAGCGCCATTTGAAATCTGGATAGAGAAATTATTATCCGCCTTCACAAACCTCTAATACTTTTACTAGACAATTACCTAAAACCTTCGGTTCATAAAAATTAAATTTCAAGTTAGTTTGACAAATGCATTTTTGCAGGCCACCGGTAGTAGTTGTGACGAGGAAAACTTGACAAATTTCGACTTGTCACTCTAGAAAACATGTCGCCGTTTGAAAACTATATTTTTCTAGTTTGAGTCTTGTCGACTCGATGAATTCTCGGTATAGGGGAACTTGTAGGAATTTTTTTGTTGTGTGTTCATCCATCAAACTTCATTTTGGACATCGTTTTACGAGCCCTCGAGCTCATTTTTTATCATTAACAACTAGCTCATTTATGACCGATCACCCCAAAATATTATTTGCTATTGTAAAGCGCTCGTAAGTTCGAATTCATTCGGTTCGTATGAAATCTTTGTATATAAGTGGGCATGTAGAAATTTTAAGCTGTGGTGTGTTTGCTCATTGGAAGACAACTTTTGAAATTGGGTTCTTAGTCTCCAAGCTTGATTTGAAATTTTTTATAGCTAGCAGGAAAATGTAAAAAGAGAGTGGTAGGACCCCTGTCGGAATGCCAAACCACCATGGAAACTTTTGACACATGTAAATAACTATTTGAAAACTCTATACTATAACTTGTTGTGTGAAATATAACTTTTGAAAAAATGGTGTTTCTCTCTCTTCCTTTCTCTTTCTCTTTCCTTGGTTACAAAGTGAAGTGCAATGAAATGAATTGAATACATGTTTCTAAACCTTTTCTTATGAGTAAAAATTTTAATTTTTGTTACATGTAAATGGGATAGTAAATACATTAATTATGTTAGATTAGGGTGGATTCCATGCTAGCGAGTTACCGCTAATTTCATGCTCATATGGTTTTATAGGATGCAAGAAGGATAGCGAAAAGGTGATGTGAAATTCACTATGTATTATTGTGATTTATATAGGTTATTGCAAAATGAAAATATCTATAATGTAGTCTCATGTTACAAAAATTTATATTTGAAATTTTCTAATATGTATGAAATCCTAGTTTTAGGGATACCTTGGGAAATGCACATTTAATCATAGGTGTAATTTTTGATTCATAGTTACGTGTGGTAAAAGGATTATATATATATATATATATATATATATATATATATATATATATATATATATATATATATATATGTTAAATTAATGTGAATTTACAATCTTTCAATGTGTTTCTAGTATGTAATAGATGATTAAATAATTGGTGTTGTGTATCTTACCTTGAAAATATAACAAAGAAATACAACCACAACATTCAAACCTAACATAAGATTCATCCATAACTTGTCTTGATGTGTGATCATCCTTAGTGTTGAAGCAATTGAAATCATAGAATGATCTTAAACCTTGTACTCGATGACACCTCCTAGTTTAGGTTAATAAGACCCCTAGTTCGTGTTATCATCATGGTCGGTATGTTTAGCATTATCATCGTGAACCCGATGGATAGGAGTGGTCTTGAAAAACTTTATCCGAGTAAGTAGATCTAACCCCTCCTTAGTATCCTTGTCTTCTACCAAGTCATACAAAGTTAGATTTAGGAATTTTCTCCATCATTGAATGAATTCCTTGTGGGATCTAGATGACACAAATGGACCTAGTACAATAGTTGTACTATTACTTAAACTCTTGTTAATGATCTCATTATTTCCTCGTAGATAAATGTGTTACCTTGGTTACTAACAACATAACACCTTGGTCTTTCATGAAGGTTGTTTAGCATAAATATGTACTCTCACCTTAAACTCCTTTATTGTTAGGGGTGTAGAGCTTTAGGTGTAATTTGAATTATACCAAACAAAGGTAGTTTTCTTATGACATTCCCATGATTGATCTCTTGGGAGGATTATATTACACAAGTGGATGTCTTGGTTACAGTATGCAGTAACACTGTAGTGTATAAGAGCAAATAATTGGGTTGTCTCGTGTTGGGTTACACTCCTTGTAATAGTGAATGCATTGGTGAAAAGTATGTGTTATGTTTGTTTACAAATGTTATAAAACAATGCTAATAATGAAACCATATGTGATTTAAAAGTAATACATATAAGTGTAAAAAATGAGATTTGAGGTTAGGAATAATGCTGACTCTTGGATTCCTTATAACTTTATTAATCTTTTTCATGTGTTGAAGAATATGAGAAATTATTATCCGCTTCCACAAACCTCTAATAATTTTACTAGACAATTACCTAAAACCTTGATTCATAAAAATTACATTTCAAGTTATTTTGACAAACTCATTTTCAAGCCCTCAAATCACGGTTTGACGAAGTCAAACTTGACCAATTTCGACTTGTCACTATAGATAACATGTCGCCTTTTGAAAACTATATTTTTCTAGTTTACTGAGTCTTGTCGACTCGACGAATTTTCAATGTATATGGGTACTTGTAGGAATTATTTTTTTGTGTGTTCATCCATCGAATGTCATTTTTGGACGTCATTTTACGAGCCCTCGAGCTCATTTTTATCATTAACAACTAGCTCATTTATGACCAATCGCCCCAAAATATTAGCCGCTAATCGTAAAGCATTCGTAAGTTCTGAATTCTATCAGTTCATATGAAATCTTGGTATATAAGTGGGCATGTAGAAATTTTAAGCTGTGGTGTGTTTGCTCATTGGAAGAAAACTTTTGAAATTGGTTTCTTAGTCTCAAGCCTAGTTTGAACATTTTATAGCTAGCAGGAAAATGTAAAAAGAGAGTGGTAGGACCCTTGTCGAGATGCCAAACCACCGTGGAAACTTTTGACACATGTAAATAACTATTTGAAAACTCTATAGTGTAACTTGTTGTGTGAAATATAACTTTTGACAAAATGGTGTTTCTCTCTCCTCCTTTCTCTTTCTCTTTCCTTGGTTACAAAGTGAAGTGCAATGAAATGAATTAAATACATGTTTCTAAATATTTTCTTAGGAGTACAAATTTTAATTATTATTACATGTAAATGGGATACTAAAGACATTAATTATGTTAGATTAGGGTGGATTCCATGCTAGCGAGTTACCACCGATTTCATGCTCATATGGTTTTATAGGATGCAAGAAGGATAGCGAAAAGGCGATGTGAAATTCATTATATATTATTGTGATTTATATAGGTTATTACAAAATGAATATATCTATAATGTAGCCTCATGTTACAAAAAAATTATATTTGAAATTTTCTAATATGTATGAAATGTTAGTTTTAGGGATACCTTGGGAAATGCACATTTAATCATAGGTGTAATTTTGATTCATAGTTACGTGTGGTAAAAAGGATTGATATATATATATATATATATATATATATATATATATATATATATATATATATATATATGTTAAATGAATGTGAATTTAAAATCTTTCAATGTGTTTCTAGTATGTAATAGATGATTAAATAATAGGTGTTGTGTATCTTACCTTGAAAATGTAACAAAGAAATATAACCACAACATTCAAACCTAACATAAGATTCATCCATAACTTGTCTTGATGTGTGATCCTCCTTAGCGTGGAAGAAATTGAAATCATAGAATGATCTTAAACCTTGTACTCGATGACACCTCCTAGTTTAGGTAAATAAGACCCCTAGTTCGTGTTATCGTCATGGTCGGTATGTTTAGCATTACCATCGTGAACCCGATGGTTAGGAGTGGCCTTGAAAAACTTTATCTGGAATAAGTAGATATAACCCCTCCTTAGTATCCTTGTCGTCTACCAAGTCTTACAAAGTTAGATCTAGGAATTTTCTCCATCATCGAATGAATTCCTTGTGGGATCTAGATGACACAAATGGACCTAGTACAATAGTTGTACTATTACTTAAACTCTTGTTAATGATCTCTTTAGTTCCTCGTAGATAAATGTGTTACCTTGGATACTAACAACATAACACCTTGGTCTTTCATGAAGGTTGTTTAGCATAAATATGTACTCTCACCTTAAACTCATTTATTGTTGGGGGTGTAGAGCTTTAGGTGCAATTGGAATTATACCAAACAGAGGTAGTTTTCTTATGATATTCCCATGATTGATCTCTTGGTGGGATTATATTACACAAGTGGATGTCTTGGTTGTAGTATGCATTAACACTGTAGTGTATAAGAGAAAATAATTGGGTTGTCTCATGTTGGGTTACACTCCTTGTAGTAGTGAATCCATTGGTGAAAAGTATGTGTTATTTTTGTTTACAAATGTTATAAAACAATGCTAATAGTGAAACCATATGCGATGTAAAAGTAAAGCATATAAGAGTAAAAACAAGATTTGAGGTTAGGAATAATGCCACTCTTGGAGTCCTTATAACTTAATTAAAATTTTTCATGTGTTCAAAGAATATGAGTTTCCATTGGTGAGATCAAACTTTGAAAAAAAAACAAAAGATATATATACATAATCTAAATACAATTTCTTGTTGTAGGAATGTTGAATCGGGAAATAAAGATACCGTGATTGAATAATGTTTATGGGAAAAAGGTATCTTGAATCTAAACCACCCCCCCTTAAATCCTAATATTGCTTTTTGGACATCAAGTCAAATTCACTTGAGTTGTAAGGGTAACATGTAGACATTGAATAAACATTTGAGAAGCATTTTCTTAACATAAGAACAAGATAATTAAAGTACTTTATATGCAATTTGAATTATGCCAAATAAGTATGTAAGTTATGGAAATTTCCGTAAAGGATAAAAATCCAACTTAAAATGGTCGAACTATAAATTAAATGTGGAATGAACTTAAAAATCTGTAGGTGGAAAAAGGAGAAAATTATCCTTGCACAATAATGTTCTTGGAATGTTAATCGTAACTAAGATGCAATTAAAGAAATGATGTGTTGTGGGTTTCCAATGAGTCCTTTTCTTGTGGTTGGGTCATTTCTAGTATTCATTCATTGGGAAAAGTGTGGCATTGACATGTCTAAGGTGTTGTCTTGTGTCTATGTGAGTCGATGACTTGTAAGTGTCGTATGCATCTTTGAGTTTTCTTTACTTGGAGCCATTGTGGTGTTGTGTAGTAAGCAATGTAAGTCAAAAAAAAATTATCCTGGTATTTTTACTGTTGTTTTTGTGTGTGTAAAATGTGGGTGTTACATTTGGTATTAGAGTGAGATTCATGCTCTCGAACCTCTGGGGCAGATTGTATTTGTGATGTTGTTACATGATGGTGGTAGATATTTGAAGAGTAATGTGATATAAGCGTGATGTGAACTTTGTCGTAATTGTGATATTTTAAACACACATGTTGTGTATGTTAGTGTGTATTTGTTACCATGTTGATGTGCTTGTGATGAGATTATTATCTCTTATTTTCATAACTTCTTTGAAGATTCCATATGTGATGTAACCCCCTTATTGTGTGTGAAAAATCATGTTATTGTGGATTGCAGAGTATTGAAGCATTTTTGGCATTATGTGATATGAAGGTGTATTGAGGTATTGCATGAAAAAGTTGTTGTAAAGTGAATTGGATTTTATCGTGATGTCATCACCATGTTGTGATAAATCATGTGTGTCACCATGTTGTAATTGGAATTGACTATATGTTGTAAGGTTATACATTGTGTTCCTCATACATATAATTCATGAAAAAATGTGATGGTTCATGTCGTGATTTAGGGGTATATGGTGGGTGTATGATCCCTAATGTACAGTGATTGCACTTTGGGTGTAGAATGTGGTAATGTGATGTATCATAACCCGTAAAAGTAATGATTATGTTATACCTTGTATATATACCATGCATAAGACGCTATGCTTAATGTGTGTGAATCACCATTGTGTTAGTGATGTAGTTATATCTTATGTTGTGGACCTTACACTAACCAACCCTAAGGGAAATCGGTAAATTGTGTATGTTTGGAGTGAGAAAATTTATAACATTGACAAGTCACTTGAGCCGAGTATTAGATAGGAAGTGGAGCCTTACATAGGCTGAAAACCCACTTTTGTTAATTTGTTATTTGTGGCACTTGCTCAAAGGGTGTCATGCATATTGTGTTTTGCGGAAACCTTAGGCTCAGTAGATGGTGACTTATACCCCTTTCTCTCTCCCAATATGGTTATCGCATGGATTCAACCTAGGTGATTTTGACTATGTTGATCCTTGTCAAAGTGGTGGTGAGATGATTTAGACAGAGATGACGATAGTTGTATTATTCATATGATATTTTACGAGCTAAGGCTCAATGTTTTTGAGTGCCAGCAACTTGTTAAGTACCCCCTTGGTGGCTATATAAGGCCACATAGTTATCGTAATGTGTTATTCTTATACATGTATTTTATTTATAAATTGAACACTTTCCCTTTTCTTGCTAGAACCAATAATTTTCTTGACTGACATGTTCTTATATTTTGGGCATTTATTTGGTTGTTGCACTAACATTCAGATTTTGCACTAACCATGGCTAATTAGCCATTTTCTTTTCTCAATTTTAAATTGTGTATCAAGTTTAAAAATTTATAGCCTAGCTCAAGGCTTGGGATTGTTGCCACTTGGCATTTTATATGGATTGTTATGCTGGTTCTAATTTTGTAATGTGTTGGAATAGGGTCATGGGATTCACCATGGAGTGGTGGGACCTATGGAACTACTTCGTTGTATGGGGGTACACCCCAAGGAGTTACAGATAACTAGTGGGTTGTTGAACCATGAGTTATTATGTCACTTGGGTTAAAGGTATCTTAACTCTATGTGCCTAGGGATATAGGGTGACCGGCCTATTTTGGGGAGTGAAAAGGAAAATTTATCTTTATTTTATTGCTTGAGGGAGGTATAAGAGACTTGAGGGATTCATAAGAGACAATTGAGGGAGGCATAAGAGACTTGAGGGAGGCATAAGAGATTTGTGTGTGTGTGATTGAAGCTTCGGGAGGTATGCGAGTTGTTATGATTTTTGGGTGTGGTGTTGTGATGTATGTGTTACTCGTGTTAGTTGGATATGTCTTGTGATGTTGTTTCCATCTTGACACTATGTACCTATAGTTATGGTCTAGAGTTTTGTGAAACCTTTGTATGTGTACCTGTTGGGAATTCCATGTTGTTGTAGTCTTCTTATGTTGCACGAGGACTATTGTTTTGAGAGCATGTGGGGCTATGTATGTTCTTTCCATGGTTTGGTTGAGTTCTCAAGATGTGATCAAGTCGTAATAGTATGTAGCAATATGTCCTGAGGATGATCAGTGTTGTGTTTGGCCCTAATGTGGTATTGTGATGTCAGCTTTTGTTCGGCACCCACAAAGATAAATGAACTAAAATCTTAAAACAATGAAATATTTAGACTTTGAGATTGATAAATATTGTTAAAGGAAGACTAACTAAGTAACAATGTAAAAGAGAACTACCAATCTTCACAGAACATTAAAATTTTAAGAATTGTCTAACCTTCCTTCTTCTTGTGGTTTACCTTACCAGCAAGTATCTTTGTTGGCGAAGTACGACATTGATTATCTCCTCCTTGCTTAGGAATACCTCTCCTAAACTTGACTTGTGTCGCATCGAGGGCAATGTTTTTATAAGGAGAGGGAAATGTAGTGCAAACCATTATTATAAATATAATGTAATTAAATAAAATATAAAAAGAGAAAGAGAGAAGTGGCATTGCATTGTTAGTGGGAGACTCTTGACGTGTGGGGAGGGTGAAATGGATAGTTTTGGTCATAGCATGTGATTCCATTTAAGCCATGGATTGAGTACATCTTCTAGAATTAATTGTTTCAACTTCCCAAGGTGTTGGGTTCTCTGACATGCATATGGGCACCCTAAAGGTCCTTCAGACCAGTAATATCCCCTGCATAATATCACAACCACTTTATTTGAGATCTAGACCATGTGGAAGCCCAAGTCAATGTTGTAAATTAAAGTAGTAATTGGATAGTTGCAATAGGAGAAAATCCCACGAAATTCATTTGGGATACTTTTATTTTCTTGCAATCCTCCTAAAATCACTCATTGCACATATAGCTCTTACTCGATCCTTTGCATTCAACATCGATATATGAGAACCCTTCAAGATATGTTCATCCATTGAGAATGGTTCATCGGTTTCACGTATTGCGTAAAGGAGGGCATAATGGAGTTCAAGTTGAGTTTTGAATTCATGTCATGTTAAATCAACACATCCATAATAGCCTTCGAGCTGGTGTTGTTTATGGGTGTTCCTTTAAGGAGGGTGTGTTGTTGACGAAATGCCAAAGACAGAGGATGTGCTGGATATGCAAGAATGTGGAAGCATATACATGCACGTGAACTGTTAGCCAAAATTCCTAACAAAAATGTAATCTCGTGGATTGCCATGATAATAGGTTATTCTTAAATTGGGTTTAGCTAAAAATGGGTGTGAAAATTTCAAGTAAATGCATTTGCAAGTGTAGAGCCTCCTACTCTTTGCCACATGGTCCCAACCTACATTTGAATGGACCTCTTGAACTCATTTTAGACATCGAACAAAGCATAAAAATGGAAAAATTTTTGTCAGGTGTTGTAGTTTTAAGTGCTTTGGTAGCTATGTATGAAAAATGTGGAAGCATGTGCTTGGCATGTGTGATATTGGAATAAATGCACGTAATGTGGCCTCATGGATGACTATGATAGTAGGATACATACAAAATTGGTTTTTTGAAAAGGCTTTGGAACATTCCAGTTAATACAAACCCAGGCTTCACTACCTTTGCCAACATCCTCCACCCTGTAAAAAATAAATGGATGGATTTAGAACATGGAATGGACATTCATCAGGCATATTGATTACTACCTGACTTCTTTGATGCTAGCAAAAGTGTCCGTAGAAATAGTCTCCACCATAAAACAAATAAATAAATAAAATGGGTGTCTTCCCTGATTTTGTTTATGTAGATTCTGATGGAAATAGTGAGGTCAACAGATACAAGACTTGTATGCGGTCGGGAGGCAAGATGGTGCATTGTTAATATGTTACCAAAGGTATATTCAAAGTGCAGATGTAATTTTTGATGTCTCCTTGAATGCCACTGATAATATGAGTGTGATTTGGGCTCTGGGTTTAATGAGGCCACTAGATAGTCTCCACTCATTGTTCTTATCCCTAAATCATGGAGGTTCTCTGCTTGTTGCATATGGTCATACCACATTCAGGTTTGTGGACGTGTAAACAAATAAATTGAACCATTCAATTGGATGCCTCTTAGAGATATACTCTGTGGGCTTCAATAGTTGCAAGGAAAACTCGGGTTGGAGTGTTGGATATACCCTAGATGGCTACAAGAAAGTGTAATCGATGGGTGTGATGTCAACTCCCTAACACTGCCTCACCATTTCATTTCGGACATGGTTCATCTCTCCTTATCTTTCATAATTCTCATACTTCAGTTTTTCTTTTGCAACGAAATATAATTTTAAGAGCTTAGGATTATCATATATTTAATTGTTCTATAATTACTTGTTGCAAAAAAAAATGTCATATTGTAACTCACACAGCCCAAAATAATCATTTTGTAGTAAACCATGACTCATTTTGAGCCGATTCAGAAAAACTACCTGACCAAACTAGATCACTACAGTATTGTTTTATCGACAAGTTGAGGTTGAATTCCTAGTAAATATGTTGACCATATCCTGGTTTAATTAGATAAATTGCAATTTTTGGGGACTCATGAAAGTAACCTTCTTAACTCTAACAAAGGGATATTAAGCTTCATTCACGTACCTTGTTATGTGAGGTGTCATTTCAATCCATGGATTGACCCAAAATGATCATTTGTGACCTTTCGATGCCCTTATAGGAGTCTGCTACCTGCTTTGTTTTTAGCGGCGGGAAGCTACTAAATCTAAAAGTTGGCTTTGGTTTTGGAACGCCATTTGAAACAAGGATAGAGAAATTATTATCCGCCTTCGCAAACCTCTAGTACTTTTACTAGATAATTACCTGAAACCTTCAGTTTGGAAAAATTACATTTCAGGTTAGTTTGGCAAAGGAATCTTTGAGCCTCTGGTCACAATTTGACGAGGTCAAACTGGACCAAATTTGACTTGTCGCTCCAGAAAACATGTCACCATTTGAAAACTATATTTTTCTAGTTCTCAGTCCTTTCGAATCGATGAATTCTCAATATATAGGGGAACTTTTAGGAAGTTTGTCATTACGCATTCATCCATCGAATTTTAGTTTTGGACGTGGTTTTCTTAGCCCTTGAACTCATTTTCTATCATTAACAACTAGCTCATTTATGACCGATGGCCCCAGAAAATCATCCACTAATCGTAAAGTATTCGTCAGTTCATATGAACTCTTGGTATATAAGTGGGCACATATGAATTTTAACCGTGGTGTGTTTTCTCATCGGAAGACAACTTTTGAAATTGGGTTCTTAGCCTCCGAGCCTAATTTGAACATTTTTGTAGCTAGCAGGAAAATGTAAAAAGAGATTGGTAGGACCCCTGGCGGGATGCCAATCCATGGTGGAAACTTTTGACACATGTAAATAATTGTTTGAAAAATCTATACTATAACGTTTTGTATGAAATAGAACTTTGACAAAATGGTGTTTCTCTCTCTTCCTCTCTCCTTGTCTTTCCTTGGTTCTGAAGTAAAGTGAAATGAAATGAAATGAATACATGTTTCTAAAACTTTTCTTTCAGTGTAAAGTTTAATTATTATTACATGTAAATTGGAAACTAAAGACATTAATTATGTTATATTAGAGTGGATTCCATGCCAACGAGTTATCACTGATTTCATGCTCACATGGTTTTGTAGGATGCAAGAAAGATAGCGAAAAGGCGATGTGAAATTCATTATTTATTATTGTGATTTATATAGGTCATTGCAAAATGAATATATGAATAATGTAGTCTCATGTTCTAGAAAAATTATATATGAAATTTTCTAATATGTATCAAATGCTAGTTTTAGGGATACCTTGGGAAATGCACATTTAATCATAGGTGTAATTTTGATTCATAGTTAAGTGTGGTAAAAAATATTGATATATATATATATATATATATATATATATATATATATATGTTAAATGAATGTGAATTTAATATATTTCAATGCATTTCTAGTATGTAATAGATGATTACATAATTGGTGTTGTGTTTCTTACCTTGAAAATGTAATAAAGAAATCTAACCACAACAGTCACCCCTAACATAAGATTCATCCATAACTTGTCTTGATGTGTGATCCTCCTTAGCGTGGAAGAAATTGAAATCATATAATGATCTTAAACCTTGTACTCGATGACACCTCCTAGTTTATGTAAATAAGACCCCTAGTTTGTGTTATTGTCATGGTTTGTATGTTTAGGATTACCGTTGTGAACCCGATGGTTAGGAGCGGCCTAGAAAAACTTTATCTGGAATAAGTAGATGTAACCCCTCCTTATTAACTTTGTCGTCTACCAAGTCTTATAAAGTGAGATCTAGGAATTTTCTCCATCATTGAATGAATTCCTTGTGGGATCTAGACGACACAAATGGACCTAGTACAATAGTTGTACTATTACTTAAACTCTTGTTAATGATCTCTTCATTTCTTCGTGAGATAAATGTGTTACCTTGGTTCTAACAACATAACACCTTGGTCTTTCATGAAGATTGTTTAGCATAAATATGTACTCTCACCTTAAACTTATTTATTGTTGGGGGTGTAGATATTTAGTTGTAATTGGAATTATACCAAACAGAGGTAGTTTTCTTATGATATTCCCATGATTGATCTCTTGGTGGGATTATATTACACAAGTGGATGTCTTGGTTGCGGTATGTGTTAACATTTCGGTGTTTAAGAGAAAATAATTGGGTTGTCTTGTGTTGGGTTACGTTCCTTGTAATAGTGCATCCATTGGTAAAAATTATGTGTTATTTTTGTTTACAAATGTTATAAAACAATGCTAATAGTGAAACCATATGTGATGTAAAAGTAAAGCATATAAGAGTAAAAATGAGATTTGAGGTTAGGAATAATGCCACTCTTGGAGTCCTTATAACTCAATTAAAATTTTCATGTGTTCGAAGAATATGAGTTTCCCTTGGTGAGATCAAAATTTGAAAAAAAAAACAAAAGATATATATACATAATCTAAATACAATTTCTTGTTGTAGGAATGTTGAATCAGGAAATAAAGATATCGTGATCGAATAATGTCTATGGGAAAAAGGTATCTTGAATCCAAACTAGCCCCTTTAAATCCTAATATTACTTTCTGGACATCAAGTCAGATTCACTTGAGTTGTAAGGGTAACATGTAGACATTGAATAAACATTTGAGAAGCATTTTCTTAACATAAGAACAAGATAATTAAAGTATTGTATATACGATTTGAATTAGGCCAAATAAGTATGTAAGTTTTGGAAATTTCTATAAAGGATTAAAAAATCGACTTAAAATGGTCGAACTATAAATTAAATGTGGAATGAACTTAAAATTCTGTAGGTGGAAAAAGGAGAAAATTATCCTTGCAAAATAATGTTCTTGGAATGTTAATCGTATCTAATATACAATTAAATAAATGATGTGTTGTGGGTTCCCAATGAGTCCTTTTCTTATGGTTGGGTCATTTCTAGTATTCATTCATTGGGAAAAGTGTGGCATTGAAATGTCTAACATGTTTTATTGTGTCTATGTGAGTTGATGACTTGTAAGTGTCATATGTGTCTTTGAGTTTTCTTTACTTGAAACTATTGTGGCGTTGTGTAGTAAGCAATGTAAGTCAAATTTTTTTATCCTGGTATCATTTTCTTGTTGTTTTTGTGTGTGTAAAATGTGGGCATTACGGGGTCTTAAAATGAACCCTGGAACACAAAGAAATGGGAAAAAGAGAAGTGAGAAATATTCCTCCACTCCTCCCATATGTGTTCTATTTTCCCTCATATAACTTGTAAAACTAAATATTTTTACTAATTTTACGCTGCATATTGAGCAAATTCCATACAATCACAAAAATATGGAGTACACACTATATAAGAAAAAAATATTTGTATACCCTTAAATTGGCCCAATAGATGGCTTCTATTAAATAAATACTATCTGATATAAAATAGAGAAAAATTGTCACAAGCTTTTCATTGAAATGATATTTTAACAAGTCATGAGACAGATAGTTTTCATGACTACTCTTTTCTGTCGACTTACATGGATATTGGAAGATGTAATATACTATACATTTAAGAACCGAAGTAGTATAAAAATACGGTGGTTAGGGTGTAATTGTAAATTTTAATGTTCATATATAAAAATCTTTCATAAGGTAGTCACCCCAACACGATAACTCAATATTGAAAAACTAGATTAGAATGCATAATTACATGAAACCACGAGTGAAAAATATATAGATATGTAACTTGGTACGAATTTTGTAGGCATAGACAACAATTTTGTGAGATGATGAAAAAAAGATATCAATAGTTACAAACGTCTCAATGACATAGAGATAATATATGTGATAGAGTGTGCGATTAGGAGAAAAAAATACCATATAATACTTTTATCGGGTTGTAAGCATAACAATTACAAGATCATACACGGGTGGTAATCGAAGAAATACAACATGCTACATATCTTTAGGGTCGATCATGGATAAAATAAAATCAAATGTTTTTTTAATTCATGCGATCCTATTCATAATCACAACTATTTTTAAACAAACTTGATGAGGACATCCATGATTGGAACATATACAAGGTAGACTTATAAAACATTATACCAACTACTGAATAGAATACATAACATGGCGACGTATGTAATTCCTCACATTTTATTTCAAAGAATACATGCATTGCAGGAATTGCTTTTTACAAATAGAAATTTTTTTGTCGATATAATCATCGTTTAATCATGATCATGATTGACATCTTAACAATCATGAATAATGTTATCTTCCATCATCATCATCATTATAAATACATGAATAGGGTTTAAGGTTTACAAAAAAAAATTGGATGACTTTTTGTGTTGTTTAGAATAAGTGTTAATATTGAGAATGTCATATTGATTTATAACGAATCCAATGATATTTTAAGGTTTGACATTATCATTTATGGGGTATCAACCATGCCATTGGAATCTACCGTAAAATGTAAATAGGACAAGCAAAGCAAACCCTACGTGTGGAATCCTAAACACTAAACAAGGACTATTAACCCTAAGTTCAAAACACTAAACACCAATGTAACTCTGTAAACATTGATGCAAAGATCCAAATACAAAACCCTAGACCCTATACACAAACCCTAATCTCGAGCCCACATCAAGGATTTAGGGTTTATAAATTATGTTTAATAATACGAATCTTAAGTTACCAACTAGAAAGGTTTTCATCGAGGCCATTCATGCATGAAATAAATGGCCACCTTGTTTTCCTGACTTTATTTTTCATATAATCTTATGTATAATACAACTCACACGGAGGCTACTAGCATACCTATCTTATATAAAATGTATGTAAAATATGCCGAGAGGTATAGTTTTCAAGGTGCCTATTCCACTTGTGTCACACATCTAAAATAGGCATCTCGAGAATGATACCTTTCAGGATATTTTACATACTAGATTTGTATAAACATAAATCAAAATGTTGTATGTCAAATATCGAGAGAGGTATCGTTCTCAAGGTGCCTATTTTAGATGTGTGACATAAGTGGAATAGGTGCTTTGAAAACAATACCTCTCGACAAATTTTACATATATTTATATACTATAAGTATGTTAGTATATTCATTAAATAGTTACATAACTACTATTTCACGTAAAAAATTCAATACTAAAAAATTGTGATAAAACTATTATTTTCATTAATAACAATTATTCTTATTCTCGCATCAAAAGTTTTGTAATTATTATTATAAAAAATAACCAACCAATTAAATATATAAAGGTGTAAATATTTTTGTTCTTAAATTATTACAAACATTTTTATTTTCTAATATCTATTATGAGATATGGTGATAAAATATATATTAAAGCATCATAATAAAACTATTTTATCTAACTCATAAAATGAGTACTCTATAACATATATTAAATAATATGTGAAAAAAATACACCATAAAGTGATTCTAATTTCGTATAATGAAGATTTTTGATAATCATCTCCAAACAAAATTTTAAAATTTAAAATTGGTTTGAAAAACATAGATTAAGGGAATTATAACCTAGAAAGTATTTTTAGATATTATTCAAATTGTGTGAGTTGTTTTATGTAGAAAAATAGGGAGTTTTGAAAGAAATTTTAGGAAAATATTCTAATCGAAAAGAAAAATAGATTAAAAAAACATAAAAGCATAACACCGTACAAAGTTGCACTTGTCCTAGTTGAATTTGTATTGTTATGGCTGATTTTTCTTTCTTTTTATTAATGGTTCTTTTGTGATGCCCTATTAAGTCGTTACTCTTGTTCTTTCTTTGGAGACTGTGTTGTTAAGCTTTGAACGCCGTTGTGCTTCCGTTGATCATTAGTTGGCTTTGCCTTGTCGCAGAGAATAATCGAAATTCTCCCTCTTTGTCATGCTTGCTTCTGTCTTTGTCGGTACTTTACTGTTATGGGCCCTCATGACGGCCAATTACGATTTCTCTATTAAAGGAAAATTGTGTTCTCGGTTTGTCGAGCTTGCTATTGGTCCTTATTAATATGATTTATAATATATTAAAAATAATAATGATAATAATAACATTATAATTTAATTTGTTGATTGACGATTATTTGTTTAGTGTCAATTATTTTTATCAATATTGTTATTTATTACCTTCAAGATATTTTATTATTGATCGCTCTCATGCTCGAGCTCTTGATTAAGTGAGTTTTGTTTTGACGCCATCACTTTGGGTTCTAAAGGATTTATTTTCGAATCCCTTTTTGGTGTCAGGACGTTTTAAAACATAATAAAAAAATAATAATAATTGAATGGGTACCAATTATATATATTTTTATAGATATATGGATCTAAATAATAATTTATAATTTTTATTGAATTTATTAAGCCTTTTCAGGCCTCTAGGCATGCCTTGTTGCAAGTTAATGGCAATTTTACTCCTCTCAACCACCAACCTAAAAATATTTATGGTCATTATTGCATCTTACTTGGCATGAGGGAGATTGGGGGTGGGTGGAATTCTGTCATTCCTTCATTGTGGTGCCATTTTATGCTCTACCTTGTAATTGAAGGCATGCTTGGAACAAATCTAGAGATTGTTGTTTTTTTGTTTCCTGGAACATTTTGGGGGAAAGGAACTATGACATTTCTTGCTGGTTGTGTGAGATTGATGGGTTAGAAACCCCTTTTGTAGATATGGAATGCCTTGTGGGGGAGTAGCGTGTGCTTTTGGAGAAGGATTGTAGGCATGTTAAGTCTAAACTCTACAATATTTTGCTACCCTTTCTATAATATCATGAAACAAATGATCTTCTTCTATGATGGTGTCTAGAAATGGGTTTGTTTTGGTGGTTTATTGATTTCCTTGAGTGTACTGGTTGCCCCCTTTGTATCTCCTTCGAATCGCTAGTTTTGCATGGATTAAACCTTTCTCTTCCTTGTTGTTCCATTATGAACTGATGAGTAGTAATTTGATTTAAATTGCTTTGTTATTCATATGATATTTGGTAAGGATTTTAATAAATGAAATATGGGTGCTTGTGTAATTGATTATTTTTATGGCTGTATGGAATATTGGTAAACACTGTAACTTGTGATTTTGTGAGGGTATTCCATGGCTCATATTATATGTAAAACCTAGTAATTTTGGGATTCTATAACATGGGAAAATTCTAGATTGAAATGAGTTTCATTAGAATGCTGGGTATTATGTTGCCTTGTTACACCATTTATTGGTATGCGTTTTGGGTCTTGTGAAAGAGGGATGACATTCCCTGGCCTTTTCCCTTTGTTATGGTTAAACTAAGTTTTGTTTACTCGACCTTCTGAGGTTGACATGAAGTATCTGGATCTATATTTATCTCAAACTTCTTACGGTTTTATGTTATTTTGATTATTTCATTCCAAGTCAAGTTTCGAGTTGCTTCGAGTTGGAAACCAAAACCATGTATGCGTATTTTTTCTATTAACGTAAGGATGGCATATTTGTTACTATTAATGAGATATGGAATGGACGTAAGGATCTCAAATGGGTGCTTGCTATAGGAATTCATGTACTCCCCAAGTTGTTGGAAACTCAGAGAAATCCTGTAAGATGATTTTGGAAATGGTTTACCTTTTGGGCTTAAAGAATTGAGGATATTTCTATGATTTGTTTGTATATGAATGCACGCCTAAAGATACTATTAGTTATTCATCTGGCATCTTCTCGTTTGGCTAAATGAACAAATCTTGATTCAAATCCTTGTTTTCTTTATGAAAAGGGGAAAAATTCATTAGTTTTAATGAATGGAATCCTTACCCATTGTTTTTCCTTGTGGCTTGGAAGCCAGTTGTTATGATCTTGGCCAATACAGAAGTTTTGAGATGAACCCATGGCTTTGTTTGTGATAACTCATTCCATGATGGGTGATAATTGGTTATTGCATTAGTTAACTAGATGTGACCACCCATATTAGCTTTTATTTCTCCTGTGATATTGGATTTGACTTGTGCTATTGTGTAATCCTTGAGTGGGTTGGGAAAATTCATAACAAGACCATATGGTCTTGATTTCAGCTAGGAATATATTGTTCAATTTAATGTTGTCCAATCTCCCTTGCCCTCGTGGCTAATGGTATCAATTATCGGGAAATGTTTGACTGTTCGAAGGGTTATGTGGTTTTGTTAAATTTTTTATTCACTTCACCTTTGACACCAAGCTCTTGGGATATTTCAATCATGATTATGCCAGGTAACCACCCCAGATGGATATGTGTGTTTTTTTTATTTATGCTTGCAACTCGTTGTAAGGCCTTATAGAGATTGGGGCATCGATGATGTAATTACATATCATGTATCAAATCCCTTGAATGTGAACTCAAATATCATATATTATCAGACATTTTTAATTTAATCAACTTCAAACATGTATGATAATGTAAGAAATTTGTAAAAATTATTACTGACATTTGGGGTTATTATTCCTTCATATTATTTAGAAAATTTGACGATTATGATGAGGTTTTTTGGTAGAATAATGGCGTCTTGTCTCTTTATTTTTATGTTTTTGAAGAGTGGATTTGTTTATGTTAAAAATAATACTTTTAAGAGACTCTATAAGGAGGAGGTGCTAACTCCTTGGTTAAAATTGAAATTATAGATTTTTTTTTAAGGTTACGATCCTATATTGCTATGAAACCTCCCTTCTAGAAGGATTGAATAACTTTGTTTTGTTTCGCGCCCATGATCGTAACTAGTATTTTTACATCCCTAGTATTTTTTCTTTGAGATAGATGGATCGAGTATTAGATTTCAATCACGTAATCCATATGATTACATGATTGAAATTTCAATACTCTTGACCCTTTGTTCCTAACCAATAAGGTCTTGCCTTGATTTTTTTTTTTGAGATATCATTCTTACTAGAATAATTGGCTTCATCCTTGTTGGCTGGTGTAAATTCTTATGTCGAGTGAAGAATTCGATTAGTGGCTTGTGGTTTGATCCATTCTTGAAAAAGAACATTCCTTTCATGATATTGTTAAATGTTAGTTTCTTGTTGCGATGGGTAGTCTTAACATGCTCAGTTCTCACAATCGACTCGAGTTAATACTCTTGCAGATGGCTTGTGCGTGTTGATAAAAGAAAGATTTGTAAAGGTTTCATCGGTTTGATTTGTGAAGTTCCTTTCACAAATGTCAAATGTGTTGTAAATCTTGCAATGGTGTTTGTAATGGAGTTTGGAAGGCCTCTTGCCTTATATTTTCAGTATCTATGAAATAAATTTGTCTTGTCCTTTTGTAGCAAAACTTGTAATTATCCTCGTGTGAAATAAACTTCAATCTTTACCTTGTTATGAGTATTATTTTTGTAATATTGTTTATCAGTCATGAAAATGTTGTAGCATGGCTTGTCCTATTTTTACTTTCTTGTTCTTAGCCAAAGTGCAATCAAATCTCTTGACTCCTTTGGTTCATGTGCCATGTTGAATAGAAATGTTATAACCATGTTTAGCATTCTCGTTAATAACGGTAATTTCTTCTTTCAGGTACATAAAACTTTCATGTTTAATAACCCTCCATGGTATTGGCATCAATGCTATTCTAGGCATGTTTTTGTGGGTTGACAATCCTTTTTCTAAAGTTAATCAGAAATACAATAAAATGAATACATAGATGAATAGATAAATAAGATAAAAATGAAATTGTGTTTTTATAGATAAAATTAAGAGTCCTTAATTGGAAGCAAAGGGGGTTTTCTACCGGTGTAAAAGAATCCACCCTCACTAACCTTAAGCTATGAATTAAACTTTTTCTCATTGTTGTGAAACATTAAGTATTTTTTTAAAATCAAGGTCATTTTTGGCTTTTGGGGATATAGTTAGATCTTAGTTAGTAGGGGAGTTTGGATAAGAACACTTTAAGTCTTGTGCTTCTATTTTGGGAACCCCATGTGTATCCTTTGTCGAACTTAATCAAGAGTTGGCTAAATGAAGCTTTTACCCAAATCCAGTTGAACTCTTAAGTCTCATTAAAAGACCGGTTAATAACTAAGGAGATCATGATGATGAAATAACTTGACCTTCTCTCTCTAACCTTTTCCACAATACCTTGTAATCTTCTCTTAAATGTAGTTATCGTTGATCCTTGCTTAAGGAGGTTGTAGTTCTAAACCTTAATGGCACTCCACTTCAGTTAGAGCTTACGCTCATCGCCTGTGCAATGGAGGTCCATATCAAGATTTTGTAGCTCGGGCATGTTTATGCAACCTTGTGAGAGATGGAAGGTGTCCCTTTTTGTTAAATGAATTTAGATATTTTTTCCAGTCTTTAGTTGAACCTCATTCAGAAAACTTGTGCTCAGGCTAATTAGTCAATATTACCAAAGTAATAAGTTCACCTTTGTGAGAAGAATGCTCAAATCAAACATGAATCTTTTAGATTGTAAAGTCAGGTCTTGAAAGACATTTTTGGTAAATGCATAACCTTAAAGGATTGTACACCATGGAGTGTATTCAACTGTGACTGTGTATTGTGGTTGAGTTGTTTTGTGGTGCCTTGTCAAAGAGAAAAGTGAACTGTCCTTGATGGGTGTTAGATGTTTCCATTTTTTCTATATGGTAATCGTTTAGTTAAGATGTTTGAAGAGTTATTTGTAGCCATTGTCACCACTTTTTGTGTCGTTCTATACTTCAAACAAGTCAAAAAATATATATCTGTACTTTCCTATGTTGAGTCTGTGTGTCAGAAATAGTGGGCATGACATCTTCAGTAATTTTATCACCAAGTATTTTTAATGTGGACCCGGTTGTAAGAGGTCGAAGTGCCTCCAAAACACAAACAATTTTCCAAATATCAATAAACTTCAAAATATCATCTTTCTCATTCCAAAATTCATGCTAACATTTTCCAACACTACAATCTAGCTATTGTTTTGCATTATATCTAAGAAAAACCTTAAAATGCCTAAAATTCATTAAAAAAATACCTAAGGAGGACTTAAATTTTTGTCTACAAATCATGCTTTCATAAATGAAGGCTTGTGCTTAATATTGGCTTAGTCCCTAAAACAAAGTAAATAATATTAAAAATCGAAATTTTAGACAATTGCGAAAAAAAAGGTTACGACCCAATTTTAAACCCCAGGATAAAGAATTTCCATAGAAAATATATGGTCAAATGACACCCACCCTTCATGAGAATGGAGATCATGACATAGCACTAGTAAGAATCTACCTCCTTTGTCATGGGGATAGCTGCATAGTGGATTAAACTAACCACCATGCGACACGACACACTAATTTTTCGCTCTCCTTAGAGGATCAAGCTACTTTGGTAGTTCAAGACTATGCCCTACACCCACCTTTCATTCCCTACATAGATATATCCTTATGCACAAGAGAAATCCTCGAGATACCTTGCACATCTTCTTAGTGTAACCAACTCACTCATTGTAATGCCCTATTCAACGTTACCCCGGTTCTTGCTCGACGACCCTATTGATAAGCGTGGGTAAGTGTTGTGTGTGCTACCATTTTCTATTAGCCAACCTTGACCTTGTCTCGAGAGAAGGATCAACATCGTTCCTCCCCATCTCGTATCCCTGTGTCCTTGTCAATAATACTTATGGTCGGCCTCTGCAACGCCCTTTCCGATTATCCTATTAAAGGAAAATCTTGTCCTTGTTTTTTCGAGCTTTTCTATCGGTCATTATTAATATTACTAATAATTTTTTTATTTGTAATAATAATAATAATAATAATGATAAGAATAATATTTTTATTTAATTTTCGAGTGATGATTATATTGTTTTAGTGTTTATTTTATCGATATTATTATTAATTACGTCTAAGCTATTTTATTTTATTATTGACCCTTTTTGTAGCAAGAGCCTCTTTTTGCGAGAAAGGAAGAACTTACCTTGTAGTCGTGTCATGGTTGGTTGTTTTCCTAACCTACCATCGAAAACTCCAACCACTAGTCTTTTCCTTTTGGTCGTTTAGGCCCGCCATACATGCTTGTGTTTATCATTTAAATTGAAGGAGTGTTGGATATTCTAACCACCGACGTGTCATTCTTAATGACGCATTATCCTTCTTGTTTGCATGGGAACTATTGATTTCTTTCCTCGTGGTCTTCTGGCATGTGGAGGCATGGATATGCCTTGGAAGTGGGGATGCCTACCTCCTTGTTTATCTTCTTTATGGCCATTTAATTGGCTTGTCTTGCGTGGGATAGAAAGAATATTTATTTATTTTTTTGGGGCTTGGTGTCACGCATTATGAGGCATTTCCTTTCCTTTTTCTGTTGGTAGCATGGGGTTGGGAAAGTGGTTGTGGGTCTGTGTATGGGGGATTTTTCAACTACAACGTTGGACTAAAGGCTCCTCTCCTACGTGCGTGGGTGGATGTCCATACCTACTTCAAGCTACCTTTTGACCTGGCTACGTGGGTATGCTTGGAAAAGGTGAGGTGTTCAGACTGGACGCTTGGTGATGGTGTGGGGAGGGTGAAGCAAGGTTGAATTTCATGTTTACTATTTTTTGTTTGTTTATCCTTTGTGAAGGCATTTCTGAAGACCACATCTCTTTGAGGCATTTTTGTAGTTTCCACGCCTTATTCATACGTCCATGTTTGCATTCACAACCCCTCTGGCTCCTGTGACACCATGCATCAAACGCGTCCACCTGGTGCCTCGTTGGATATCCTTTCCTATTCCTAAGCTTATTATTTTTTTCCTTGGGCCACGTGTATTCTATTTAGAGCGATCGAATAGGGTTTTTTTTTTTTTTTTTGGTTTTCCTTTTAGTGCTTGTCAACATCATGGTGTCCTCAGAAGACCACATATTTTGAGGAATTTTTCAAACAATTTTGTTGGCCTCATGTTTAGTTCCATATCTTTCTTACCTAGCGAGGTGGCACTTACATCGCTTCTTTCAAAGAAATATGTTTCCTTGTGCTCCAAGGGATGTTCTTTCCCTAATTTATTCGATCCCATTTTTGATACATGCTTTAGGAGAAAGTTGTAAGGTTGTGGGGTTTGAATTTTCCCTTCCTCCCACATATTCCTAGGCTGCCCATTTTTCTTTTACATTTTGTGCATTTAATGAAGTCTTAATGAGTCCTTAAGACCACTTTCCTTTCCATCGATGAAGCTCATGGTTTTGGGAACTCCCTACCCGTGTAAATGTGGGATTGAGTGCAATGTTGGTGCCTTGTAAGTCGTGGACGAAGATTCAACTAGAGGTTTTGTTCTTTGGACTTTGGGGTGTTTTGGTGCCTTGCCAAAGATAGAGGAGCGAGGCAAGATAATTCTACTCTTTTCTACTTTTCCTAGAATCAAAATATCATGAAATTTAACCACCCTTTCCCTTAATTGGTTTGTCATTTGGATGTGTTGCGGGAGATCTCTCCTTTCCTCTCAATTTCTTCTTTTTTAGCTATTATCGTTGTCAGTGTGTTAGTAAAAAGCATACATGTATTCATCTTCTCTGGGTGTTATGTTTTCTTTCCTTAGTGATCGACCTTCATCCATTTTTTTATATATCTTCTTTTCTTCAATTGAGTCTAAAGTTTGTTATGTTGTTTTTAGCTAGTAATTTCTATTGTGAAAGTAAGCATGCGATAACTATGAAAATATTTCTTATCACCTAAGACTTTCATCTTGTTTCTTAATTTTTAACTATCTCTCAAGCTGCTTTGATAACCTTTTTGATCTCGGGAAATAAGGGTTGTAGGATTGGAGTGATCAATACTTGTGCTAGTTGGGTTAGAGTTTTGGTACAAAAAAATTTTAGAATGAAGAAGTTTATCTGTAACATTTTTGGACATTGCGTTTTTGAGTTTCTGGTATCATTAGTCTTGTTCCTAGGATTTTAAATCCTTCCTTATGAAGTACCTTGACCGTCCCCATCAACTTGAACTGTAACTAGTTTTTAGATCACCTAAGTTCAAGGTTACAATTGTGCAATTATAGTACCCAATTATTACTAGAATTACTTTGGTCTAATTCCCTCTCGGGAAGATTTTTGGTGGCATAATCCAATTTTCTAACTTGTGGTTTTCTCTTTTATAATGTTAATGTTGTTAATTAAGATTGGTTAGATTCTATGCATGTAGATACCTTAATGTTTTGCGATAGAATTTGATATGAAAGTTATTAACCTTTGGGGAAAACTAATCATGCATCAATAATCTTATGGATTTATAGCGGAAGGTGTTGTTTTGATAATGGCACTTAGTAATATATGTTAGTACCTATGTTTGAATGGTTGATTTTGCTTTATCAAGGGTAGCCTTAAAATATTTTGTTTTGAGAAAGAGATAATTTCTTTTAATTAAACTAAACTTTAGACTTATTGTGGAGGTTTGTAAATCCTTAGTGATATAAAACTTGGATGATGTTTTGTATGCTTTTGTTTAACGGAACTCCCTTTTTCACTCACTTGTTGTTACTAGCCTATAAGGGCATTGGCCCCTTCCTGAATGATTGGGGAATCTCTTGGAGTTAATGGTCAAAACTAGTATATTTTGCCTTCGCTTCAAAATTTATGTTGTATGGTGGCCGTGTATTAGATTTCAATCATATAAACTATATGATTACATGATTGAAATCCTAATATACTTGGATTTTCATTTTAATCTTTGAACCTCATGGTTCCTCTTGGTTGGGTTGATCAACTCTTGTCATTTTAGAAATCTAATATCGTAGCCTATGCTTTTGGTATCTTTTGATAATTTTAGATTGTTGGTCGAATATCAAATTTCAATCTTATAATTATTTAATTATTTGATGGGAACCCTGTTTCCACTAGATTGTTTATTTCTAACTTATAGGGTCAAGGGCCCTTCTTGTATGATTGTTAAACTTTCGTTGCTTTTGAAGTAATGTTCATAACTGAAGTATAAGGTTTTTCTTCTTAGATTGGAAAGGTAGAGACTTTATTGTAACTTGAGAAGTCCTTAGTGTTTAGAGCATCGAACGAAAACATGAAATTAAATGTTTCCTTTCATGGTATTGTTAGATAATAGTTATTGTTGCTTTAGGTGGCTTATGTGAGTAGATGACATATATACTTGTAGACTTTTGCATCAACCTCAGGTGTGAAGTTATTTTGCAAGAATTTTTTTTTATGTTGTTCAACTCGGATAAGGTCCGTGAAAATCTTAGAAGAGGGTCAGTGCCTTAGTATAATGTATTTTGGATTATGTTGTCTTAACTTTGGAAACCTTGGCTTGTTTGACTATCATGGAAAATATAAGAAAATTAGATTACCGCTTTGTTGAGTGACCTTAATGGATTATAGAAATTCTAAGAATAGTGTAGCGTTGCTTGATCAAGGTTTTTACTTTTTAATTCCCAAGTCATGGTTCCTTAGAATTGTTTTTTCTCTTGGGTTCGTATGCAAGTGTTGAATACTAATGATGTAACAATGTTTAGTTATCACAAAGGAGCAATGATAAAATTTTCTCCTCGAGATAAAATGTTGTGTTTTGAACCCTTCTTCGACATCGTAACAATGTAATTATGAACATTTTAAGATGGTTAGGTAATCCTTTTAAACATTCTATATGAGTGAATTAATGTAAATGTGACCTAATTGAGAACAATCAATTCCATTAGTGATCGAGAGAGGAAACTATCCTTTATAAAATAAAATTATATACCTTGTTATCCCTAGCTAAACTAATGGACATTATCTTTTTGGTGAATTCTTAAATGATCTTAAGGTGAAATCAATGGTTAGATTTTAGAAGATAATAAGATTTAATAAGTAGGAGGAAATAGTTTAGAAACCATGCAATCTATCTCTCAGCCGTTTGAAAGGTAAATTGTTTTCTTTTGTAAAACTCATCTAGTGATGTCTAAGTGAAATTGAAAGGAATGATAACTAGATTGTACCAAGCCAAGAACATAGATTCTAATCAAACACCACGATCTATAAGATGAAAACAATTCACCAGAATAACTTTACATAAAACCTTTGCAAAAAAATGAGAAACAATATCATATATTATTATGGAACTCAATACAATACATTGAGAATGGGCCTTGCTTAAATAGGCAAGGAATAACAATCTAAGAACTAGTCAAGGTCGTAGATCAAGCCATAAATCAAGGAAATAACTAGTCATCAAAGAACTAATCAACACAATAGATTTAGGAGAGAACTAGACATCAAGGATCTAATCAATACCATTGATCAAGGAAAGAACTATACCTAAAAATAGATAATATCTTCTAATATCTAAATAAGATAAAATAAATATCCACACACATAAGTGGGTGAGGATAAATACAATAAAGGTAAATAAAGTACCTAGGTTAACATGAGCTAAGGTAAATACCTACTCTAACACCCCCCCTCAAGTGAAGCTAGGGGATAAAATAGATGTGGCATGTCCACAGTATGAGTCCCGACAACTAGGCCTGATGAGGTACTCATGTACAATAACTGGAAAAAAGGGACACCACAAGGTACCCAAAACCAGTAACAACAAAGTAAAGAGAGTAAAGACCTACTCTCAAGGCATCCCAAGAAGCTCAGCTCAAAAACTCGTACAATCTTTGAAGAAGTTTAGTGTGCACTTTGTAGTGCGAATCCTTTGCTTGATCACAAAACTCAAAAACAACTGACACTAGGCTCCACCAGAATAGCTCCATACAAGGAGACTGTCAATGGAGTGATGTCGAAAGTGCAAAAAAACACCAAACATAATTTGATCAAGTGCTACAAATAGGTGTGCCACGATCCAAGAACAATAACCAAAGCAACAAGGCAAGGACACAAAATCTAAGGTAACAAGGCAAGGACACAAAACCCGAAGAAGCAGGATCAACACCACACCCTCCCATACTACTTGAATGGGTGGAGTGGCACTACAAATCTGTATGAGTTGTCAAAACAACTACTCGAACACTGACAAACTAACACTAGGCTACACCAAAATAGCTCTCCCACAAGAGAGACATGCCAAAAGTGTTGAAAATATAGATACAAATTCTCTCAACAAACAAGAGAGACTACACTACACTGCTTAAAGGAAAATGCTCAAAAAGAAGCATCACAATGCGGAAGGTATAAAAAGTGGAGCAAGAGGCTGAATGGTGGAGGAGCCACGCCTGTAGAGTCCTCTCAATGAATGCCTATGTTACCTCCACGAGTGATCAAATATCCACCCCAAATAAACACGGATGGATGAAGAAGATGCCTGCATATGACTTGGTGTAAAATGCACAATGGGTACATGCAAAAGAACATCAGAATGTGTGCTAGGTTGATCATGTCTGACAAATGAAATCTTAGGTTTCTCAAGCCTGAGTGAAGGTGTAGAACTCATGTGTTGCTCATGATCCTCAAAAAGAGCAAGCGAAAAAAAAGGAGCTCTATCAATGTGTGATCCGAATGAAGTATACGCTTGAAAACCAATGTCATGACAAGAATTCCAATACCCGTGAATGTCTACCAATGACCCTGCTAGCGAGACCCATAGAACGGAGCATGCGAGATCTAAATGTAGTGGTATGCTTCTCAAAAAATCCATGCAGCTGAGCAGAAGTAGGATACACAATATGTGGTACTATAATAGGCACAGATGTGGAAGAGCATGCAATAACAAGCCTCACAGGTTTAGAAGCATCAAAAGCAGGTTTAGGCTCAAAGACTGGCAGATCAATGTCAGTGGGTACAAGAGCAACAACTGCAAGTGGACTAGGAGCATGGATATGGTTTTCCACAATATGATAGTGATGCTATAGGCTAGCAAATTTGTTCTGCAAGGAGTGTATTATTGTATCCTTATTATGAATGAGTGATTGTAGAAGAGAATTTCACTTCTTGAGCGATCTATTTTCTTCCAAAAATTTTACAATATCCTCTTGAAGTCCACATACTTTAGAGAAAAACATATCATTCTCAGAATCCATGATAGGTACAAAGTCGTTGGGCTCAGCCGAAATTGCGTCCATAATTGATTACAACACTCCTCCATATTTGGCACTTTATAATTATAGTGCAAGTCTAAAAATAAATATTTCCAATGGAAAGAGCACGAAAAAATGGCACTCAAAACAGAGTTACCGATCAAAAGTTACAAGCTTTTTAATGTGTTGCTCTGTTATTTATTTTAGGTGCCACTAAAACAAAATAAAATGTCGTTGCCTTCACCGCACAAACAAAATTAAAGGGGGCTGAAGTTAAGCACCTACTAGTAAGAATCACAAGCTTTAAGCCCTCATATGACCATACCATATGACCAAGGGCTAATGTTTTCTTTACCACATTGTACCAAGCCGGGAACATAGATGTTAATCAAACACCATGATCTATAAGATGAAAGCAATTCACGAATAACTTTACATAAAACCTTTGCAAAAAAATGGGAACCAATATCATATATTATTATGGAACTGAATACACTACATTGAGAATAACTAACAACTAGATAATATCTCCTAATATCTAAATAAGATAAAAGAAATATCCACACACATAAGTGGGTGAGGATAAATACAATAAAGGTAAATAAAGTACCTAGGTGAACATGAGCTAAGGTAAATACCTACTCTAACGAGAAACCTTTAATCGTTCTCGGATAAATTCCTAGCCCCAATCAAATCTTGGTTAATAACTAATGATATCTTAAAGATGAATTCAATTCGAGCTTCTTCCTCTATCCTCTCTCGTGTACATTGCAATCTCTCTCAAGTGTTGCTAAACATTTGATCTATGCATAAAGGATATTATAGTTCGAAACTAAATGCTACTACTCTCAACTGGAGCTTGCACTCATCACCTTATGCAATGGAGATAGGAGGCAAGTTCGTAGCTTGAGTATGAATAAATATCCTTGTGAGAATTAGAACAATGTCCTTTATTATTAAAATGAATTCATCAACTTATTGACTTATTATCGAGGGTCCTCTTTCTGAAAACTTGATCTTAAGATATCTAGTCAAAAAGTATAAAAGAGAGAAGTTCACCTTTGTTAGAAGAATTTCCCAAATCAAATCATGACTCTCCTTGATCATAAGTTTAGGCCTTGAAGGAATTTTCTGGTAAATACATAATCTTAAAAGATTTTCCATTATGGGATGCCCCTAACAATAACTATGTATTGATTTGTTCATGTTGGTTGTTGTATCTTTTCTTGTTGACTATGTGGTCAATGTTATGTCAAGATTATTTAGAGTTGGTCGTAGCCCCTTCTGGTCAGCTATGTCATCGTGTAAACTCCTAGTAAGTCAAAAACAATTATCCTGTACTTTGCTATGTTGTCTTGTGTGTACGAAATAGTGGGTGTTACACTTGGTATCGAGCAAAGGTTCATGCTCTCGAACATCCGGGTCAAATTGAATCGATGATGATGTTGCATGGTGGTGGTGGAAGTGATTGCAAGAGTAATGTGACATAAGCATGGTGTGAACTATGTCGTAAATGTGATATTGTGAGCGCACATGTTGTGTATGACACTTAGTGTGCAACTGTTAGCATGTTGATGTGTTGGAGATGAGATTATTCTCTCTCTCGTTTTCATGAAATCTTTGAGAATTCGAGTGGGATGTCTTGTCTTGTTACATGTGGGTGTGTTGATATGTTGTATGATCGGGTTAGTTGTAGTGAACTGGATTTCTTAATGATTTCATTATCATTTTTGTAGAAATCTGTGTATTTCCATGTATATGACAGCTGAGTGTATGTTGTAATTATGCTCATCATAATTATAATTCATGTAATATAAAATGATTCGTGTCATGAATTTAGGGACATATGGTGGGGATCTGATCCCTATCGTACAGTGATTGCACTTTGGGTGTAGCATGTGGTGATGTGGTGTGTTATAACTGTCAATGTAATGTATGTGATGAACCTTGTATTGTTACCATGCGTAAGACATTGTAGTTAATGTACGTGAACCACCATTGTGTTAGTGATGTAATTGTATGTTATGTTGTGAACCTTATGCTAACCAACCTTGAGGGAAATCAGTAAAAGTGTATGTTTGGAGTGAAGGAATGTGTACCGGTGGCTGTAACTCGAGCTGATGTTAGGATCGGTAAATGACAAATTGTGCTCCTCTTTCTCTCTCTCCTTGTGGTTGTTGTATGGATGCAACCTAAGTGTAGCTATGACTATGTTTAGCCTTGTCGAAGTGGTGGCAGGATGATTCAGATAGAGATGATGACAGTTGTACTATTGATATGTTATTTTACGAGTTGAGGCTCGATGTTTCGAGTGCCAGCAACTTGTTGAGTACCCCCTTGGTGGCCAGACAAGGCCACATAGTCATCGTAATGTGTTATTCTTGTATATGTATTTTATTTGTAAATTGAACTTTTTATTTTTTTAACGCAAGGACCGAGAAGTTTTCCTAATTTTTATGTTTTATATTTTGGGCATTTCCTTGGTTTGTGGTACTAAAATGTGTATTTTTCACTAACTATGGCTATTCAGCCATTTATTTTGCTTGGATTTGGATTGTCTTTTAAAATTTTAAAATTTTACCACCTTGCCAAGTTTTGTACTTTGCCACTTGGCATATGAATCAGATTGTTATGCTTGTTCTATTGTCGTGATGTGTGAAATAGGGTCGTGGGATGCACCATGGAATGGTTGGACCTATGGACCCACTTCGTTGTCTGGGGGTAAACCCCAAGGAGTTACAAATAACTAGCGGTTTGTTGAACCACAAGTTATTATGTCACTTGGGTTAGGTGTTTTTGGACTCTATGTGCCTAGGGCCATAGGGAAGCTGGCCTCTAGAGGGAGGCATAAGAGATTGAGGAGGCATAAGAGAAATGATGGAGGCATAAGAGATTTGTGTGTGTGTGATTGATGTTTTGGGATATATGTCAATTTATTGCACGATGTCTTGAGATTGGTCCTATGATGTATGTGTTCCTCATGTTCGTTGGATGTGTTCTACGATGTGGTGGATATGGCATTGATGCCTTTGTGTACACTTTGTACTGTAGCTTTCATCTTGAGCTATGTGAAATCTTCATTTGTGGAATTGAGGAAATGTCTAGATGTTGTAGTACACTTTTTTGGAGTATTCTATATGTCAGTCATAGATGTGTGTCAAGTGCTATGTTATGTGGACCGTTTCTGTACTCTTCCATATTGGGTTAAGCTCTTGTGGTGTGGTACCGTCATAAAAGTATGTACTAGTATGTTGGTGAATATTTAGTGTTGTGTATGACCTTGGTAGGGTGTTGTGATAGCTAGTTCATATTGGGAACCCACTAGAATGAATAAACTAAAACTCTACAACAATGAAATTTTAAAGAACTTGAATTAGGAATAATGTAAATGAAAAGAGTCTAATTAAATAATGAATAAGAGGGAACTGCTAATCTTCATAGAACTTTTAAAGTTAAACATTTTCCTAAAAATTTCTAGGGCCACCTCGTGGCCATGCTCTAATGTCTAAAATTTTAACCATAGGGTGTACATTCATCCTTATTTGTACCTTGATGCGTACCGCCTTTCCTTCTTTTTGTGTTTTGTCACATCAAGGACAATGTTCTTATAAGGGGAGGAGAATGTAATGCCACGTTCGATGTTACCCCAGTTCTTGTTCCGAAGACCCTGTTGATAAGTGAGGATAGGTGGTGTGTGTGCTCCCGTTGTTTGTTAGTCAACCTCGACCTTCTCTCAAAGAAGGTTCAACGTCCTTCCTCCTCGTCTGCTCTCCTCGTGTCCTTGTCGATGCTACTTGTGGTCCACCTCTGCAGCGCCCTTTTCGATTATCCTATGAAAGGAAAATCTTTTCCTCGTTTTGTCGAGCTTGTCTATCAGTCGTTATTAATATGACTAATAATTATTTTAAGTTGTAAAAATAATAATAATATTGTTATTTAATTTTCGACTAATGATTATTTTATTTTAGTGTCAATTTTTTCGATATTATTATTAATTACGTTTAAGCTATTTTATTTTATTATTGATCATTTCTATAGTGTGAGCCTCTTTTAATGTAAAGGAAGAACTTACGTTGTGGTCCCATGTTGGTTAGTCATTTTCTGAGCTACCATTGAAAACTCCAACCACTAGTCTTTCCCCTTTGGTCGTTTAGGCCCGCCATACATGCTTACATTTATCATTTAAATTGAAGGAGTGTTGGATATTCTAACCACCGACCTACCATTCTTAATGACGCATTATCCTTCTTGTTGGCATGAGGACTATTGATTTCTTCCCTCTTGGTCTTCTGGCATGTGGAGGCGTGGATATGCCTTGGAAGTGAGGACTTCTACCTCCTGTTTATATTGTTTATGGCCATTTAATTGACCTATCGGCGTTGGATAGAAGGAAGCTTTTTTTTTTTTTTGCTTGGGGCCTTGTGTCAGGTATGCTAAGGCGTTTCCTTTCATTTTTCTATTGGCAGCGTGGGGTTGGGAAAGTGGTTCTGGATCTGTGTATGGGGGATTTTTCAACCGCCACGTTGGATTGAAGGCTCCTCTCATGTGTGTGTGGATAGATGTCCATACCTGCTTGCAAGCTACCTTTTGATTTGGCTACGTGGGTTTGCTTGGAAAAGGTGAGATATTTAGATTGGACACTGGTGATGGTGTGGGGAGGGTAAAGCAACGTTGAATTTCATTTTCATGTGTTACGTGTTTTTATCCTTTATGAAGGTGTTTCTTGGAGACCAAATCTCTTTGAGGCTCTAATGTCTAAAATTTTAACCATAGGGTGTACTTTCATCCTTATTTGTACCTTGATGCTTACCGCCTTTCCTTATTTTTGTGTTTCTGTCACATCGAGGACAATGTTCTCCTAAGGGGATGAGAATGTAATCCCCCTTCGACATTACCCCGTTCTTGCTCCTAAGACCCTGTTGATAAGTGAGGATAGGTGGTGTGTGTTCTCCCATTGTCTATTAGTCAACCTCGAGCTTGTCTCAGAGAAGGATCAATGTCCTTCCTCCCCGTCTAGTCTCCCCATGTCCTTGTCGATGCTACTTGTGGTCCACCTCCGTAGCGCTCTTTCTAATTATCCTATGAAAGGAAAATCTTGTCGTCGTTTTGTCGAGATTGTCTATCGGTCATTATTAATATGACTAATAATTATTTTAATTTGTAAAAATAATAATAATATTGTTATCGAATTGTCGACTGATGATTATTTTATTTTAGTGTCAATTTTATTGATATTATTAGTAATTACATCTAAGCTATTTTATTTTATTATTGATCATTTCTATAGCGTGAGCCTCTTTTAATGTAAAGGAATAACTTACGTTGTGGTCACGTGTTGGTTAGTCATTGTCATGAGCTACCATTGAAAACTCCAACCACTAGTCTTTCCCCTTTGTTCGTTTAGGCCCACCATACATGTGTACATTTATCATTTAAATTGAAGGAGTGTTGGATATTCTAACCACCAACTTGCCATTATTCATTACACATTATCCTTCTTGTTGGCATGAGGACTATTGATTTCTTCCCTCATGGTCTTCTGGCATGTGGAGGCGTGGATATACCTTGGAGGTGAGGACTTCTACCTCCTATTTATATTCTTTATGGCCATTTAATTGACTGTTTGGTGTTGGATAGAAGGAAGCTTTTTTTTCTTTTTGTTTGGGGCCTTGTGTCAGGCATGTTGAGGCGTTTCCTTTCCTTTTTCTCTTGGCAGCATGGGGTTGGGAAAGTGGTTACGGATCTGTGTATGGGGATTTTTCAACTTCCACGTTGGATTGAAGGCTCCTCTCTTGTGTGTGTGGAAAGATGTCCATACCGCTTCAAGCTATCTTTTGATTTGGCTACGTGGGTGTGCTTGGAAAAGGTGAGATATTTAGACTAGACACCTGGTGATGGTGTGGGGAGGGTGAAGCAAGGTTGAATTTCATGTTTCATGTGTTCTGTGTGCTTATCCTTTGTGAAGGTGTTTCCTGGAGACCACATCTCTTTGAGGCATTTGTTTCAGTTTCCACGCCTTGTGCATACCTCCATGTTTGCATTCATGGCCCCTCTGGCTCCTGTGACTCCATCCTTCAAACCTGTCCCCCTGGTGCCTCGTTGGATGTCCTTTCCTGTTCCTAAGCTTCTATTTTTTTCCTTGGGCCACATGTATTCTGTCTAGAGCGATCTGAGAAGGTTGTTTTGTTTTTTTTTTTTTATATATATTTTTTGTGCTTGTCCAACATCATGGTGTCCCTAGAAGACCACATATTGTTTAGGCATTTTCCAAAAAAAAATTGTCCTCGTGTTTAGTTCCATATCTTGCTTACCTGGCCAAGAGGCACCTGCGTCTACTACTTTTAAAGAAATATGTATCCTTGTGCTCTAAGGGATGTTCTTGCCTTACTTTATTATGTCCCATTTTGGACGCAGGTTGGGAGTAAGTTGTAAGGTAGTGGGATTTGACTCTTCCCCTTCCTCCCACATGTCCCTAGGCCTACCCATTTTTCTTTTACATTTTGTGCTTTTACTGTAGTCTTAGCAGTCCTTGACACCACTTTCCTTTCCATCTGATGAAGCTCATAGTTTTGGGAGCTCCCTACCCATGACAACGTGGGATTGAGTGGAATGTTGGTTCCTTGCATGTTATGGGTGAATATTTAAGTAGAGGTTTGTTCTACTAGACATTGAGGTGTTTGGGTTCCTTTTCGAAGCTAGAGGAGCAGGAAAGATAATTCTACTCTTTTCTAATTTTTCTAGATTTAAAATATCGTGAAATCGAACCACCCTTTCCCTGATTTGGTTTGTCATTTGGATGCCTTGCGGGGAGATCTCTCCTTTCCTCTTGATTTCTTCTTGTTTTAGCAATTATCGTTGTTAGTGTGTTAGTGTAAAGCATACATGTGTTCCTCTTCTCTCAGTGTTATTTTTTCTTACCCGAGTGATCAACCTTCTTCCATTGTTTTTAATGTCTTCTTTTCTTCAATTGAGTCTCAATTTTGTTATGTAGTTTTAGCTAGTAATTCTCTGTTGTGAAAGTAAGGCTGCTTTATAACTATGAACTCTTTCTTATCACCCGAGATTTTCATCTTGCATCATACTTTATTAATTCTCTCTCTCAAGCCCCTTTGATAACCTTTTGATCCTGGGAAAGAAAGGTTGTAGGATTGGAGTGATCAATGCTTGGGCTAGCCGGGTTGGAGTTTTGGTATAAAAAAATTTAGAATGAAGAAGTTTGTGTGCAACGTATTCAAAACTTTCGTGTTTGAGTTTCTGTTGATCATTAGTATTTTTCCTAGGATTTTAAATCCTTCCTCATGAAGTACCTTGACCGTCCCCATCAACTTGAACCGTAACTAGTTTTCGGATCACCTAAGTTTGAGGTTACAATTGTGCAAATCTAGTACCCAGTTATTACTAGAATTGCTTTGGTCTAATTCCCTTTCGGGAAGATTTTTGGTGGCATAATATACTTTTCTAACTTGTGGTTTTCTCTTTTATAATGTTAATGTTGTTAATTAATATTGGTCAGATTCTATGCACATAAATACCTTAATGTTTTGTGATGGAAATTGATATGAAGGTTATTAACCTTTGGGGAAAACTAATCATGAATCAATAATCTTATGGATTTATAGTGGAAGGTGTTGTTTTGATAATGACACTTAGTAATATATGTTAGTACCTATGTTTGAATGGTTGATTATGTTATCAAGGGTTGCCTTAAAATATTTTGTTTTGAGAAAGAGATAATTTCTTTTAATTAAACTAAACTTTAGACTTATTGTGGAGGTTTGTAAATCCTTAGTGATATAAAACCTGGATGATGTTTTGTATGCTTTTGTTTAATGGAACTCCCTCTTTCACTCGCTTGTTGTTACTAGCCTATAAGGGCATTGGCCCCTTCCTGAATGATGGGGAATCTCTTGGAGTTAATGGTCAAAACTAGTATATTTTTCCTTCGCTTCAAAATTCTTGTTGTATGGTGGTGTGAATTAAATTTCAATCATATAAACTTTATGATTACATGATTGAAATCCTAATATACTTGGCTTTTCATGTTAATATTTGAACCCCGTGGTTCCTCTTTGTTGGGTTGATCAACTCTTGTCATTTTAGAAATCTAATATCATAGCCTATGTTTTTGGTATCCTTTTATAATTTTAGATGGTTGGTCTAAATATCAAATTTCAATCTTGTAATTATTTAATTATTTGATGGGAATCCCTTTCCACTAGATTGTTTATTTCTAACTTATAGGGCCAAGGGCCCTTCTCGTACGATTGTTAAACTTTTGTTGCTTTTGAAGTAATGTTCATAACTGAAGTACAAGGTCTTTCTTCTTAGATTGGCATGGTAGAGACTTTATTATAACTTGAGGAGTTGTTAGTGTTTAAAGCATCGACCCAATTCTTGAAATAAAATGTTTCCTTTCATGGTATTGTTAGATAATAGTTATTGTTGCTTTGTGTAGCCTTATCTTTCTCAATTCTCATGAACTGACTCTTGTGGAAATTTTTTTACAGATGGCTTATGTGAGTAGATGAGGGATATACTTGTAGACTTTTGCATCAACCTCAGTGGTGAAGTTATTTTGAAAGAAAGTTTTTTTATGTTGTTTAACTCGGATAAGGTCCTATGAAAATTTTAGAAGAGGATCAGTTCCTTAGTATAATGTATTTTAGATTATGTCGTCTTAACTTTGGAAACCTTGGCTTGTTTGGCTATCATGGAAAATATAAGAAAATTGGATTACCACTTTGTTGAGTGACCTTAATGGATTATAGGAATTCTAAGAATAGTATAGCGTTGCTTGATCAATGTTGTTACTTTTTGTTCCCTAGTCATGGTTCCTTAGAATTGTTTTGTCTCTTGGGTTCATATGCCGTGTCGAATACCAATGATGTAACCATGTATAGTTTTCACAAAGGAGTAATGGTAAACTTTTCTCTTGAGATAAAATGTTGTGTTGTGAACCCTTCTTCGACATCGTAACAATGTAATTATAAACATTTTAAGATGGGTGGGTAATCCTTTTAAAATTTCTATATGAGTGAATTAATGTAGATGTGACCTACTTGATAACAATCAATTCCATAAGTGATCAAAGAGGAAACTATCCTTTGTAAAGTAAAATTATATACCTTGCTATCCCTAGCTAAACTAATGAACATTATCTTTTTGGTGAATTCTTAAACGATCTTAAGGTGAAATCAATGGTTAGATTTTAGAAGATAATAAGATTTAATAAGTAGGAGGAAATAGTTTATAAACCATGCAATCTATCTCTCAGCCGTTTGAAAGGTAAATTGTCTTCTTTTGTAAAACTCATCTAGTGAAGCCTAAGTGAAACCTTTAATCATTCTAGATAAATTCCTAGCCCCAATCAAATCTTGGTTAATAACTAATGAGATCTTAAAGATGAATTCAATTCAAGCTTCTTCCTCTATCCTCTCTTGAGTACATTGTAATCTCTCTCAAGTGTTGTTAAACGTTTGATCCATGCAAAAAGGAGATTATAGTTCTGAAACTAAACGGTACTTCCCTCAACTGGAGCTTGTGCTCATCACCTTGTGCAATGGAGATAGGAGGCAATTTCTGTAGCTCGAGTATGAATAAATAACCTTGTGATAATTGGAACAATGTCCTTTATTAGTCAAACGAATTCAGCAAGTTATTGACTTATTATCGAGGGTCCTCTTTCGAAAACTTGATCTTAAGATATTTAGTCAAAAAGTATAAAAGAGAGAAGTTCACCTTTGTTAGAAGAATTTCCCAAATCAAATCATGAATCTCCTTGATCGTAAAGTCAGGTCTTGAAGGAATTTTCTGGTAAATACATAATCTTAAAAGATTTTCCATCGTGGGATGCCCTACTAAGAATCGTATTGATGTTGAACTTTGACATTCCTTGTCGAAAAGAAAATTTATTTGTTCATGTTGGGTGTTGTATCTTTCCTTGTTGCCTATGTGGTCAATGTTATGTCAAGCTTGTTTAGAGTTGGTCGTAACCCCTTCTGGTCACCTGTGTCATCATGTAAACTCCTAGTAAATAAAAAAAAATTATCCTGTGCTTTCCTATGTTGTCATGAGTGTCTGAAATAGTGGGTGTTACACTCACCAACCCGCCTCAGAACTACCTAGCTTTGGGACCTCCTTGGGCTCATATTATGGTTCATCCAATTCTCCATACAGAACTCTTACTCACTAACTAGCCCTCAAATTATGATCTCCGAAAGTTATACTTCAAAGCATCACTTTTCTTTTTTCATTATTTTTATGTTATTTATTTTAAATACTTTCTTCAGTATTTTTATTTTATTTTTAGTTTAATTATGATGTAATCTTTCTTGTATGGCCTCTAAGATCCAATCCATATTTTTACCTTATCTAATAAAAATATATTTTATTTTATTTTTTTCTTATGTCTATTATATATACATTACTTGATATTTTAATTATATTATCTATCTATATATTTTATTTCATTAATATTTCAATTTGTATTGTAAGTTTTATGTTTCTCATAATGAAATTGCAAATGCCACAATACTAACACACATGACAAGCTCTTGTGTGACTCGAGAAATTTTAACATAAGATTGCAACACGAACAAGAAAAACTATTTGAACACATTATGAAATAACAAGACATAATTATGCTCATGATCAACACAAATTTATTTGAGGTTCATTAGATTCATCAGTAGGGGAAAGTTTCTTGAACAGTCTTAGAGCTTGTCAATGGTTGTACACTTTGCAACCATCTTGACACAATTAAATCTAAAACATAGGAGATAAACAAGTTTCTCATTAAGATGAGATTCAACCAAAGAAGTTCTCAAATACACCTCGGGTTATTCTCCGGTTCCTCCAATATCCGTGGTATTTATAATCCTGTAATAATAAGAGGAATTTCTATATTTTGACACTCTTTCCCTAAGTAATTTTCTCTTCTTTACATCCCAAATATTCAAATGCCCTTTTCCTATGCTCAGGAATTCTAAGTAATTCAACAATGGGAACAATGACTTTGATCTGGCTTAAGATTTGGGCTATGTCACAAGGAATATATTTGGGTAGGGCAGTATTAGGAGGGAGATTCATAGCTTCTTTTGATAGTATAGAAGTTTTTAGAGACTGGACATGGGCGGGAGCACAAGTTTTATCTAGGGTGATTAGGCCTTTTCTAGATGTATCTTTCTTAGGGTTTCCTTCCAGAGATACTAGTAAGAATTAGAATTTTTGGCTTGGTTTGTGGCCCTCCCCTTTGACATCCTTAATGTTGGTGTTATATTCTTTTTCTTGAGTAACTACCGCATTCATCAACAATGGTTGCATGTCCTCTTCGGAAGGGATCCCTTAATCATAATTTTTAATCATCAAATCCCTTAAGTATTAAAAATCATTATTAAGCATATCAAATGATTGCACCATATCAATTTAAAAATATTAATAGGAGGAAGAGGTAATACCCGGTGGACACAATCCTTGAAATTTTCAGTAGTTATGGCACTTATCAATTCGGTTGAGGTTTTCCCCTGTTGTGAGTTCGCAGGGCTCTACATCATGCACATATCATCATACGTCTCATCATCATCCGCTTCATCAACTTCATGATCTACATGACATGGGGAGTGTGGTAAGAAAGAGCTATCACACAACTCTATAACATTTTCCTCCTCCATAGTAGAATGAACCATGACGATCCAAAGGATCGGGAACCAATCTATTCTCCTGGGGGTTAACTTTTTGAGAAAGTTTGAGAAAAACCATTTTCCCGAGAGACCGTTTGAGAAACCTATTTATCTCCCGTGTTTTATATTTAATCGCATCAAGATGGTTGGTAGTGTACAACCATTGACAAGCTCGAGACCTGCTCAAGAAACTTTCCCTGGCATTGATGAATCTAATGAACCTCAAATAAATTTGAATTGATCACGAGCATAATTGTGTTCGATATTATTTCAAAATGTTTTCAAATAGTTTTTCTTGTTCCTATTTCAATATTATGTTAAAATATATCTGAGTCACACAAGATCTCATCCATGTGTTAGTATTGTGGCATTTTCAATTTCATTTTGAGAAGAGCTTTCATCTGGTAATTAAATAAACAATTTAAAATCACTTTATTTTCACTATGTTGATAAATATTGTTTTTAAGCCTATGAGTGTATCTTAGGTGTGATGAACTAGGGATTTCAAGCATTTAATTGATTCTTTAACCCGAGCCTTTGTGTTGAATTCTAGAATAATGTGTGAAATCGTGCATCTCGCCCCTTCATTGATACACACCTTTTGGTTGAAGGAATATTTTGGCTATTTTGAAGCATTTTGTCTGTGAGTGTTCCAATATTTGTAAAGGATCTCAAAGATCTGGTAAAATCACCTTCATCTTGCTTAAAATCCGACCAAAAACTTCTCAAATGATAAATCCTACATGAAATACCCCTGTTTGTACTGTGTATCCACAAATGAACAAATTCCACTACCAAAATATGCAGAGACAATCAAGTTTCAATTATTGTCTTTAGTAACCCGAACCTTGTCCAAGAAACATCTCCACTCTCTAGTGTGACAACTCGTGAGAGTTATATTGTGTTGTATTGATCATATTTTCTCAAGGTTCTCATGAAAATTGTGCAAAGAAGGATCTCTTGATATCCTTCACCAACACGGGTTACAGAACGGGTCCTCTCACCCTAGTTGAAGGCACGACCTAAAGTAGTGAGGGTAGATCAAACCCTCAATGAGGTGCTATCCATTTCTCCAATGCCTGAGTGACAAAGAGTCAGCTAAATCCCCTCCGACTACAAAATGACTCATATCATGATTCATCTGTCTCTAAGCATCCTTCTAGTTTTGTGATGCTACTCAGCCCTTGCAGGAGAATCAATTTGGATACCAACACGGAATGTAACTCTTATAACATGAGAACGGATTCCTCTGCATAACTTGCAAATTCTTCTCAACATAACAATCAAGCAAGAGTGATCAACAAAATGCTACCGTGTATAATTATTTATAAATGTTAATATCCCTTTTGAGCTAGTTGATGATTCCACTTTGAACAAGTGTCCCTCTTGGCTAGATAGTAACCATGTTATTGAGGATACTCCTTAGGATATCCATTCTTATCCTAAATCACATGTACTTATTGTGAACCCTCTCCTCAAGAGCCTTATCCCCCGATGAGTTGGATGTGGAGAGGGAATCCTTCTTTTTCTTAATTTCAGCCCAAAATTCCATTGAAGTCCCTTGCCATGTGGCCCCCGAAGTTGTTGAAGACTCAAACAAGGATGAATGGATTGTGGTTGAACAAAAAAGGAAACTGTTCTAAGTTAATGGCAGCCCCTTCCAAAATGACTCTTAGATCTCACACTTTGAGGTGATGTATGGATTTTTTGTTATAATCATTTTAGCTACTTGTGCGGTATTGTTCTAGTTGTTCCTTATTATTACTGGTAGAGGCGATCTCTTTTATTCTTCATTTCTACATCTTTATATCATTTTGTAACTTCTCGTTATTGTGCTTTGCGAATTTTTGGTCCCCTAAAAAATCACTCTTTTTATTTGTATTGATCAAAATTTAATACATGTAACATTATATTGCTTTGGGAATGGGAATTGAGATTTAGTATCTTACTTATTTCAAATAAAAATTAGAGGATATTCGACTCTTTCCTCTTGACAAGAAATTTGTCAAAACTACATTATAAGTAAAACTATGACCAAAAACACTTTACACAACATTTGTTGTCATTCCTAACTTCTTAAAAGATATAAATAATCCTATTAGGAGGAACACAATAATACCTTTCAAAATGAACATACTAACGTTTAATACTACAAATTAATAAAATCGTTGCTTCAAGCGGTGCCAAATAAAATCGGTTACCGCCTTACCACTGTCACGTTTTGGTCCCACATTTATCTCATAAAAAAGGCTTTTGTGATTTGGCTTATGAGGAATCATTAATTAATAAAAAGCTAAAACGAAACAGAAATGGACTCCTTCAAACGTATAAAATTGGAGGATTGATGGTGAAATATGGTAATGGAAATTTTGTCGATAATATTGGTACATGAACATGGCTGGAATCCAGGGACCATAAATGTGTAGGGTTGTCTTAGCATACAAGTGGCCAAGTTCCTTTTGTGCGTCCCACACAGCTTCTAGAGAAAACAACCTGTACATATTGTACAGCTTAAGTGTTGTATTTTCGAAAGGTTGGCGGAGCATCACATTCTATTTATTGGTTTTGGTATGCATACTGACGATGTACTTTTAATTCCACTTCATTCATAGATAGATATTAGCTGAAGTACTTTCCCATAAGTTGAAATAAGGGGGTAATAGTTTAAGGGTATTGAAATTTATTTTAGGGATTGTATTTTGGGTTGTTTTTCTCAATGTAAAAAGTACTATGTATGGAATGAGTTTTTGAATAGGTATTATTATAGAGACAATGTAGTATGACAATGAAATCCAATAAGGTATTTGAGAAGTATGTTAAAATTTGGTTTAAAACTTAGAGCCGCACATTGATATTAACATTTATTTATCTCGAGATGTTAAAAATTAATTTGCGGTTATTATATATGTTGTAATATTGAGGTGACATATAAAAAAATGAATTGTAATGTGTCAATATTAAGGTATTATTTTATTATAATGATGCATTACAATATAATAACTTGGAGCATATTTATTATGTCAATGTAGTTTGACACATTAATATTGGTGCCATGTAAATTAAAGATGAAACCAAATTTTCTCATGTTCATATAGTAGTTTATGAATATGTATCTTGTGAGTGCAAAGGCGCTTAAGGCCACATGTTAACATTTCCATAATAATTATGAGAATGTGTATCAAACCTATGGAATGTAATGTACCAATTTCAAGACAATATAGTAAAACAATGCAATATATTATAGTTGTTCGAAGTACATTGGAATAGAATTTGGAAATCAAACATTCGCAATGGTGTTATCATCATACAACACATTACTATCAAGTGTCATATGATACTATCAAGTATCGCATGGATATTGGTCAAAATATCATCGTAACCCGAAACTATAACTAAAGCCCTAATCTAGAACGATTGAGCCTATAGATCACGTATGTTCGTATAACACGTGGTAAAAATTGAACTCGTGACTGGCTTTGGCAACCTTGTGCCCCACCATTGGTTTGCACCATGCGGTATGAAAATTTATGTCGAAATTAAACATGTTGACCTCTCTCTGCGGACTTGCGTGATGGCTAGGGGCGGCCAATCTAGAACACGAGCATTGTGATGGCCATCGTAAAAAATAATTTGGGTTTTGGTTGGTAGAGGATGGTTGTTCAGAGAACTGAAACCCTAAATGTGGCCCAACTAATCTAGTGCATTGCATTGACAACTAGAGGTAAATAGGGGAAACATGTGGTGTAGGACGATAACTCTTTAGGCAAAGGTGCATTAAAGGTAAAGGGCTTTTCTCAATGTAATTCTTCAATTTTATGTGGAATTAGAAATACGAATGGTGCAAGTATGGAAATTGCTTTGTAAGAATTACCCGCTTACCTTAGAGAGAGTGATAACTTTTCTTTACTAGAGCACCCATGGACACAGTTCGGAGGCTTAACAGAGACTACATATACGACATAGCATTTGGAAAATATGGTTATGAATATATCCCCTATGCAAAACCTAAGGGATGGGGGTGAAGGGATCTTTACTAGAGGATGGACATCGGTCGATGTCCTTCCTTCAAGAAGTGAAGTGCGGCGGTAAGGGGAAATTCCATGCCAAGACCATGTCCTCCGATGCCCCTACCCCATCTCTGACTTTTGGGGAAGAGGACCTTCTCGAAGCTTAGTCATACTTATGATAAAAGGTCATATCCGTAGATTCGGTAGCTTTTAGTAAGTATACTGGTCCTTCACTCTGGGATTTTGAAGCACTTGATGTCCTTCTTGGAAGGTAAACTAGATATTTGCCCGTGCGAGAGGAAATTTCATTTTTGTTATTTAGTCAATCGCTGATAGAGATATCATTGTGAACAACCATCGGGTTTGCCTAACCCATCACCTATTCATAAATCGATGGTTCCCCCACATCCTACTACAATTTTTAGATATAAACAGTCTAATATCCATTAACAATGTCTTAGGCAGATTTATTGCAATTGATTGAAAAAACTATGGATTATACCCATGCAACCGATGTTCGAGTACTAGTGGATGTTAACACCTCGAATGGCCTCCCAGCTAGGATCAAGCTTAACGTTGAAGATAGAACCTGTACCCAACCCTTCTACTATGAATAATTTCCCATCAGATGCCAGAGATGTATTACTTTGGGACATTTCGCTTCAGATTGTTATTTTTGAGACATAAGAGGGCTGAGAGAATCTTGTGGTGTAAGGAAACCCTTCCTTTCCATATGGTGTTGAATGATACTTCACTTGTTGATTCTATCCTAGAATCTGACTTGGAGAGTTTAGTTGATGTAGTTCGAGATACATAAATAAGAGATCATAGTATGGATTTGACAGAGGATGATAGGGAGCTTGTGATCTGGTGGCAAACATGCGGACTTTACCAATAAATTATTATTTGGACATGATGATAGAGAACATTCTACCCCAAGGGGAGTCACCATGTAGCATGAATTTGGAAGTAATTATTTTTGTATTTTCACATGAAGATGCCATAGATTGGACAGTAATTGGAAGGAAGAAAAAGCAAAAACTCTGTGCACTTAGTGTGATTTTTGCTGAAGTTTGAAAAATAATTTACTGCTCCAGTTTCAAAAGTATTTATCTTCTGTGAGTAGAGTTTTCTTGGATTTATTTTTCTTGGGCTGGCCCTGTGGGATTTTAAGGATGTATGTTTTGTTCTTGGTGTACTTCACTTCCATATCTTTTAATGGCTTATTTTTATAAGGTTTGGGAACCATTCAAAATCACTAATCATAACTAAAAATAAAAAAACACATATGGTGTGAATTAATAAGTAATGTAGTGCGGTTACCATGTATGTATTAATGTTGAGGCCATGCATTATGCGAATGATTTTGGTCGACATAGCCTAAAGATGGTGTAATTGAGGATGATTTTTTTACAAATCAGCCTGACCTTCTCATCTTTTCATACCTTTATTTTCTTGTGTGGATCATTGTTTTGTAACACGTAACTATAAAAGTAGGCAAGATGTGCATCTTTTCTAGCGAACATACTCTTGAGATTGGATTAAATGTCAGTCTCTAGTGATCAACATTTTTTATGTATATTGTTATCTTATCAAGTGTCATTCCATGAGCCTTGTGGATGGTCGGGGCCGATGACATTTTGAGTGTGATATGTTACTTATTTCTATAGGTGACATGAGGAAGCGGAAAACATGTTGGGTGGAGGATTTAACAAAGGGAAATGTCTTTTTTGACATCAAAAACACTAAAGGACAACAAGTTAAGGGGTTGCGATTTTGGATTGTAGACAAATCCCATGAGTTACCTGAGTGCCCCATTAACCAATCTGGATTCAACCCATAAGTTTGATTTCAACACAACCTCTTGTCCTTTCCAAAGGATTACTATAGGGTCCAAGTGAGTTTCGTCAAGATTTGTTAGCACTCTATGAATTATTTGGTTAATATTGCTTATAACAACTTGAAGGTACAATGATTTTAGCATTATCTTAGTGAGTGACAAGGTTACCAAATATGGTCGATTTTCACAAATTTTCCGTATTTTTTCGATTTCCTCAGTCCACTTTATGAAACTCCAAAATTTTCAATATTTCATGGTTAAAAATCAGAAAAAAAACACAGCTATCAATAACTACAAAATTACCAAATCTGTTTCCCTAAAATAAAAAGCCAAAACTACGATAATTACCTGGAATCCAGCAAATATGTTTGTAAGTTTTTATATTTTTAATAACCGATTGGTAACTATTAATTAAAGGCAATTACATGGTGAGAGTGTATAGCCAGCAGTAGGAGGTAAAAATATATAAAGAGAATGATACAAATGAGGGATGACTTTTTATAGGGAGCTTCATAGTTGTGTTCCTATTTTTAGGAATTGTAAACATTTGTCAAAACTCATGATGTTAGAGACATAAAATATGTTATTTCCATCATTTTAGTTAATGTATACATGTTTTAAGTTTAAGCCAGAATTCTTTTTCACTTTAATAATTTTTAATTTGTTGTATAGTTATGTGCTTAATTATTGAAATTACCATATTATATATATATACAATTTATGTATTAATCATATTTTTTAATGGACCGTTTTTTTTCCATATTTTGCATACATAGTTTAATACTCTTCGTATGAGAGTTGCTACTATGGTGTGTGAGGTTGCTAATTACTTTTATTGTAAATATGCTTTGTGTAATGCCAGCTAAAACACACCCCAAATACAATACCAAAAACTCGGATAATTTTTTTGACTTGCATGGAGTTTACATGACAACACAGGTGACCAGAAAGGGCTATAACCAACACTCAAGAAGTTTGACACAACCTTGACCACATATGCAACAAGGAATCAAACAACACCCATCACGAACAATTCACTTGACTCTTCGACAAGGCACAACATAAGAGACCAACCACAATACATAGTTACAACTCAGGGCATCCCATAGTGTAAAATATTTTAAGGTTATGCATTTACTAGAAACATCTTTCAAGACCTGACTTTACGATCAAGGAGATTCATGTCTTGATTCGAGCAATTCTTCTTACAAAAGTGAACTTCTTTCTTTTATATTGTTGTCTAATCAACTTAGGATCAAGTTTTCGAAGGATAAACATTCTATAATATGTCAATAAATTGCTTAATTCATTGATCTAAGAGCATTTTCCATTTCCCACGAGGTTAATTAAACTTACACAAGCCACTAAAACTTGTTCCACACCTCTATTGCACATGTGATAAGCACAAGCTCGATTGAGGTAAAGTACCATTTTAGGTTCAGAACAATAATCTTCTTTGCTAAAGGATCTAAAGTTTAACATTACTTAAGAAAGATTAAAATGAATCAAGGAAAGGGTTAAGGGGGAAACATGTCAAAATAATTCACTTTGGGGTCCCATGGGTTATTACTCAATCTTTTATTGAGGCTAAGAATTTAAATTTTTATTTAGACTTTGCTTGATTAAGTTTGCCAAGGGTAAACCATTTACATTTCAAATGATTGAGAGAGAGATCGAAGGGTTTCTTAAACAATTTCCATCCTACTTATATAAGTTCATTATCTTCTAAACATAAAACATTGATTTCAGCATAAGATCATTTAAGAGTTAACCATAAAATGATAATGTTGATTAATTTAGCTTGGGGACAAACAAGGTATATATATATTTTTATTACAAAATATAGTTTCCTCTTTGATCACTTAGGGGCTCAAAAGTTATCAAGTAGATCACATCTACATTAATTTATTCAAATATAAACCTTAGTTTAACCTTTATAAGGATTATCCAACCCATTTTGTTATGCTTAGAAATACATTGTTACTATGTCTTAAAAGGGTTTACAACTCAACATTTTGTCTCAAGAGAAAAGTTTATCATTACTCGTTTGGAAGCTATACATGGTTACATCAATTATTTCCAACACGATGCACAACCCAAAGGAACAAACCAACTCAAAAGAAACCCGATGCAACTCTCCCTTTTTCTACTCATGAAGGCCATCTGCACATTTATAGCCTGATTCAGTTCGCGAACTGAGAATGATAAAAACTACACATAGGAATCATATGCTACCATTAACAATATCATAAAATGAACCTTTTATTAAATGAAATAGTGCTAAGCTCTAACCCACTAACAACTTCTTTAATCATGCTGGAAGATTTACTATTTCAAATTAAGAAGGAAACCATAAAAATCTGTTATGAACATTGTTTCTGAAACAACAAAGAGACTACTATCATTCTAGTAGGGATCAAAGACCCAATGAGTGTATTGGGATTTCAATCATGTAACCATATAAATTACATGATTGAAATCCAATACTCAACATCAATCAACATTCCTTTAAATAAGTCATAAGATTTAATAGGTTTAAAGTTAGAACTTTAACATCACATACTAACCGCTAACTTCCCCTTTCAAAGGAAATTTACCCCACAACATGCCTACACCAAATTTCTTGCAAGGAACATACAGAGTAAGTTCTAACAGAAAATTTCAAACATAAGATCATCTTGCCATGTTATGTACAATAGTCAAAAATATGATAAAATAAATAACACATACTTAGTAAATCAAACAATTAAAATGAATCTAATGCCACCATCTTACCAAGATTTAAAATATAGTCCAATCAATTTAATTACCCTTAAACCTATATTAATAAAATTTAAGCGAACTGTCACAAAGGAACTAGTATGATGATGTTACATGAATTGCACTTAGCCATATCTCCTCCAATAGGTAACAAAAATCCTAAGCTTCCTTAATATATTCCAACACCCTCGTTTGAGCCAAAATACCTTAAACAACTACACACAAAACTTTATTAAACAAATAAAACTCTCTCTCTTATTTATTTTGAACAACAACATATTCTTTTATCTCGCCACTCCTGAGTACCTCCATCTCTCAATCAAAATATAATAAATAACCAAAGTCTTAAACAAGGAGAAAATTTCCTTAGTCACGTCAGATAATAATAATTATAAATAGTAAATCACCAAGTCATCTCAAAAGTAATACTTCCCTCTATCATCACAAATAAATCATGATTCTTCCTATTCGTAAGCAAGTTGGAGGCGTAACCAACCCTATCCAACCTACTAGGTAAAGGAATGCCTTAAGTTATCAAAAGATGGAAACAATGATTCCCGACCATTATAACGAACAAAATAAGATAATCAACCAAACTCCTTTCATAATAGATAAGACTTTACCATTATCTAGATTTCTTCTTATTTTATCACAAAAGGGTAAGGCATCAGCTAAAAAGGCATCCTACTCATTAAGATTCAAGCAGCCAAGATAGTTAGACCCCCACCTTTTTGAAGATACGAAAGCATCTAACTCACTAGCTATAACTCGAGCCCCATTTACCATGTTGTCCTCATGATACTGACTTTACAGTCAAAGGAGAGTATATGAGGGTACACCACACTAAACCTTGTTTATAAATTACCAAAAATTTGTGTAACTCGAACACGCTTACCCCTCAGTCACATATAAACTCAAAATCACAAACTCAAAATAAAGAAAACTGGATTTAGACTACAACACATAAACCCCTCAAAACTTGCCAATGTAGGTTCACATAACCTATTGGCCCCTCCTAAGTGGAACTTAGAAATGCCAACGGTCAAGGATAATATTATCTCTTAGGTTTATAAAGAATTAAGTAAACACAAGGTTAAAGTATCCAAATCCATTAACAACTCACAGTCAACAAAGCAAATACTCATTCCCATAAATCAGTAACCCAAACTTATAGTGCACTCTCTATTATTTTTATCAGCTGCATAGACTCGAATCATCATTGAAGGGGTTTTTATTCCTAAAATGATAATTCCTATATTCTCTTATCATCCTTCTTGGACATATTGTAAGGTTTATGGAACTGTATTTTCGGATAAAGAAAACATCCTTAAAAGAGAGATATGATGATCAAATAGTGAGCATATAAGGGACACAAATAGAGTTGAAGTTTCCATTCCCGGAAGAAATCCCATGGGTAGTCTAAAATCCCTAGAGCATCACATATTGGTCTCAAAAGTAACGGAAGAAAATGCATTCATAACAGATTCACGAAAAATAACTCAACAAGCTAGTCCTTAATATTTCAAGATCGCCTAAAATGTAATAAGAAGAAGAAGGTTAAGTATCCATGTAACTATTGACGCCCCCCGAATGGCCTGATTTTGGATGGGGCATCCAGTTTAATGTGCATAACATTGGACCATCTCTCAAGCTATGGGACTTGCAAACTTGAGATGATCCTCTGGGGAAGGGTGGCTTCCTCTTCCTACACTACCTACCACAAGCTACTCTAATGTAGGAAAATTATTTGATCCTAATCTAACCTTCCAAGGGACCTGGAAGAGAGAGTGCATGAAAACAAAGCCTACACTAAAGCGATGATACACCAAAGAAGGTGGTTATTGATCACAAATTCAACTTCCTGAAATGGATCAAGGTGAGCAAGGGAGAGGATGGACAAGATGCATTCACGGACAAAGATAAATTTCACACAAAACACCACTTCAACCCATTAAACATAGCTCCCAAAACCTGTAATAGACATCATAGATATGCAAAATATACCCTACAATGATGAGAGGCAAGAAGAAATAATAAAATAAGAAAATGATGGACAAAATTCATCATAAAACATATTTTATGTCTCCATGAATTCACACAGTACATCATCAGTGGGCAAGTGGTAAGAAAATGCCATTACAAAGCAAAGAGAGGAGGCTTAAGCTCCACATTGAAACCTAGTAGGGAATAAATACAAAGGAGGTAGGAGATAAAAAATGACCCACCAACTTAGAAAATTTCCCTTCTAAATAATATATAGGAAGAATGAAAGAGAAGGGGGAAGAGAATTTTGAAATCCTCCCTCAACTACGCAAGAAACACATTGAATTCACCTACAACAATAATGGGTTCTACTGAAAAACTCATGCCTCCATGTGTTGTTCCTTGTTAGGTAAGAAAGGAAGCCCATACTTCATTATGGTGGTAGGTGAGAATCCTTAAAGCCTAAAATATATAGACGTCGAGAGATTTCCTAAAATTCCTCTCTTGCTAAGTTCCCGAGCAAGATCCACATGGAAGCCCCACACATTCTTAAGATTTTTCTACCTTTTAGGGTCCTGGGAATGTGACGTGCCAACACTTGGCACCATCCACGAACATGCTACTTCATTCCCTTGGGTGAGTAAAGGGCCCCACTATATATAATGTCAAAACCCCTTTTCAGGTGGGACCTTTGTAGTTAGCTCCACGTGGAAACCCTGTGGGATTCCAAGACTTATCCCCTCCTTTCACTCTTGAAGTTGTGATGGTTGGACACTTGGCATCATCTGCGAACCTGCTCTACTCTCTTTGTGTTCTACCTTTTCCGCCTATTTAGGAGCAACTATGTTAGACCCTAGACACGTGGAGGGCCAGTGCACATTTGGGGACCTACCTTTGGATTTTACCTTTGAAGTTGCACTAATGAGGCACATGGAGGATTCGCTAGCTCTTCTCGTGCTTATAATTTTCAATGTATAGTGTAAATTTCTTGGGCTCTGACCACGTGGAGACTCTGTGCTCATTTTGGGACCTACCTTTGGATTTTACCTTTAGAGTTGCACCAATGAGGCACGTGGAGGCTTCGCTGGCTCTTCACATGCTTAGACTTTTCAACGGCCGATTCTCGCCTTTCTTAGGTTGTGACCACTGGAGGGCCTACACTTGTTTGGGGACCCTACTTCTAGATTTTACCTATGAAGTTACTCCAAAGAGACACATGGAGGCTTCGCATTTGGCTCTTTTCGTGCTTAGACTTTCAATAATAAAGCCGGTGTAACTTTCTCAGGCTCTAACCACGTGGAGAGCTTATGCTCATTTGGGGACTCACCTTTGGATTTTACCTTTGAATTTACACTAATGAGGCATGTGGAGGCATCTAATGGACTTTTTATACTTAGCTGATTCTATAAATTGTCCATTATATGTGTTGAGATCCACGTGGGGTCCAACACATCCCTAGGGTCTTCTCTTTTGTTACACATTTTGAAAGTTCATTGATTTGATAAGTGGCACTTTCCACGGCTATGTTGATTCACTTTGAGTCGACTCACTGGGCTTTATTTTGACATACCATGTTAGCTTTCTTCATTTTTTCAAACATATGTTTCCCGAGATCCCCAAAATGTGAATTTCAAAAACTTCAATCCTTTCTCAATTTTTTTCACTTGAGCTTTGATCTATCTTGAAGAGGCACATGAGGAGGATGCTGATCTAATCCAAGTTGCTTCTTGGCACAAGCAGGTGTAAGGGAACAGAAAAGAAGGCATGCACACACAGAATAAGGGAAGAAAGAGAGTGCATGGGAGGAAGGCGCAAAAAGGGTAAATGGAAGTGGAACATAATGTGAAGGAAGAACCAAGAAGGCATGCGACGGTGCGCAGATAGATTGCAGCAAGGAAGTGAGTGTGTGGCAATATGCAAGTGCGTGAGAGGAAAGAATCGGAAATGTGCATGCACAGTGCCTATGGTGTAGAAGAACACATACTTGTAAAATACAAGTATGGAAGCATGACTGAGATATCCAAGCGAGGAAGAGCATGCAACAACAGAGAAAGAAAAGAGGGTGCACAACAGAAGACCCTAAAATTAGCTTATTCGGAAGGCGTCTGCAGGAAGGGCGTGTGAAAGAATTGCAAGGCGTGGGGAGCATGTGGAAGAACTACAGTCTATGAAATGTGCCAAATGAGAAACCCCCGCAGGCGTGCACCCAACCTAAAATGTGAGGCATCAGAGCCAGAGTGAAAGTAAAAATTCATCCAAATAGCTACGAGAGTTATTTGGATAAGAATTTGGTGACTTTCAGGGCCATCTTCCTACTAGATGAAGAGATCAAGTAGCCTTGGAAGTCCATTGGGCATGGAGTCAAGCATGGTAAAAACAATTCTGATCTGAATCTATGAAATCTTATCCTGAGCCACCTGAAACATTATTGGAACTGGATCTGATCTCCCCAAGTGCTACCTCCAATGGATTGTGTACGAGAAACAAAACACCACAACACACTATGTAAAAAGGAAAGATCATACATGCTCTAAGTAGAACATGCAGAGTGTGCAAAAGTACTTCTTATGTTGAAAGTAAACCTAACTACTCTACACTAACAAGAATCAAAGGGAAATCAAACAAATCCTGCAACTAACAGGGAGAAGTAGCTTCCCTTTCTCAAAATAGGAAGTGATGTATATGATTTGGAGCTAAACATGGCTATTATTCGGAGTGAAAAACTAATAAGGGGCCAATCATCCAGCAAAATAACCAAAGTATCAACATCAATCAAAAATACCTCCTCAAGCTAATTGAAATTGAACTCTTAGAGGTGTTGATGGTGACCCTTGGTGCTTTGTATATCATCCTCATGCCCTGAAATGGACATGACCGGTTTTGGCTTCTCCCTTAGCTCCAATGAAGCCAAGTACCTGATTGGGCATGGTTTGATCGATGGATGTGCTCATTGCTCTAAAATTCAACTCCAAAAATGTAGTCTTCCTAAGGACCTTCTCGGATGAAGTGGCTTTCTATGGGCTGATTTTCCATTTGTTTCTCACCTACAGACAACTAAAATTTTGCCTTGATGACTGATATGCAATGTGTGTCATCGATGTTTCCTTTCTCCCCATAAGAAGAATATGGATGATTAAGATCCACTAACCTTGGTTCCATATGGCCATTGTGAAATGTAGGTGTTGTAATTTAATGCTCTCCTTCGTGACAATAGGCTCATGTGCTTACAAGGTGGATGATGGAGGATAAAATGATGTGATCTCCTCGGGATCCTCTCCATCAAAGTAATCCTCCAAGTCAGACAGATAATTTGCCTCCTCGTTGTCCTGCTGCGTGTGTTTGACCTCGCTGCTCCATTGTGTCCTCCTAATCTACAAATTTTTCACCATGGTTCCCCTCATCTTCAAACATGAAGTCTGAAATCTCAAAATCTTCTTCGACATTAGAGTTTGAAGGGGATGAAGTGGGAGGAAGATTTTAATGCTCTTCCGTGGCTTTCTCTGTAATTGAAACCTCTAAAACTATATGGTTCTCCTCTGCAACCACAGAATGCACGAGCCTCCTCTTTTGGATTTGGAGTACCTACTTCTTCCCTTACTTGTGTCTGTAACTGAAGCCTCCACCACTTGTGGCTTGACCTTAGCCTCCTCTGGGGGCTTGACCATCAAGGGAATTTTATTAATCCCAAATCTAAGAGCCAAGCTCACCAAGCTTCTAATCATTTCTTCTTTTCTTGGCTCTTCTTCTTGCTGCTCCCCTTGACTAGATTCTTGAGTTTCTTCCCAACATGGGCTCGGAAAAGCAGGAGTGGTGGGTGGGGTCTCAACCAATTTTGAGATTGTTTGTGGTGGTGAGGGAAGTGGACTTTCTTGTTTATTTAGAGGGAATGATTGTTTGGAATAGAAAAGGGAGGAGGAAATGAGATGAGATGGAAGATTAGAAGAAGGAGAAGGGAAATCAACACTTGGGGCAGCATACAATGGGCTTGAATCTTGACACTAGCTGAAATGATAAAGTTTGGGATAGAGAAAAAGGAGCATAAGGAGTTGGTGATTGACTTACCCATTGACAAGGTTGTCTTGCACCAAACTCGTAGGCCCTTATTTCCTCGTTCCACCGCTTGCAAGTTGAGGCAACATTTCAACCATGAAGTCAAGCTTCTTCTGCGGGTTATAGTGTCTTGGAAAAGGGCTTTCCCATGGACAAGGTTCCCGTAGCCAAATTTGAAAGATTTCATTTGTGTTGCAGCCCTTACCTAAACCATGTCAGCCACCATTCTTTAAATCTTCTACAATAGTAAAAATTATCCATATAACTATTACTGTCATATGCACACCCTTGCTATTGATAAGCTCCATAGCCAAAATGGTATTGACATTGCTCACATGGGTAAGCATAATGGTTATGATTCGATCACAATGGTGATTTGGAGGAGATGAGATATACATTGGAGGTGGACTACACCATTGTTACTACAAATGTGAATTCCAAGATGGGAATGAAGCCATGACTGCATAACTTCATGAATGGAAGAAGATGGAAGATGTGGAAAGAAGAATGGGTGGAAATGGATCGAACAAAAGTGTGCAACTCATAGAATGGGTTGTTTACCACATGGAGTCGACAGATGTGCTTTCCATGTGCCTCTAAAGGTTGAATCTTAATAGGAACACACCAACCTACTAATATGATGTGGTAAGGTTCTTGAAACCTCTCGCACTTGGCATGCCAAAAGCTGTTGATGCGAAATTACAACACTCCCGAATGGTCTGATTTTTAATGGGGCATCCGGTGTAATCTGCATAACATTGGACCATCTCTCAAGCTATGGGACTTATGAACTTGAGATGGTCCTCTGGAGAAGGCTGGCTTCCTCTTCCTAAAATACCTACCACAAGCTACTCTAATGTAGGAAAACTATTTGATCATAGTCTAGCCTTCCAAGGACCAGGGAGAGAGAGTGCATGAAAACAAATCCTACACTAAAGTGGTGATACACCATAGAAGGAGGTTGTTGATCACAAATTCAACTTCCTGAAATGGAGAGAGGTGAGAAATGGAGAGGATGGACAAGATGCATCATAGACCAAAGATAAATTTCACACAGAACACCACTTCAACCCATTAAAAACATCTCCCAAAACCTACAATAGACATCAGACATATACATAGAATACTGTGCAATAATGAGAAGAAAGAAGAGACATTAAAATAAGGAAGGGGTGGACAAAATGTATCACAAAACATATTTTATTGCTTCATAAATTCACACAGTACATCATCAGTGGGCAAGAGGCAAGAAAATGCCATTACAAAGCAAAGAGAGGAGGCTTAAGCTCCACATTCAACCCTAGTAGGGAAGAAAGAGAGAGGGGGTAGGAGAGAAAAATGACCCACCAACTTAGAAAATTCACCCTCTTGCAATCTATAAGAAGAATGAAAGAGAAGGGGGAAGAACATTTTGAAATCCTCCCTCAACTACCCAACAAACGCATTAAATTCACCTTCAACAATGATGGGTTCTACTGCAAAACCCATGCCTCCATGTGTTGTTCCTTGTTGGGAAAGAAAGGAAGCCCATACTTCATTATGGTGGTAGGTGAGAATCCTAATAGCCTTAAAATATCCAGTCATAGTTAAGTATTAAATATTGAGAGCTTTCCAAAAAAGTCCTCTCTTGCTAAAATCCAAGCTTCCAGTTGAAAGTTATGATTATATCCAAACTGCTTTGGGTTTGGAGTCTATCCGTGCAAGATTCACGTGGAAGCCTAGTGCATTCTTAAGATTTTTCTACCTTTTAGGGTCTTGGGAATGCGACGTGCCGATACATGGCACCATCTGCAAACATGCTTCTTCGTTCCCTTGGGTGAGTAAAGGGCCCCACTATATATAATGTCAAAACCCCTTTTCGGGTGCAAACTTTGTAGTTAGTTCCACATGGAGACCTTACGGGATTCTAAGACTTATCCCCTCCTTTCACTCTTCAAGTTACAACGGTTGGACACTTGGCATCATCTACAAACCTGCTCTAGTCTCTTTGAGTTCCACCTTTTCCGTCTATTTAGGAGCAACTATGTTGGACCCTAGACACGTGGAGGGCCAACGCACATTTGGGGACTTGCCTTTTGATTTTACCTTTGAAGTTGCGTTGATGAGGCATGTGGAGGCTTCGTTGGCTCTTCCCATGCTTAGAATTTTTAACGGCTCATGCAACTCTCTCGAGCTTTGACCACGTGGAGAGCCTGCGCTCGTTTGGGGACCTGCCTTTTGATTTTACCTTTGGAGTTGTGCCAATGAGGCATGTGGAGGCTTCAGTGGCTCTTCCCATGCTTAGAATTTTGAACCGCCATTTCTTGCTTTCTCGAGCTCTGACCATGTGGAGGGCATATGCTGGTTTGGGGACCCCGCTTCTGGATTTTACCTTTGAATTTGTGCCAAATAGACACATGGAGGCTTCCGATTGCTCTTCCCATGCTTAGAATTTTCAACAGATGGTACAACTTTCTCGAGGCTCTAACCACGTGGAGATCCTACACTCGTTTGGGGACCTACCTTTGGATTTTACCTTTGAAGTTATGATGATGAGGCACGTGGAGGCACTTTATGGCCTTTTTATACTTAGATGATTCTAAAATTATCCATTATATGTCTTTGAGAGGTCAAGCACATCCCTAGGTTCTCTACTTTTTTGGCTCCTTTTGAAAGTGGGTTGAGCTAACACATAGCACCTTCTCGCGGCTCTATTGCTTCACTTCAAGTAGACTCACTATTTGCTTTATTTTGACTTCCCGAGTTAGTTTTTTTCATTTTTTCAAGCTGTTTGATTGCCGAGATCCCTGAAAATGTGAAGTTTGAAAAATTCAAGCCTTTCTCCATTTTTTCGCATGAGATTTAATCTGTTTGAAGAGGTGCGCGAGAAGGATGTTGATCTAATCCAAGTTGCTTCTCGTTGTGTCGGGAGGGCACAAGGGGACATGAAAGAAGGTGTGCACATGGGAAGAAGGGAATAAAGCGAGTGCATGTGGATGGATTATAGCAACGAAGCAAGGCGCATAGAAGGATCCAAGTACATGAGAGGAAAGCAAAGAGAATGCACACATGTAAGTGAGAGCGCTATAGAAAAGATTGTATATTTGCGAGGAAAAGTATGGAAGTAGGGTGCAGATATCCAGCGAGGAAGGGTGCACAATGGCAAAAATAAAAGAGGGCGTGCAACAAGAACATCCGAACTTAGTTGATTCGGAAGGTGTGCAGAAGGGCGCGTGGAAGAATTGCAGAGGCACGAGAAGTGCGTAGAAGGACTACGACTATGAAAAGTTCCAAATGAGCAACGATGTGGTTGAACAACCTAAAATGCGAGGCATAATAGCCAAAGTGAAAGTAAAAAGTCATCCAAATAGCTAGGATATTTATTTGGATAACATAACCATTATATATAGTCAACAACAAGAATAACATAGAATCATGGGAAACCCTACCCATCATGCAATCTTTGCAATCAAAAGAGCATTTCGTGTTGGATCTAGGTAATCATGGGAAACCCATAAGAGTAGCATACATGGTAAAATGATTGTAAAACATCCATATAACTCAAGAAATTTACCATTTCAAAAACAAAAAACAATTCATTTCATGAAATTGTTAATTTTTGCATATAAATCAAAGGGGTAGTATCCGTCATGCTTGGAAAATGCATCCACATGTTCCACGCATCTGACAGGGACCTTGACATAGTAACCTTGGTGAATCATCCATGTTTTACTTGTTGTATGTCTAAAAACAATCCACAGCTCACGTTTGCACAAGCAAGTGGGCTTCAACCCACAAGTTGCATCCAAAAAAAATAATGTGGTCTCAAGGGCTGCCATGACTACAGCATCTACACAAAAACATGTTTCATAGGAAGGCCCAAGAACCCAAAGGAAACACATTGACAGGGAAGAGCCAAACTCCACACCTTGCAAACATACTCCCAACCTACAATACAGTTCGCTTCACCACATGCAACTAATAGGCGTCCAAACCGCTTAGTTCACCATCTTCTAAGTACGCATGCGATTAGCACTAGGGGCGTTTGCAAGCTAAGCCCTGCAACAAGAGCCAAAGAAAAGTAACAAGGAGACAACCAGTCCCAACACTGGCGTATGCAAGCCACCGACCAAAATCTAGGGAAGACATAAAAAAGCAATGAAGTAGGCACCCAACAACATTTGAAGTTTTAACATCCTTTCAAAGAACCTCCAAATGTAGATCCCTCACTAGAGAAGCCCACGCAGATTAGGCGAGAAAAATTTCCAACCTCCGTAAAATACCAGAGTAGGATTTCAATAAAATAAAAGCTACAAAATAAGTGACCAAACTTCCTGATTGGGCGTTTCCTTCCCCCAAAATGCGATCTAAAAATATGGCATGAATAAAACAAAGAAGGTAGTGTGGGTCATTAAAGACATAGGTCAGATATGATTTGAAAGACAGCTTGGAAAATAGGCGGCCAACCTCCCACTTGGAATTCAGACCAAAGAAATGACCAACACGTTTAGCATTAAAGAAGAAATGATGGAATGACAGGTGTTCCACCTCCAAATGCATATCACTAATGACCAAGTTTTTCAACAAAATAAAACAAGTGTATGCGGTTTGCAGGGATGAATAAATGGTGCGGTGCGTGGATGGCCCCACATAAACAAAGAATCATTTTATCAACAAATTTCTATAATTACAAAGCATGCAAGGATGCCTAGACGACCAAGGAGAAAACATTAAACATTAAACATGAACACCACATCCTAAACAATGGCGCCACCAACAACAAGCTCCTCTTGTGTGAATCGAGGCTCGGGCATGAGAGTGAACAATAATGAAATAAAATAGCTTAAAGGTAATTAATAATATTCATGAAAATCAACACAAAATAAAATAATCGTTAATCGACAACTAAAATTATAATATTATTATTTTTATTATTTTTACGACTAAATAATAATTATTAATCATATTAATAATGATCAACATGCAAGTTTGATAAAGTGAGAACAAGATTTTCCTTTAATAGGATAATCGTACAGGACGCTACAAGGTCCACAACTAGAGGTGTCAACTATGACTCGAGAAGGCAAGATGGAGAGGGAGGGTGCTAAATCTTCACTGCGACAAGGACAAAGTCAACTAACTTGATCAACTGGGAGCTCACACACGACCTTCCCACGCTTAACAACAAGTGGTCGCTGGGACAAGAGTGAGGGTAACGTCAAACAGGACATTACACTTTGCTCATTTAAAAGATGCCTAACCTATTGGAGACGTGAAATATTTTGTTTGTGATATGACTAAAATTTATGTCTAAGGTAATGATAATGTAAAATTTATGCCAAAGTACATGACTAAATGACTTATCTACGTATAGTGGCTGTTGTTAATAGGGAGGCTGACCCAAGTTAGTGAACAATATAATTGAGAGGAAACAAAAATCTTCGCTTGTGTGGTGAGAGAATGCCTCACTCAGCCTGAACTCATATTATTCAACAATTTTGGACCTATGAATCTCATTTAGTCTCTGAGGATGTATTCTATGGTATTCATATTCTCGTGGAAAACTACTAGTGCCTGTCCTTCCAGAGCCTTCATTTCACGATTTGGTACTGGAAGAACAAAATCTATAATAGATGCATTTATGTTGAATGTTTATTACAAAGTTTTCGATATGGTTAGAGGCCTATGTAGATATTGGTGCCTTTCCAGAATAATTAGTTTCACTAGTCAATTCCATATGGAAAGGAACGCTATGGTCAACGAAAATTTTTAGATGGCTAGGTGAGCGATCAATATGTTTAGTTCATACATGAGAGAAGAATTACAAAAGGAAATCATCTTAGATGTTTATGGTAGAACATGTGTTTTGACATAAATACAGTGGGAGTTGAGCTTGGAAAAAAGTTACGTGCATGTTACGGCCTTTCTATTTTTAGCAGAAAAAGAAGAGAAATTGAATGTGTGAAACAAGCGTATAATATTGGAACTAATACATATTACTAAAATAAATGACAGATGTAATATTTGAGCTAAGTGTAGATGTTAGTGAGTAATGTTTTGACAGAAAAACATAATAAAGATGAGGATAATGATGTGTATAAAATATTTTATGTTGCAAACACATAAAAGTAAATGTCAATTTTATGAGGATAAACATTAAATTCTATTTATGCAACTGTACGGCCTTCAGTAGACACAAAAGTTTAACAATTGTTTTGTAAACACTTTGTAACTACAACCGAGCAATTATGTCCACATGTTAGAAGTTATCTCTAACTCTATCTTATGGATGTAGTTCACTTATAGGAGGGGTATATAAATAGAGATCATTCACTGTACACATTGTGATTTAGTAGTTGTTATTTCATGCACAGAGAAAATGTTTTCTGGTGTCGTATAAAAACAGGAATGTCTATAGTTCTTATTTGCAATGAACACAGATTAGTACAAAGGAGAGATTTGATGTCATAAAATTTATCAATAGGGATACGACCATGCTTATGCTAGATAACATGGGATATAGAAATAAATAAAAAGTATTTTGAGTACCTTGAAAAAGTAAGGCAAGTACAATATTATACTCAATTTATCTAATAAAATAGAAACAATTATATACTTAACAAAGGCATAGAATTTCAAATTCTTGTTTCATGTCACGCTAAAATGTGTTCATTGTTTTCTCTTTAATGTTATTGTGAATTTAATTTTTTAATATAGAAAATTGTATAGTTCCTTCACATAATTATAAGAGTGAACCCAAACTTTGTAATCAACATGGATTTGATTGAAAGGATTTAAATATCAATGTCAATTGAAGTTGTTCTTCCAATCGAAGAAGGAAATGAGGAATGGAAGGTAGTGGATAGGAAAAAGAAGGGATATTCTCAATCTAAACCCTTCATTGTCTTGAACAAGGCATGAGTCTTGTCCTGTTGTGTGTTATCATCGCTACATCTAGGCTTTTGGCCTGTTGTGTTGCTACAGAGAAGCTGCTTCTTAGCCGTAAGTTTGTTGGTTTTTGGTTGTGTTCTTGGCATATTTTTCTCTTGTTGGGATTTTTGTTATATCTTGATTTTGATCTCTTTTTGAAATACCAAATTTTCAAATCTGGCATCTAAGCATTGTTGTACAAGGGTATAGTCCTTTTTAAAATACTTTTTCCTTTAATAAAAAAATGTGATGTGCACAAGCTCAATTCTCTGTACATCTAGGAAAATCATGTATTTGAAGATGTGTTCATTTGTATACTATACGCTCATAACACTACAAGGGTGTGAACCGATAAAAGGTAGACTAAGAAATGCCTTTCTATGGCGGTGATGGGGTCAAAAATCCATGAACGTACAACATTTGGAAGTAAACATTACATAAGTATTATATTATCTAGAAATATGTATGTTTTGCAGGATATCTCTAAAGGAAGCTACAATACAAGTCATTCCCTTCCCTTTCTGGTTGGCCATAAACTACTTCTAGTAGAAATGTTTTCATCCTTATTCATAAGGTCATCCCTGATATACTGATTAATTTTCTTTGACCATATGTGTATTGAAAAGAGTGGTTGATATAGTGCCAGAATGGTTGGCAAATATAGCACTCATAATCGATGCAAGATATTTAACATCTTCCACAACATCTTCTCAATTTTCTGTTTCAAGTGTGGTGTTTATAAGGAGATAATTGTTACTGCCAATGGAGAGGGCACTGTTACTCGTGTAATTCTCGGTATCCACAAAAGGATGGCCATCGAAATATGGAAGCTCCTCGAAGTGTTAGAGGTAGGATGTGGCACTTGTATCATATATAATGACTATCTCATAGTCTTCTAGCACATGATCCATAATATATGAATGAAAGAAATCAATATCATCATTGGAATGTACATCACATGTAGTAAATGCTGGTAAGGTTTTGTAGCAAATAAGATAAATAGGTAGTATTTTGCATACAAATACAATATTATGAGAAGTAATGTATTGTATGGTAGATAAAATCACTAAGATGATACTGGAATGGGGTTTTTCAATAATTTACACTGATTTTTATATACATAGAAGAATATCTTATGTAGAATAATACAATGCATTACATAAGATTAGTTATAGCTCTTTTAAAAGTATATTTACAAAAACAAAACCATTATCTACATATGAATAGTGTAGTGCCCACTTCCCTTCAACAACTTTTCGTTATTGATTATGATACTATCGGCTATACTTACGGATATTATTGTAGCTTTTGATTTAACATGATGACTACATGTTAGAACTACTAGACTATTATTGATTTCAAATCATATATGATGCATGTGGATTATTAGAGGCATTTTATATTGATGTTGATATCATTTACATGGTTATATATATATATATATATATATATATATATATATATATATATATATATATTTCTGACATGTGATATATTTCGTCATATTGAGTATACCTTTGATAATTGAAGTAATGTTGTGATCATTTTGACATGAATGAAACGTTGGATAGAAATGTTGCTAGAAATTGTAAATGATATCGTAATTGCCTAGATGATATTTGATTCATATATAGATGATTGTAGATTTATATTGCATATTTTATCATAGATGTTTTTAATGTGGCCATGAGGCCGAAGGAGGTATTTATGTGTTTTGCAGGTAAAATTATTCACAACAAACATGGGGGATTGGAGACCAACCACATTGGAATTCTAGATGAATTCAACAAGGGTCACCATGACAACATGTAATTGTGTGTGTGTGTTTGAATTTGGTTAGGGGGAAATTGTGACCAAGGGTCATGTGTTGTCTTTTATTTTAGTTTCCTTTGTTAATGTTTGTATGTGTTTCTTTTAATGATGTAATTTACTTGTTAATTAATTAGATTTTGATGTATGTATTTTACCCTTTATTATTAATGGTTTGTAGTGTCTTATTAAAGTTAATAAATCTTGTCCTAAACTAATTAAAGATGTGACCAAAGGAACACATTTATTAGAGAATATTTCTCTTGGATTTTGGGTTGTAAATTGAGTGCTTGGGGATCTTGAGTGTTGTACAGTCTACCCTTTCATGGAAATTCGAATTTGGCCTTAGAGGCCAAATTTGGAAGCTTTTGGGACAAGTCAAACTTGTCCCACACCTCTTAAATTGCTATGCGAACCCTACCTATGGGTTGGGGGTCAAACTTAGAGTCCATTACATGTTTTTAGAAGGTAAAAAGGTAAAATGTTTATTTCACTTTCTTTCATATTAGGAAGGAGTTTATATGCTTGTGTTGAGTATTGATTTCTTTGGAATGCTTGTTGGGTGTGGGTAGATTTCCTAAGTCCGGAGTAGGAGGAGACTATAAGGCAATTTCATGTAGGGAGGGATAAGAGTTTACCCTTTTGTTGGAGGGAGTTTGGGATGGATGCCCCACCTTGCATACAAGGAATGCTTGCATTTCTTTCTTGTTTCTTTTATGAGGGAGGTATAAGAGATTGGTGGAGGCATACGAGTATGTGGGAGAGTACAAGAGGGCACTTGAGGGAGGCATAAGAGTGTGTAGGGGATTTGAGATATGCATTGAAGGCTTTAAGGTGGGCATCCATTCCCATTCGAAGCATAAGTGGCCTCCCATATGCCTTGCTCCTCTGCCTTTCATTTTAAGCCTTGTTTTTGTTGTTTTGTTGTTGTTATTTCTTGTGTTGTTGTTGAGTTCAATGTGGTTAAATTGGTTATGAAATATTTTGTATGTGGTCAAATTATATCCCATTATAATGTGGTTGGGGCTCGGGGGCCGTGTGGTTGGGGCTCGGGGCCAAAAGAGAGGATGGCTTCTCCTATTCATTGGATATCTTGGTTGGGTGGAGATCGTTGCCTCTCCCCATTTTTTATGAATCAAACAAACTCTACGAGGAGCTATCTTGTTGGTGTTGTGAAGGTTGGACACTTTGGTGGATTCCTAAGAAGATCCTTCTTGTAACAAAACTTCCTTTTGTGTTATTCCCACTTAGAGTGAAGGAACTTGTAATATTGTATTTTACTTTTAGTTTATATTCTTGTATATTTTCCCTCTTTAAGTGGATGACAATGTATTGAACTTGTGAAGGAAAATTGCCGTCCATTGTTGATTATGAAAGTTGTATTAGATATTGAAAAAGAATAAGAAAGATTTGTGTTGTAAAGTTAGTTTTATGAAATGGAAAAGAAAGTTCATTACCTTTGTTTGAAAGTTTTATCGTATGTGAAAAGGGGAAGGAAAGATTTGTTCTGTATAGAGTTAGTTTTGTTGCAATTTATGTGGAAATGGAAAGAGCTTAAGCGTTAGTAATCTCTTGTTAACTAAAATAGATCATCGCCTAGAACTCAATTTTCATTTGTTTTTATTTTACATGGTTACGGAAGAAATTTAATTTCTAAGGTTAGTTTGTAGTTGTCATTTAGAAATTATTGCAAATCTACAAAATGGGTAAGGGAAATGTAATCTACTTTCTCCTACTTCTCACTACAATATCAAATTGTGAGTCTACAAAAAAAAAGGATTATAAGGCAAGATTTTTACTTGCTAACATTAGCTCACATAAATTTATTATTACTTATTGATAGTAATCTTAATACCTTGAAGTTTTATCAATATTAAAATATTATTAATATTAATCAACTTATTAATATTAATAATATATTAATATTAACATACTTAAACTTTTAATACACTTATATATTAAATTAGACACACACACACACACACACACACACATATATGTAGGTTATTTATATATGTGGTTAGTGTAACCAAAAAGTTCTAATAAGATAAAATTTATAAATGTGAGACTTTAATTTAAAAGTGCGGAATTTAATAAAGGTGAAAATTCTGTTCAAAAAAAGTATGCATTAAAGTTTGTTTGGGCTTATAGCTGCGGCCTATGTGGGAGGAATAATAGAAATAGTGGTGGGGGTGGGGTCAACTCTCCAACCCCATAGTCTTTTGAATATTTACATTTAAATCCCCCACCCAAACGTTGAAACCCTAACCCAATAAACTTTGAAAAATGGAATAAAACCTAGAATGATGAACTAACTCTCACCTTTGTCTATGCAGGAGGTGTGGATCAGACGAGGGTACTTTCAAATAGAACTAGATATACCACCTCCGGAGCAGGCTATAAGCGGCCATTCTACCCAAGATTTTATAGATGCTTCAAGACATCAATGTCGTTATACGCAAAGGGTCCTTAGCGGGACGATCATCCAGACATGATAAGGAGCCATCCGTTGAGGCTCATGCATCTCCTCGACACACCGAGGAGCCTATGGTAGAGAACTCCCGCGTGGATTCGGTGAAGAGCGGAGCCACCGCAAAGGAGACAAGGAGAGGATTTTAGGACACGGGGATATGTCTCGAGCCCTAAGCCTATATATGAGCATGCAGAGAGGCCTAGGGGTCACTAGTCAAAAGATACAGACCATATCAAGGAGATCCTGAAGCTACGAACACCTCACTATTCTAGAGATACAGGTGGATTTCAAGAAGAGGCATGGTTGGTTAGCTTGTCTGGATGCTTCAAGCTCTACCCTTGTACTAGCAACATGAAAGATCGTGTGTAATCCATCTTCTGAGGGATGGAGCTGCTGTCTGGTGGAGGACCAAAAAGCAAAAGCTCCACATTGATTCAAAGGTGGTTACCTGGGAGGTCTTTAAGGAGCATTTCAGGAGTAGGTACTTATCTTGGAGGTTTATTCAACAGTGTATAGATGAGTTCCATGATCTCTGTCAGGCATCTATGACTGCAACTGAGTATGAGAGTCGATTTCTCGACCTACTCTAGTATGTTGACTATATGCAAGATGAGTAAATATAGATTAACAGGTTCATTTCAGGTCTGAATTCTGATTTGGGTGGTGCGGTGCACATTCACTACCTAAAAACCTTAGAAGAGGCCATGGAGAATGCCTATATTATAGAGGATACATGAGAAAAGACACAATAGGCTAGGGACAAAGTTCGAGCTACATCCAGTAGATGTAAGATAACTGATCAAGGGGGTCACTTCCTCCTCCTTGTGGTGGACAGGGTTCAAAGACAGTCATCTTTTAGGCAACCACGGTAGCCCGCTGCTGTAAAGAGTAGTAGACCCGGCCACCATTCAAACCTATTCGGTGGTTCGACACACGAGGGACGGAGTATGGAGCCTTCTCCAATGGGTTCCATTAGGAAACAAGGTGCACCGAGAGCACACTCGGCGAGCTTGCCGGTAGAGACCTTAGCGATCCGTAGTCGGATCGTCATGATCTATAGCTTAGACCTCTAGAGTATTGGCTGGGCGCATCTCATTGGAGAGGATCAGGAAATTGTTATGGTTGTGGCGATCTTTGGACGTCATTAGAGACATTTCTCAAATAACCTTAAGAATAAGGGTAAGACGTAGATCTAAGATCCTACTATTGGTGATATGGCACGAAGCCATTGGATCTACGCAATGTTGAGAAGCTGTCAGTGAGCACTAGAGTACCGTGATAGAGATGACATGTACTATTGGTGGTGTTTTCACCTCTATATTTTTGATTCCGGTTCATCTGATTCTTTTATTGCATCATCCTTAGTAGAGCATTGCGAGGCTAGTGGCGGTTAGGCAAGGTCTTAGATGGGATGTTGAAATGGATTCGGAGCAAAAATTTCTATAGACTCCTTAGTAAAGGATTTTTAGTGGATATGGGACCCTTCACCACTACCTCAGATCTTCGCATCCTTCCTCCGGGTTCTTATGGAGTCATCTTGGGCATGGGTGGTTGTTTGCACACGAGCTAGAGTGACTGTTACCATAAGACTATTTCTTGTACATGATCATCTAGGGGTTGAGTCGGTGGTAGTAGTGGTTAGGAGGCTCGTTTTATTCACACCATCTCCTTTATGTAGCTTAAGCGGTGTGTGCGACGTGGTGTTTAAATGTATTCTATTACGGTTAGTGACAGATCGAGGATGAGTGTAGTGGACCATCCCTTGATGACCATCCCATGTTTAGAGATTTTTGGATGTTTTTTCAAGGAGCTACCATGGTTACCACCCCCATGTGAGATATATTTTCACATAGATTTGGTTTGGGCGCAGATCCTATCTCACGAGTAGCGTATCGTATGACTACTCCTAACCTCTGCGAGCTCAAGTTACAGTTGTAGGGCTTGCTAGAGAAATTCCTGATCCATCGTAGTGTATCCCCTTGGGGAGCACCGGTGATTTTTGTAAAGAATAAGAATGGATCTCTTCAGTTGTGTATTGATTATAGCCAGCTGAACAAAGTAACGATCAAGAATCATATTTATTTGATCAGATGAAGGGGGCCACAATTTTCTCCAAGATAGATCTTAGGTTAGGTTATCATCGGTGAGGATCATGGAGGTAGATATTCATAAGACCAGCTTCCGTATAAGATATGGCCCTACAAGTTCACAGTAGTGCCTTTTGGTTTGACGAATGCCCCTGCAGTGTTCATGAGCTTGATGAATGGGGTATTCACGACCTTTTAGATCGCTTCATGTAAATCTTCCTTTATGAAATTTTGATTTACTCATGTGTGTGTGAGGATTACGAGGATCACCTTCACCAAGTTCTTGAGTGTCTTCATGAGCAAAGCATCTTTGTGGGAACACGGAGAAGTGTGCGTTCTTTCGACAGAGGTGTAGTATTTGGGCCACATCATTTCGGGGAAGGAATCACAAAGTAAACCCTTCCGAGATTCGAGTTATTATGGATTAGCCAACACCCACTTGTTTGACATAGGTGCGTAACTTTATGGGTTTAGCGAGGATATTACAAGAGACTTTTCAGGACTTCTCTCAAAGTTCGCACCCCATCACTTCCTTTCGGCGGAAAGGGAAGAAGTTTGTATGGTCGAGATAGATATGAGAGGCCTTCATGAAACTAAAGGAATTCCTCACGACAACACCTATTCTAGCAAAGTGCGGATCCCGAGGAGAGTTATATGTTTGCATAGATGCTTCTTTGTAAGGACTTGGAGGTGTGTTGATGAAGGAGGGCAGACTAGTGGATTTTGAGTCTAAAAAAATCAAGGATTATGAGCTCTATTATCCAACTCATGATCTTGAGCTTGTGGAAGTTGTTCACGCATTATTATAATGAAGAAAATTCCTTCTTGGCTAGAGATTTACACTTACGACCGATCACTTGAGTCTTCGCCACCTCTTCACGCAGCCCCAATATGAATGCTCGTGAGTGGCATTGGATGGATTTGCTCCGTGAGTACGAAATGGAGATAGAGCATGTGAAGGGGAAGGAGAATATGGTTACAAATGCTTTGAGTAGATGGAGACATAAGGTTATGGCCATTTCGGTGGGCACAAATTTTCGAAGAAGGATATTGCAACAAATTCCTCTCGACAGCTTCTACTTTGCATCCAGGGTGGAGATTGAGTCTCAGAGACCCCTTAAAGGGAAGTTTGATGGATTATCATTAGAGAAAAATGTCCTTCTCTCGACACTCGAGGTCAGATTTATGTTCCTAGAGATGGAGACTTGAGACATGAAATTTCGATAGAGGCTCATCATGCACCCTATTCAGCCCATCCCAGGGTGAAGAAGATGCAAGCCACTTTGAGAAAGTTGAACCATTGGAGGGGACTTCGGAGTGATGTGGCTCAGTTTGTATCACATTTTTTAGAGTGTCAGAAGGTGAAGGCCGAGCATCAACATCCAGTTGGCCTTCTCTTTCCTCACGTTATACCGTTGTGGAAGTGGGAAACCATTTCCATGGACTTCATTGTTGGGCTACTGACATCGAGATACCACCACGATGCCATTAAGGTCACAGTGGATGAATTGATGAAAGTGGCTCATTTTTCTCTAGTGAAGACCACCTACACAGCTAGTGCAGTGGCATGGGTATACCTTGATAAGATCTTAAGGTTACATGGGATTCCATAGAAAATCATTTGTGACTGTGATCCTTTGTACACTTCCCACTTCTAGACTACCATGAAGCATGCCCTCGGGATGAAGATCAATTTTAGTACAACATATCACCATGAGATAGATGGTCATATTGAGTGGGTGAATAAGATTTTGAAGGAAATGCTTAGGAAGTATGTCATAGATCACCAAGCGAGATGGGAGGAGTACCTATACTTGGTGAATTTTTCCTACAATAATAGTTTTTAGAGTTCGATAGGTATGGCTCCTTTTTAGGCATTATATGGCAAAGAATGCAGGACACCTCTTAATTACGATATGTTAGAGGATAGGGTTTATCTTGGGCTAACGTTACTATAGGACAAGGAGTAGTAGGTTGTTATGATCGGGGAAAAGATTGTAGGAGGCACAAGACCGGCATAAAAAGTATGCAAATCAAGTATAGGACAGATCATAGTTTTGATGTGGGCATGAAGGTGTTCCTTCGTGTTAGGCCACATAAGATCCCTATCCATTACGGAAAAGGTTCTAAGTTAGCTCCTATATGTGTGAATCATGCTGATATCTTGGAGCGTATCGACCCTTTGGCCTATCATCTAGCATTGTCACCTAGATTGTCTTGCGTCCATGATGTGTTTCATGTTTCTGTGCTTAGGAGATATATTATGGATCCTTCTCATGTGCTATATTGGAAAACATTGCAGGTGCAAGATCGGGCGGGCGATGGTGGAGCCCATCCACATTTTAGAGCACAAGACCTGTGCCTTTGAGGTAGAGAGTTTGACCAGGTTAGAGTGTAGTGGGATAGGTATGATGATATTGCAGCTACATGGGAGGATGCTACATTCTTTATGAGTTAAGTTTTCACACTTATTCCAATGACTTCCAAGAGTAATTCTAGTCTAAGGGGGGGGATGTTAGGTTGTGGAGCCTATTTTTCATGTGTGAAAGTCTTGAAGACTCGTACTCTAAGAAATCGTACACTTTTAGGCGTAAAATTTTTGGCCTCAAAAATGAACCCGAAATATCAGAAACGTGCTTTTCTCATATGGGCGAGTTTTTTGAACCATAGGTTTATGGGATGGGTTTTGCCCATGGTTTTGATACCCACGGTTTTGTAAAGCTGCTTCACAGCTTGTCTATTTATATGGTCTTATGCATATGATAGATGTACAAGCAAATGTATTGCAGATGTGTTTTGAATTGGTGTGAATTTCAGAGAGTTTGTTGAGCATAGCTTCAAACGGATCAGGTATTGTATTGAGAGAGCGGTGGCTTGTAATAAAATCGAGCAAGTGATTCTTGGTGGACGTAGCCCAAATTGGTTGAACCACGTTAAATACCGTCTCTCTTACTATTGTGTTATTTTATTCTACAATTTTATTTGAGATCTGTAATAATTTCTACATATTAGTTTCTCTTGCTATGCGATTCGTGAGGGATTATTCCGCATATTTTATCCCTTATTTCCTAACAATTGGTATCGAGAGCTGGTTTGGTTTCTTTGAAGTGTTGAATCGCAGGAAAGTTATTTTAGCTTGAGTGGGAGCTATGGCAGATGAAGGGTTGATAAATTCAATGGGAAGAATTTCAGTCTTTGGAAGATGCAGATGGAAGATTACCTTTATCAGAAGAATCTTTATACTCACTGTTCTGAGAAGGTGAACAAACCCTCGAGTATGACAGATGCAAAATGGGATTTTCTTGATAGGAAGGCACTTGGGATAATCCGGATGTGTCTTGCATCTTCGGTATTGTTTAATGTTTCAAAGGAAAAGACTACAAAAGATCTAATGGATGCATTAGGGAAGTTGTATGAAAAACCCTTTGCCTCTAATAAGATATTTTTAATGAAAAATTTGTTTAATATGAAGATGTCTGAGAATAGTTCAATAGTAGATCATTTAAATGATTTCAATACTGATTGTGAATATGCTAGCTTCAAGATTCTACAATAGAATTTGATGAAGAAGTTAGGGCTTTATTAATTCGTGCTCTTTACCCGAGAGTTGGAATAGCCTTGGTAATGGCGGTAAGTAACTCGGTTCTAGCTAACTCGAAGTTGAAGTTTGAGGATGTTGTAGGGGTGATTCTAAGTGAGGAAATGCGAAGAAAAAGCTCCAGGAATCTTCTACTTCAGGGAATGCTTTGACAGTGGAAACTAGAGGGAGACAGAAGAATAGAGGAAACCGTGGAAAATCAAAAGATCGGGCAAGGTCAAAATCCAAGAACAAGATTGTATGCTAGAATTGTGGAAAGCCTGGGCATGCAAAGAAGGATTGTTGGGAGCTTCAGGATAAGAATAAACAACAGGAAGAAAACAAGGAGCTAAATGTGGCAATGGGTAATGTATGTCAGGATGCTTTGATTCTTTCTTTGCATAATATTACTGAATCTTAGGTTTTAGATTCAGGGGCTTCTTTCCATGCTTCTCCACATAGGCATTATTTTGTTGATTATGTTCAAGGGGATTTTGGGCATGTTTTTCTTGGTGATGATGAGCCTTGCAGCATAGTTGGAAAAGGTTCTGTTTAGGTTAAGATGCAGAATGGGAATACTTGGCTATTGAAGGATGTCAGACATGTGCCTACATTAAGACAAAATTTGATATCGGCAGGGTAGTTGGGAAGTGATGGTTGTACTGTGATATTTACAACAGACTCTTGGAAGGTTACCAAGGGTGCTCTTGTGGTGGCAAGAGGTAAGAAGGTTGGAACCTTGTATTTAACCACTGATAGTACTAATGATTGTAATCTTGTGGCTTCAGATGTAGATACAACATTATGGCACTATAGGCTCGGTCATATGAGCCATAAGGGCATGAACATCATAAAGAAGAATTTTCTTGGATATACGAAATAGGTTTGGATTTCGTGAGAACCGCATACGAAGTGGGTAAGGTTTCTCAAGGTTGGACCTACAAAGAAAGAGAGTAAGTTAGAGCTGATGCATTCTGATGTGTGGGGGCCACTGTATCATCTCTTGGGGTTCAAGTTATTGTAAATTTTATTAGATTAGAAACAAATCTGATGTATTTGACACTTTTGTTAAATAGAAAGCCTTGGTAGAGAATGAAACAGTCTTAATCTAAAAAAGTCGAGATAATGGAGGGAGTCTGAAATGAATTTGATGATTACTTGTTCTAAGAATGGAATCCACACGAAAAAGATGGGGAGTAGAATGGGGTATCGAAAGGATGAACATAACAATAATGGAACGTGCTTTAGGATTATGAGGTTACATGTAGGACCCTGCCTCTTTCTTTTTGGGCAGAATCGGTGAGCACAACTGTTGTGTACTTGATAAAATGAAGACCCTCAAGTGCCTTAGATGGAGGCATACCCGAGGAGGCTTGGTATGGTGAGAAAGTTGATTATTCATTTCTTAGAGTCTTTGGATGTGAGGTGTTTGTTCACATAGACAAGGATGATAGGACTAAGCTAGAGGCTAAATCTGAAAAATGTACTTTCGTTGGTTATGGTGGTGATGACTTTCGATATAAATGTTGGAGTATTAAAGACAAGAAAATCATTCGATCTAGGGATGTGGTCTTTAATGAGAAAGTCATGTATAAGCAGCGATTGCGGAAAACAGGAAGAATCCAAGAAAGAATATGCAGTGGTAGAGGATCTTCCGGATGGGAAAGTGACCCATGAATCAATTCAGGAACCTACTCAATAGGAACCCCAAACTCCTACAATGAGGAGGTCTTCTAGGGTAATAAAAGAACCTGGACGGTTTTCTCCTTCTCTTTATTATTTATTACTCATTGATAGTGGAGAGCCAGAGAGCTTTGATGAATCAATGCAGGTAGATGCCAGTAAGAAGTGGGAGCAAGCCATGGATGAGGAGCATAAGTCTCTCATGGAGAACCAAACTTGGGATTTGGTGAAGCTACCGGAAGGCAAAAGAGCATTACAGAACAAGTGGGTGTACAGAGTTAAAGATGAAGAAGGAGAAAAGAAAAGATATAAGGCCCGGTTGGTGGTCAAGGGTTCATGATTAAACAAGGTATAGATTTTGATGAGATTTTTTCTCCTGTAGTAAAAATGACTTCTATCGAATCGATGTTCTTGGAATAGTGGTAGTAGAAGACTTACACTTAGAACAGTTAGATGTAAAGACTACATTTCTCCATGGTGATTTGGAGGAGGAACTATATATGCAGCAGAACCGAGAGGGCTATGAGGTCAAAGGTAAAGAGGAGATGGTGTGTAAACTAAAAAAGAGCTTGTATTTTGAAACAAGCTCCACATCAATGGTATAAGAAGTTTGATAGCTTCATGATGGAGCAAGGTTATATTAGATGTCATTCGACGACCGTTGCGTGTATACAAAGAAATTTGAGGATGGAAGTTATATTATCCTCGTGTTTGTATGTTGATGACATGTCTTGGTTGCGAGTAAAAACATACAGAAATAAAAGTACTCAAGAAGCAACTAAGTGAATCATTTCTATGAAGGATTTGGGTGCAGCCAAAAAAATCCTTAGTATGAGGATATCTCGGGATAGGAAGGAATGGAAGTGACTTTATCTCGGGAAGAGTACATTAAGAAGGTCTTGGAGAGGTTTAATATGCGGGATGCTAAACCGACCGGGACTCCTTTGGCGTGCCATTTCAAGTTATCAAAGGAGCAAAGGCTCCCAAGATAGAGCATGAGAGAAACCAAATGTCCAAGGTACCTTACTCATCAGCACTTGGCAGTTTGATGTATGCCATGGTATGCACTAGGCCTGATATTGCCCATGCACCGGGAGTGTTAGTAGATTTATGAGTGATCCGAGGTAAAGAGCATCAAAAGCGATAAATTGGATCCTTCGGTATTTGAGAGGGACCATGGGGATAGTTTTGTGCTACAGTGGATCAAACACCACTTTACGTGGTTATGTAGATTCAGATATGGCTGGAGATGTAGACAACAAGAGGAGCACGATAGGTTATATTTACACTATAGGTGGGACAACAGTGAGCTGGATTTCACGACTACAGAAGCTGGTGGCTTTGTCAACCACAAAGGCTGAGTATGTTGCTGCCACAGAGGCAAGCAAAGAGATGATTTGGTTACAACAATTGCTTGAGGAGTTGGGGCATAAGCAGGAGGAATGTAAGCTGCATAGTGATAGTCAGAGTGCTATACACCTAGCTAAGAACTCTGCTTTCCACTCTAGGACAAAGCATATACAGTTAAGGTACCATTTCATCAGGACAACTTTGGAGGAAGAGAAGTTGAAGTTGGAGAAGATTCATACCAGTCAGAATCCTGCAGACATGATGACCAAGGTGGTCACAAGGGAAAAATTGAAGTTGTGTTTAGCTTTGGTTGGTCTTCACAGAAACTAGTGAAGGGTTGAGAAGCTTGCTCAGAGGAAAACTAGTCTCCAAGTGGGAGATTGTTAGGTTGTGGAGCCTATTTTTCATGTGTGAAAGTGTTGAAGACTGTACACTAAGAGTACTGTACACTTTTAGGCGTAAAATTTTTTGGCCTCGAAAAATGCACCCGACATATCGGGAAATGTGTTTTTCTCATATGAGTGAGTTTTTGAACCATAGGTTTATGGGACGGGTCATGCCCATGGTTTTGATACCCATAGTTTTGTAAAACTACTTAAGCAGTTGTCTATTTATATGGTCTTATGCATATGATAGATGTACAAGCAAATGTATTGCAGATGTGTTTTGAATTCGGCTGTGAATTCTGTAGAGTTTGTTGAGCATAGCTCCAAATGGATCTGGGTATTGTATTGAGAGAGCGGTGGCTTGTAATAAAATTTGAGCAAGTGATTCTTGGTGGACGTAGCCCAAATTGGGTGAACCACGTTAAATACTGTCTCTTTGTGTTGTGTTATTTTATTCTGCAATTTTATTTGAGATCTGTAATAATTTCTGCATATTAGTTTCTACTATTGCGATTCTGTGAGGGATTATTCCGCATATTTTATCCCTTATTTCCTAACAGGGGATGTAGTACCCACTTCCCTTGAAACCTTTTTTAATCCATTATGATACTATCGACTACACTTATGGATATTATTATAGCTTTTGATTTAGCATGATGACTAGACGTTAAAGATCTTGGACTATTATTGATATCAACGCATATATGATGCATGTGGATTATAAGAGACATTTTATGTCGATGTTGATATACTATTGACATGGTTATATATATATATATATATATATATATATATATATATATATATATATATATATATATATATATATATATTTCGACATTTGCTATATTTCATCATATTGAGTAGAGCTTTGATAATTGAAGTAATGTTGTGATCATTTTGACATGAATGAAATGTTGGATAGAAATGTTTCTAGAAATTGCAAATGATATCGTAATTACCTAGATGATATTTTATTCGTTCATAGATGATTGTAGATTTATATTGCATATTTGATCATAGATGTTTTTAATGCGGCCATGAGGCCGAAGGAGGTAGTTATGTGTTTTGGTATAATTATTCACAAAAACATTGGGGGATTAGAGACCAATGACATTGAAATTCTAGATGAATTCAACAAGGGTCACCATGGCAACATGTAATTTTGTGTGTGTGCTTGAATTTGTTTAGGGAAATTGAGACCAAGGGGTCATGTGTTGTCTTTTATTTTAGTTTCACGTGTTAATGTTAGTCTATGTTTCTTTTAGTGATGTAATTTATTTGTTTCAATTCATTCGATTGTTATATATGTATTTTACCCTTTATTAGTAATGGGTTGTAGTGTCTTATTAAAGTTAATAAATATTGTCCTAAAATAATTAAAGATGTGACCAAAGGAATGTATTTATTAGAGTAGTTTTCTCCTGGATTTTGGCTTGTAAATTGAGTGTTTGGGGATCTTGAGTGTTGTACACACTACCTCTTCATGGAAATTCGAATTTTTCCTTAGAGGCAAAATTTTGAAGCTTATGGGACAAGTCAAACTTGTCCTACACCTCTTAAATTGTTATGTCAACCCTACCTATGGGTTGGGGGTCAAAATTAGATCCCATTAGGTGTTTTGGAAGGTAAAAATGTGAAAGGTTTATTGTACTTTCTTTCAAGTAATTAATTTTGTCCTTAAGGCGGTGTGGGATTAGATGGTGTGTGTAAGTAATATGTCATTCCTTCAACCACTTATTAATTGTGCTTTGAAACCGAGGTTGACTAAGGTGATGTGGAGTGGAGAGGAAATAAGGTGGCATCCTACTTGGAGCCACTTCAACCTCCTCTCTCCCTTTTCTATTTATTAAAATGCATTTACTTTTTTGGGGTTGCTTCATTATGTTTTCTCTTGCATGATTGGAAGAGTTAGAGGATTGTTGGGAGTGATTTTTGATTGTTGGAGCTTATGGATTATTACTTGGTTTCGAGGAGCTTGGAGTTTTACTCTTGGAACAAGCTCTACTATGGAAAGGTAGGAGCTTTACCTTGCTTATGTTATGCTTTATTTTGTGTTTATATGCTTGTGTTTAGTATTGTTTTCTTTGATATGCTTGTTGGGTGTGGGTAAATGACCTAAGTTTGGAGTAGGAGGAGACTATGGGGAGACTCATGTAGGGAGGCATAAGATTTTACCTTTTGTTGGAGGGAGTTTGGGATGGATGCCCCACCATGTACAAGGAATGCTTGCATTTCCTTTTTGTTTCTTTTATGAGTGAGGCATAAGAGATTGGGGGAGGCATAATAGTATGTGGGAGGTATAAGGGGCACTTCAGGGAGGCATAAGAGTATGTAGGGGATTTGAGATATGCATTGGAGACTTTAAGGTGGGCATCCATTCCCATTGGGAGGTTAAGTGGCCTCCTATAGGTCTTGCTCCTTTGGCTTTCTTTTTAAGCCTTGATTTTGTTGTTTTGTTCTTCTTCTTTCTTGTGTTGTTGTTCAGTTGAATGTGGTTGAAATGGTTGTGAAATATTTTGTTTGTGTTGTGGAAGCTTGTTGTTTCCATGTGTTGTAATTATCTCACATCGCAATGTGGTTGGGGCTTGGGGGCAAATGGAGAGGATGGATTATCCTCTTCATTGAATATCTTGGTTGGGTGGACAGAGTGCCTCTCCTCCCATTTTGTTGTGAATCAAACAAACCATGGAGGAGTTATCTTGTTGGTGTTGTGAAGCTTGGAGACTTTTGTGGAGTCCCTAAGAAGATCCTTCTTCTAACAAAACTTCCTTTGTGCTATTCCAACTTAGAGTGGAGGAACTTGTAATATTGTATTTTACTTTTAGTTTATATTCTTGTATATTTTCCCACTTTAAGTGGAGGAAAATGTATTGAACTTGTGAAGGAAAATTACACTCCATTGTTGGTTATGAGAGTTGTATTATATATTGAAAAAGAGGAAGAATGATTTGTGTTGTAAAGTTAGTTTTGTGAAATGGAAAAGTAAGTTCGTTACCTTTGTTTGAAAGTTGTATTGTATGTGAAAAGGTGAAAGAAAGATTTGTCTCTTGTAGAGTTAGATTTTGTTGCAATGTATGTGGAAATGCAAAGAGCTTAAGTGTTAGTAAATTGTTACTTGTTAACTAAAATAGATCATCTCCTAGAACTCAAATTTTATTTTTCTTTATTTTACTCGGTTAAGGAAGAAAATTAATTTCTAAGGTTAATTTGTAATTCTCATTTAGAAATTATTGCAAATCTACAAAATGGGTAAGAGAAATGTAATCTATTTTCCCTACTTCTCACTACAACATCAAATTATAAGTCCACAAAAAAATTAAAATTGATTCTAACACAAGATTTTTACTTGCTAACATTAACTAACATAAATTTATTATTACTCATTGATAGTAATCCCGATACCTTAAAGTTTTATCAATATTAAAATATTATTAATATTAATAATAGTTAAACTTTTGATACACTTATATATTTAATTATACACACATACACACACATATATGGTTAGTATAACCAAAAAGTGCTAATAAGACAAAATTTACAAATGTGAGACTTTAAATCCAAAGTGCAAAATTTTATAAAGGTGAAACTTTTGTTACAAAAAAAATGCATTAAACTTTGTTTGGGTTTATAGCCGTGGCCTATGTGGGAGGACTAGTAGAAATGGTGGGGTGCTGGGGTCAGCTACCCCACCCCCATAGTCTTTTGATTATTTACATTTAAATCCCCCACCCAAAATTTTAAACCTTATCCTATTACTAATCTCTATCCCTTTTGCACATGCGGCTCCCCAATACATTAAACTTGCGCACTGTGTAATGTAAACGTCGCGGCCGACTTCTTTTTGAATCGGTTTCTATATATATGTATTTATTTTTCGTGTATAATTATATGTTGTATTTAATAAGTACATATATATGTACACTTAATACGCATGTATTTAAAAGGGTAATTTTGGATTTACCTTATAGATGAAATAAATAAGAATATATTTATACATATGTATGTATGTATGTATAAATATACATTTTCATATACCCAAAGGAAGATATAAATCAAACCTAGTTATATTTATAAAATAGGAAAATATCCACAAGTCCATTTGGGAAAACCAAATGAATTTCAAGCTAAATAAAATATATAAACACATTTTGAAACCCTAAGAGAGGGTGTGAACAAAATAGATAAATAATACAACTTGTAAGTTCCTCCTAAAGCTTGGAATGGTCTTCAATGGTTTCATTTCCTCCTCCAATAACCTGCAAAACAAAAGAGAAACAATGAGACAAATGAAAAGAGAAAGAAGACTTCATAAGCATGCTTTAGGGTTAATTGCCCTCTTTTCTTCATCAAGGGTCCTAATTGAATCCATCCAAGGGATGAGATTCACCCCTACAAAAAGTAGGTGGAGAGTGGGTGAGTGGAAATTACCTTTTTAATTTAAATGTCTTAATTTTAAAACATGAGTTGACTTTTTAAGGGGTCACTTTATGGGGTAGGGAAGTGTTCATTATCCTAACCCAACTTTTAATATGGGACCTTACTAGTTGTTTCAACGTTGTAGAAATTAAATAACCTTGGTATTTAATTTCATTGGCCACTTTTACCCTGCACCACCGTGTGAGTATTCAAATTTTGTAGGAACTATTTTATTATTTAAATAATCCTTAGGGAGATTAAACTTGCCTAATCAAATCAATGTATTAAAGTTTAATGTAGATTTTAAATATTGTGTTATCATGGAATATTGTTTTTATTTGAGTCATCACCTTAGAGACATTAATGTGGCAACTGTCATTTTCAAAAACTTTTGTGGGCATGCTTTTCAAAAAAAAAAATTCCTTAATTTTTCTAACTAAACCTAGGTTGTTCTTGGGTCTCATGTGAGTGTTTTAACGGGCATTACAAATAGGATATTTACGTAATATATTTCATTAAATCTTTCAAACACCTCTTAGATGCTTTATATGAGAACATTTTTGAATCATCTTATTGTACATGTTCTAATCAATATATTAGCAAGACATTTTTTTAATGTGAGGGATGAGACATATTGTGGTTCCTAATATTATTTCAACCCCATCATCTAACGAAGAGAAAATGAAATCTTCAAGTGGAAAGATAAATCATGATTATGTGACCATACTTATAGTAATTTATGCTAGAAACTAAAAATTATAGTAGTAATGTAAAACTTGCTATGGACTCATGAGTGTCATGTAGTTAAATAAGCATGATATTAAAACCAAGGGAAGTAGGGTGAATGGACAAAAACAAACTATTAAAGGATTTTTTTCATCCTTTGTTGCTCGTGGGACAATTTTTAGAAACACTATAGATTTTTAGAGGTCCACATTATCGTTATGTCAAGATCTACAAATAAATCATACTCGTAAGTATACTATTCTCTCTGCATATTATTGCATCAACTATAAAATAATCGAATCCGCATAGGGATCTTGGTCTCAAATCGCTTGAGGTACCATTTAACTTGGTTAATTCTTGAAGTTTTTCCCAACATAATATTTATTTATATCATCTGGACTCCAACTCTTCATCAAAATTTATCAAATCCATACCTTTAGCAACAAGTTGCACATATCGAAATTCGATATTTGGAATTTAAGATTACACTACATGGAATTGGAAATGGACTTACTTCTCGAATGAGTTGGTAAACATTTTTTTAGATTAGGTAACTATTTGGTATTGGGGGAAAAAAACCCATAGTACATAGATATACCAAGAGAAATCACCGCGGTAGGAGAACAACCCAAAAACTAGCACAGATCCCGAAAGGAAAAAAATGACTTGACCCACACAAGAACCCACTAAGGGGCGAGGTATAGACTGCCTCAATTACATCAAAACATTTATTTAGAATCCACCAAAGAAATCTATTACAGAACATAGAAGAAAAATCTAAAGAACCACAAGAAACATGTGCTAGGTCCAATCAGCAAACAATCAAGTAATGTTTCCTTTTCAGATTTCTCCTCGTGCTAGAGCTCGGGCCTTCGTTTCTTCCAGACATACTTTGTGGGGGATCCTGAAGACACTCCATCATGTCTTCCTTGTTGCCATATGTTGCCTCTTCTTCATCAGTGCTGCTAAGGAGCATTTAGAACCACTCCTTTGAATCTCTTCTTTTACAATTTGATCTTATAATATTGATATCGTATTTTCTTCCATAATGAAGTCAACCTCGAGATCATTGATTCTCTTTTCTTTAAGAGAATCCTTGATGTGTCACTCCCTCATGTCCTCGACCAGATGTGTGGTCACGTTGAGAAATATACCACTGGCATTCTCCATGTTTGCTAACTTGGCTTCTTTATTAGGACCTCCCAGATTCTCCACCACATCTTCTTTTCCCTTAGACGATTCACCCTTTTCAAATCCGAGAGCACTTTAACCACCACGTCTTCTCTGTTCTTTACTTCAGAGTTCATCTTTTATTTATTAGCCTACTAGCTAAAGTCTCTTTATTTGAAACCATTGGCTAAGGAATGGGAGCCAAAGCAGGTTTACCCTTCTAAAAGAGCAAAAGAATCAACCCCTGATGGAGTGGTGAATCCACATTTTCCTCCTTGAAATAAGAAATCGACACAGATAGGGACATCAAAGGGGAAAAGGGAAAACTCGTCGCCTGATTGCACCAAAAGTAGTTCTGAATAGACACATGATGGGTGTAAATCTTCTGGAAAATAGCCTTGAGCGTGAGATATTTCAGAACCAATTTGCAAACGTCGGCCCATCTTTCACGGAGATAAGTCCTAGCAATGCCACCCTCGAAATAGAGAGCTTTCTCATTAGGACCAAAGAAAACAAAGATTTCATGATTTCTCCTTTTTTTCTACTTGAACAATTTCAGACCCTTCGTAGTCATGCCCGTAGCCTCACCAAAAAATATTATTTGAGGTGGAATTCCATTCCTCTCAGCTTAACCGCCCATGATCCCAGGATTTGGAAAAGTCCAGGGCCAAATCGGGATCACTCCCTTTAATGTGCTTAATGTACTCAGTAGATAGAGCTCTCCTTCCTCATCAACCTCCATATCATGGCATCCTTATTGATATCCTAGTATGAGGTCAGTTTAGTCCTAACCCTATCTCCCTCCATAATGTGCTTGCTCTGTTCTAAGGTTTGGCTCGATTTCTTTTGTGAGAAATACTTCCTCTCGAGCTTCGACTTATACTTTTTCTCCGTCGTCACTCCCAACTTCCAAGCCATCATATCTTAAGCCTTCCCTACGAAACTTTCCCCAATCTATAGAGGCTCGTGTGACATACATTTTCAGACATTCATTTAGTAAAACTTCGTGAACTTATAGATTTCATCTGCATACTATAAAAACAACTATAATTTAAGAAAATGCACTTCTTGAATACGTTCTTTAAAAGGGATTAAAATTATTTCTATTCTTTATTTTGGAAAGACTTGATTTACTGGAAATAAATGTAATAGAACTTGAGAAGCCAAAAGGAGTATAAAGTGATAACTTCTCTGTTTCAAAGAGTGTAATGACATGAGAAGTATATAGGCAGCACAAAGGAGGAGGAAGAAATCTAGTCCTGGTGTAAAGCTTGTAGAATGAGCACAAAAACGCCACTCTCTATGTCAAATTCCAAGCATGTAGTTCAATTCATGGATGGGATTAATATATATGAATGCTATGGCAGTCAGGAAGGTCTAGATTTGGCGTTTTATTTAATATAGAGGCACTTAGGGTAGCATGGGGATATTTTTAGACAACAATAATGCACATGTTTGTATCAGATGTATACAATGTGTTTGGTTGAACAATATGAATGAAACGGTCCACTTACGTTTGCTGCTGAAAGAAAAATAATAAATATAAGTTTTGAATTAAAAATGTACAATGTTTCACTAAATGCAAATAACAGGTGTCTAGCCTTCACCAGTAAAAGACATGGGTGGCTTGAAAACACAAACGTTAGCAGCCGATGCTCAACTCCGGAATGAACGCTTGTGGCATAATAAAAGGTTTGTGCTTGGTTCAGTTATCATCTTATTTTCATGTATATAATCACTAAAGATTCAATTTTGAAGTATTTTGTTACTTTCCTAAATGATGAGGTAAAACATTTTATACCATTTTTCTTCTTAGACTACAATTTATTTGATGAAGATGAATTCAAAGAAAATATCAAACACTATGTAAGTTGGCTATAATGTTTTTTGTCCTGGATTAATTAATATTCAACAAATAAAAATCGTTAAGATTTTTCCTTTCATAATTGGAGCCACGCCATCAAGATATTTTTCTTCTCAATTATAATTATCTATAATATGAAATACTGAATTACATCATTACATTTAAACACTATGTTGTCAAGTGAAATAACACTTCTAATATAACACGGTAAACAAATTTTAAGCCAAATGAACTAAACTAAATAAAAATATACACTTCAATGTAGCCAAAATGCATTTCAATGTATCTATAAAGTATTTGAAAATAAAACTAAAAGTATTAATATATTTTCTAGCACAAAAACTATGGTCTACAACTTACCGATAAAGTTTCATCAAATGCCATGGTATGAAATATTACAAGATTATATTGCTAATAGGTATTTAACTTTGAAGTGTACAATAATATTAGTCTCCATTTAATCAATTAAAGTAGAAATTGATTAGATAGTCACTAACTATTATGTAATGAGACCGGTAAGATTGTCATTATTATACTTGAAGGCATTTCCACACATACATTTTTATAAAGGACAAATAATCTAGTGACCTTGCACATCTAAAAATTAACATAAGATCGATGTGGTGATAACGAGCTTTGATTAGGCGCAAAGCATGCACTCTCACAAGCCATGTTCATTCTTATATGAAGAGAAGATGGGTTGTCTAGTGTTCAAATCACTAGTGCAAGCAACCTATGTTGATTTGATCAAGCCTCTTTATGAACATTTTTCAAGCGGGAATATTGAATTAATCCATGAGGATGAAAATTTAAAATGCTAGGATATAGAGGAAAAACTTAACAAATAAGATGGGTGGCATGCGTTTGACAAAGGTTACCTACAATAACATTGATTTTTAACAAAGAGCAATAATCGAAAAGAAACATTCATTGAAAGTTTGTATTTGAACTAGCTGAGCCTAAACATCATAAATGTTTGCAAGATTGATTGGTCAACCAACCAATGATAAATCCACCACTAAAAGTGGTAAACCCATTGCTTTTTTGACCAGTAAGCCTATGCAAACACATGTGATGAAAAGACTCTTCCGAAACCCAAGAGACAACCAACAAATTTTATGGAGACATCATAACAACTCATCTATTGTTGATACTCAATTAAATAATGCCCACACCGAATACATATATTTTCGAATATAATGAACGTAATACAAACAACCCTTCCTCCATCACAAATAAGAATGGAAAATTATAATCTAAAAACACCAAAACGAAAAAACGACAAAAAGAAAAGGAAGCAAACGCTCCAAATGTTCAATACTGATTTGCTTCAAACTCGTGGAAGTTTGTCGGTTAGTAATTAATGGACGGATGAATTGTCCTTATACCCCACCTCTTGCCACTTCCATATGCTTCCCACAAAAGCAGTTTCCCTAACCAAAGAAATATTGCCGTCTAGGTATGGATATCAGTAAATTAACAATTCTCAGGGGTTGCAAGCGAGATTGATTGGGTATGCATTGAGGGTTTTAATTTGACGTAAACACTTAGTTTGTGTGCCGAACGTATTTCAACCCCTAAATCTTCATCGGTTCGACGTCCTTCGCCATCCTTCTCCAGTTTGGTTCTTGTTACGGCTTATGTTTCCGTTTTTTCCGGTTTCATTTCTTATATTGAGAACTGTTTTTGGACTGTGGAAGTTCAAAATTGGGTTGAAGATGCAGGCGTTGCCATCCTTCACCCTTTTTGACTACTACTGTGGCTGAAGATTCTCTCCATGCCAGCCACATTTTAGGTTGGGAATTCGTTTATATTTATGGCTGTTTAATTTTAATAGTAGGCAGGAAATTAATAATAATTTGAGAAACAGAGACAATTGTACTGCTGAGAGAGCGTGCTATAGTGGAAATGATTTCACACAAGTGAAAAGCTGTGAGGGATACATATATATGCAAGCTTCCCTGTCTGCAGGGAGTGGTGAAAGAGATTCTACAAATGCACCCCCATACTCCCATCCTACTCTAGGTCCATCCCTCTACCCAAGATACAAATATGACTGGTAAAATGTTAGGGTTCCAGCTGGCTATGATATCACCAAATATTCTAAAACCAACATTTAGCTATGTCTTGGTTTGTTACATAAACTCAAATACTGTTTCTACAATGCTCTTAGAAATTTTACATTTATCAGTTGTATGAGCTAGATATATGAAATACATACTAGACGGTTTTGTAGATAGACACATAGTTCCCGACTTCTTAGTCCACTACGTAGGGGAAACTTATCACACATTTTTCAGTATGATTACACTGGGAAATATTTGGCTAATAGGACTTTGTAAAATTTATTTTTTTGTAACTTTCATCTTCATTATCATTGTAATCCTAAAATGTAGTAAAATATTATAATGCCGATAAGAAGTAAACATCAAAAAAAGATTATTGGCCTCGACTCCCTTCACTTACAGCTCAAAACATTAACAACCAAACCCTTGACCTGCATGCGCCTGTTCCTGAACAAAAGTTGTAGTTGATGCATTACTATGTTCATGCTCCCCTTAACATGCCTTAATCTCCTCCTCTTCTTTCCAAAGAATTATAGCCATTGTCCCTAACAGTACAGTTACTAGGGTTAGGACTTCCATTTTCTTTACAAATAACATCAAATGAAGAATTAATTGGGAGAAGTTTATTTAACCTAAATGGTTAATTGTTAGAGGTTAGTAACCAATTAAATATTATCCTAATCAACTAGTTTCCAAAGATAATTACAGCAATATCAGGATAATACATGAAACATGATAGATAAATGAAATGAAGCACTAGCACATGAGAGGGAGAAGAAGACTTAGATGATAATCTAATTTTTTTGTTGATCTAGATGGACGTGATGACTTAAAATGACTTTAAAAGGTTTGACATAGCTTCGTTTCTAAAACTATGTCTTGATATTGTATCGGGACCAAGGCGTACAATATGAACCAAACCTTACATGCACTACTCCGACCTTTCGTATGCTTTGGTCCCTTCAAGTAATTTGGATCTTGTAGTGCCCAACCTAAATTTATATTAAAATAAATTTAAAATAAAACTACATTGTAAAGCGAGATGAGCGAATTGATTGGGAGTTGGCGGAGGAGTTAATGTGGCGGTGAGTTCTTGGAAGTGATGGTTTGGTGGTGGCATGTGGACGAGCATGGACGTCCCTTCCTAAGAAGACATCAGGACCTGTCACTTTCTTTGCATAATAATTCATGCATTTATTTGGGATCCAAAGGCTCTAGACCACTCAGAAACCCCGGTCAACGTGGTAAATTTAGTGAAAGAAAAAATGGGATAGTTGCGGTGAGTGCAAAACTTGGAGATCTCACCGATAGCATTTTGTTAACTACCATCATCAGTGGGTAGAAGTAGTCTTGTGCATGGGATAAATCAGTAATCCTTGTATCTCTAGCTTGTCTTTTAGTTTTACATGCAAATTTCTTGATCTAGGTTTGCATTTTTATTGAAGTAGGTTCAATGGTCTCTGAGAGGAAATAGATCTTCTACCCTGACTTCTCTCCAAGACTCTCTCTGCAATAAGTGATAAATACATGTAAAGGGTTTATGCAATGAGGGAGGCTTTAACCTTATTTGATTTCACTGACAAGCAGAGCATCCACGACCTTAAGAATCTATTGATCTGTTGTGTGCTCATGCCCTTGTATGTCAGGAAAGAGGAGGAGAGGAACTTTATCGTATTTCTACTTGGGTTCAACTTGCATCTGGCCAATGATGTACTCACCATCATCCAATCTCAGATCCCTTTTGGCCACACTTCCATTCTTGAAGGTTATGGCAAGATTCTCTACACATCCTAAAGGGTTGTAAAGGACTCTTCTCTCCACAAAATCCATAATTCTTGTATGTGGGGGTTAGTGGAAATAGCCATCTATGCATTTCTCAAGACCCTAGCTTCCTCCAGTAAAAATCTTCTCCAAGCGTTTATCACTCAAAGGATTCAAGAGGGTGTTGAAATTTTCCTTTTCCGTCTTAAGGAGCCCATATTGTTTAGATCTCTGCAGGTTGCAAATTCAAATGTTCATCAGAGTGCAAAGGCTTTAGTAGAGCGTGTTCCATCCGGACGACCCAAATGCATCTAAAAGAGGAAGCTTTATTAGTGAAGCTCTATGTTATTCTTGAAAAAATTCTTATAGACGACTATCATGATGTGTGTTTTGTGGTTGTTCAAGGTGCTTGTCAAATTCTTCAACTATTATGGGAAGTTGTCCCATCTACAATTACTATGAAACTTCTAATGAAAGTTATTGATGAAATGGCACATGACACATCTAATAGTCTGGTCAAATGTTGTTTAATGGGACGAGACAATTAAGGATTGGAAAAAAAAAAGTGTTATTGATGAGGTTAAAAGGATTTTCAAATAAATAATCCAACCAAACATCATGTCATATAGTTTCATAGTAGTAAGATATGCACAAAAAGGTCCTTTTTTGTTTAAACACCCATAGAAGTTCCGGGAAAATTCATTTGGTAAGGGAATCCAAATTCTATTGCCATTACCGATACCGTCCCTATTATGAGTTAGAAATTGGAACACGTTCGGGAAGATATAGTTGCATACCTTGGTGCTTTATTGGTCACTCCATCATCTTGTGATCGACTAAGTACTAGTTCCCAAGGATAATGACTTGTGAAGTTGTTACGACCACATTGGCTTTGTTTATTGCATAGGTTTATTGGATTTTGTTTTGTGGCAAGCACTATAGTGGATGGGGATGGGATTTTGTGATATGTCCTCGTTAGAAGTTCTCTTATAGGCATGTGTGAATTGATAAAATCTCGGGGTTATAGGTAAATTGTTGGGCGAGATGCAACAATGAATGATGACCTCATTAGACCATGTGTACAAACCCACTTGGAGCACCCCTTGACTTGTGGACCCTAACATTTCTGGCATGGTCTTCTTACATCTATCTTGATAATTTTCATAATTTAGTTCTTCATTTGCATTATATTAGAAATATAAAACTACTTGAATAATTTTACGATTATATTTGTAACAAAACTTTAATAGAATAAAGCATTAAAACCCCACCTTGTGATTTTTGAAATTGTTTCACCATTTGAACATCAACTTTGGTTCCCACCATAACCTCATATGATACAACTCGGGTATTTGAGTCGGGTACTTGTGACGCCCACTTAAAACAGACAAAAAAACAATGAAAACTTGGATAACATTTTTTTACTTGCTTGGAGTTTACACGACACAACAAGAGATCACAATGGCTACCACCAACTCATGATAGGCTTGACACAACATTGACCACCAAAGTACAAGGAAATCTACAATGCTCAACATGAAACTATTCACTTCCCATTTTGACAGACATCACATACAAGTCCAACCACAGAACACACTTATGTTTAGGGGCATCCCACGATGAAAGTATTTTTAAGGTTTCTTGTTTACCAAAACATCTCTTAATTTTTAACTTACGTTCTTATGAAATTCATGTAATGATTCACACAATTACTTTCTCAAGGGATAACTTCTTTCCTTTAAACAATTAACTAATTAGTTTAAGGCCAAGCTTTCTAAAAGAGGATCATCAATTATATGTCAATAACTTGCTTAATTCATTTGATTTAAGAACATTTTCCATTTCTCACAAGGTTAATTAATCTTACTCAAGCCATTGAAACTTGTTCCACACCTCTATTGCACAGGTGGTAAGCACAAGCTCTAATTGAGGGAAAGCATTGTTTTAGGTTCAGAACAATAATCTTCTTTGCTAAAGGATCTAAAGTTTAACATTACTTAAGAAATATTACAATGAATCAAGGCAAGGGTTAAGGGGAAAATAGGTCAAAAGAATTCAGCTTTGGGGTCCCATGGGTTATTACTCAGTCTTTTATTGAGGCTAAGAATTTATCAAGATTATTTAAAAGTTTTATTTAGACTTTTCTTGATTAAGTTTGCCAAGGGTAAACCATTTACATCCAAATGATAGAGAGAGAATTTAAAGGGTTTCTTAAATAATTTCCCTCCTACTTGTATAAATTCATTATCCTCCAAAATCTAAACATTGATTTCAACATAAGATCATTTAAGAATTCACCATAAAAGGATAATGTTGATTAATCTAGCTTGGGGACAAACAAGGTATAAATATATTTTTATTACCAAAATATAGTTTCCTCTTTGATCGCTTAGGGCTTAAAAGTTATCAAGTAGATCACATCCACATTAATTTATTCAAATATAAACCTTTAACCTTTATAAGGATTATCCAACCCATTTTGTTATGCTTAGAAATACATTGTTACTACATCTTAAAAGGGGTTTACAATCGAACATTTTATCTCAAAAGAAAAGTATATCATTACTCGTTGAAAGCTATACATGGTTGCATCAATTCTTTCCAACACGATGCACAACCCAAAGGAAAAGACCAACTATAAAGCAACCTGATGCAACTCTCCCTTTTTCTACTCATGAAGACCATCTACACATTTATAGCCTGAGTCAGTTCATGAGAACTAAGCATGATAAAAACTACACATAGGAATCATATGCTGCCATTAACAATATCATAAAATGAACCTTTTATTAAACGGAATACTGCTAAGCTCTAACCCACTAACAAATTCGTTAATCATGCTGAAAGATTCACTATTTCAAATAATAAGGGAAACAATAAAAATATGTTAGTAACATTGTATTTGAAACAACAAAGGGACTACTATCATTCTAGCAGGGATCAAATACTGAATGAGTTTGAAACAGAGTCAAGAGTGTATTGGGATTTCAATCGTGTAACCATATAATTTACATGATTGAAGTCCAATACTCGACATCAATCAACATTCCTGTAAATAAGTCATAAGATTAAATAGGTTTAAAGTTAGAACTTTAACATCACATACTAACCACTAAATGCCCCTTTCAAAGTCAAATTACCCCACAACATGCCTACACCTAATTTATTGCAAGGAACATACAGAGTAAGCTCTAAAAGAAAAGTTCAAACATAAGATCATCTTTCCATGTTATGTACAACAATAAAAAATAATGATAAAAGAAATAACACATACTTAGTAAATCAAACAATTAAAATGAATCCAATGCCATCATATTACCAAGATTTAAATTATAGTCCAATCAATTTAATTATAACTAGTAAATCACCAAGTTATCTCAAAATTAATATTGTCCTCTATCATCACAAATAAATCACGATTCTTCCTATACGTGATAGCTGGAGGGTAACCACCCCTATCTAACCTACTAGGTAAAGGAATGCCTTAAGTTATCACAAGATGGCAACAATGATTCCCAACCATTATAATGAACAAAAGAAGATAATCAACCAAAATCTTGTCGTAATAGATAAGACTTTACCATTATCCATATTTCTTCTTATTTTATCACAAAAGGGTAAGGCATCGGCTAAAAAAGGCATCCTACAAATTAAGATTCAAGAAGCCAAGATAGTTAGACCCCCACCTTTGAAGATACGAAAGCATCTAACTCATTAGCTATAACCCAAGCCCCATTTACCCTGTTGTCCTCATGATACTGACTTTACATAGTCAGAGGAGAGTATACGAGGGTACACCACACTAAACCTTGTTTATAAATTACCAAAACTTTACGTAACTTGAACATGCTTACCCCTCAGTCACATATAAACTTAGAATCACCAACTCAAAATAAAGAAAACCATATTTAGACTACAACACATAAACCCCTCAAAACTTACCAATACATGTTCGAAGAAAACCTATTGGCGCCTTGTAAGTAGAACTCATAAATGCCAACATCAAGGATAATATTATCTCTCATGTTTATAAAGAAAAATTAAACATAGGGTTAGAGTATCCAAATCCATTAACAACTCACAATCAACAAAGTAAATACTCATTCCTATAATTCAGTAACCCAAACATCTAGTGCACTCTCTATTATTTTTATCAGCTGCATAGACTCGAATCATCATTGAAGGGGTGTTTATTCCTAAGAGATAATGCCTATATTCTCTTATCATCCTTCCTAGACTTAGGGTAGGTTTATCAAACTGTATTTTCACATAAAGTAACTTAGTCCAGATAAATCAAAGCAATTTACCATTTTCCTAATCGAAAAAAATTGTTTCATGAAATTGTTAGTTCTCACATATAAATCAAATGGGTAGTATTCGTCATGCCTGGAAAAAGCATCCACATGTTCCACGCATCTGACAGGGCCCTTGACACATCAACCTTGGTGAATCATCCATATTTAACTTGTTGGACGTCTAAACACAGTCCACAAATCACATTTGCATAGGTGGGGGATCCAACCAATGAGTTGCATCCGAGAAAAAGAATGTGTTCTCAAGGGCTGTCATGAATGCAAAGATCTACACAAAAATGGGTTTACAGGAAGGCCCAGGAACCCAAAGGAAACACATTGACATGGAAGAGCTAGACTCCACACCTTGTAAACATACTTCGAGCTTGCAATACGGTTCACTTCACCACATGCAACTAATAGGCATCCAAACTACTCACTTCCCATTTGCAACAACATGAAGCCAGTGCCAAGGAAACAACTTTGAAACAAGATAAGGGCACCCACCCAAGCATTAGGAGGAGATACTTCTCTCAAAAGTCACAACTGCAAGTGCCTTGGTAGATAAGTATGCAAAACGTGGGGGCGCAAAAATATGGAGAAATTCTTACGAAAGGCCTGAGACTTCTATGCCTTTAACACAACATCGCATCCGGCCATGCGGATAGCTACAAGCCAATGTGTAGCATCTCCGGAGTCATCAATCCTCCTCTAAAGAAGTCGCCTGACAACCAGAAATAGGAAGGACGTGATTACTTTGAAGAAAAATTTACCGAAAGTCCTGAAATCCTCCCCCGCTTTTAACATAACTACATTAGATCTATGTCCTGAGGAGCAAGCGCAGCTCATGTGGACCCAATACAAAGGCACCATTTTCTCCATTAAGAAACAATAAATGAATGGTAGGAGGCCACCAAATAAGGACCAAAAACATAAAATAATGTCTCCCAAATCGGCATTTCCTTCCTTCACAACGTGAGTTGGAACATGGCATGAAAAAGGAAATAAGGTAGAGTAGGTCATTAAATATAAACAGTTCGGAATAGATTTGAAAAGATAGCTTGGGAATAGGTGGCTAACCTCCCACTTGGCATTAAGCCCAAAGAAATGACCAACACATTTAGTATTAAAGAAGAAATGATGGAATGGCAGGTGTTCCACCTCCAAATGCAAATCACAAAGACCAGGTATTTTCAACAAACAAAATAAAATAAAAAAGTCTATACAGCCAACATGGATGAATAAATGGTGGGGTGGGTGGATGCCTCCACATAAACAAGAAAAAGATTTTATCAACAAAAGCTCTATTTATAAGGACTGTAATGACTCTAGATGGTCAAGTAGGAAACATTAAACATTAAACACGAACACCACGTCCTAAAAAAATGCACCACCAACAACAAGCTCCTCCTCTTTTGCATGAATTGAGGCTCGGGCACGAGAGCGATCAATCATTAAATTAAAATAGCTTAGAGGTGATTAATAACAATATTGACAAAAATTGCAACAAAATAAGATAATCGTTAATCGACAACTAAAATTATATTATTATTATTATCATTATTTTTATTAATTTTACGACTAAACAAAATTTTTTATCAATCATATTTATAACGATCAATATGAAAGCTCGAAAAAGTGAGAACAAGATTTTCCTTTAATAGGATAATCATATAGGACACTATAAGGTCCACAACTAGAGGTGTCGACTATGACTCAAGAAGGAAAGATGGAGAGGGAGGGTGATAAATCTTCACTGTGACAAAGAAGAATAAAAATAATGGGCAATGGAAACACACCCACATCCTTCCCAAAGATTAAGAACAAGGTCATTGAGGCAAGAGCTATAGTAACATCGAACGGGGCATTACGGTGCTCGTGTAATCTGCTGATGTTGTCGAGAGTTAGATGATTCGAAAACTAAACACAACCTTTTCCTTTACTTGTAAAGTTGGAAAAACACAAATTATAGAGACTTACAAAACACCTTTTGAAGCCCGTAAAAGAGAGGTCAAGTGCCGTATGTGTTCCTTGATATGACGAGAGTCAAATCATGCTTTAAATTGACCCCAATCGACTATTTGTACTCTCTTTGCTGCTTCTCTAGGATCCCTATTACTCTATTTTGTAATTCTAAGTAGCTCTTAAAGTGAAAAGTTAGCTTTCGTTTTGACCCACCATTTGGTCCCTGAACAATGAAATGCTTGTCCACCTTCGCAAACCTCTAGTATTTTTACTAGAATATTTCTTGGAACCTTCGATTCAGAAAATCATAATCCTAGTTAGTTTGGAAAAGGAATTTTGTAGACCTCAAATCGCGAGGTTTTGATTAGGTCGAACTAGACCAATTACGACCGGTGGCTCTAGAAAACCCATCATTGTTTGAAATCTGTCTACCAATTCTCAATTTTTCGACCCTGAAAAATTCTACATATATAGGGAAACTTATAGGAAATTTATCGTTGCATGTTCTTCAATTGAACATTAGTTTTTGAGGTGGTTTTGTGAGCCACGGAGGTAACTTTTGATCATTTTTAACTAGGCCAATTACGACCGATGACCTTAAAAGCGGTCGCCAATCATAAACCGTTTGATAATTCTAAATTCCGCAGTTCCTGTGTATTCTTTGTGTATAGGAGGACATGTAGAAATTTACCCATGGTATGTTTTCTCTCTGTAAGACAACATTTAAAAGTGGTTTCTTAGCCTTCGAGCCTTAATTGAATGTTTTACAGTTAGCAGGAAAACATAAAAATGAAAGTTGTAGGACCTCCAGTGGTAACCAAACCATTGTGGAAACTTGTTGACACTTGTAAATAACTGTTTGAAAATATATCATGTGAATTATTGTGTGAAATTGAACTTTTGGAAAAATAGTGTTTCTCTCTCTTCCCTATCTCTTTCTCTATCCTTGATTACAAAATAAAGTGAAATCAAATCAAATAAATGTGTCTCTAACCCCCCTTTTTTGAATGAAAATTATTAATATTGTGTAAATGGAAAACTAAAAATGTTAATTATGCTAGATCTAGGTGGATGTCATTCCAACGATTTATAATTGATTTCATGCTCACTTGGTTTTGTAGAATGAAAGAAAGATGGTGAAAGGGTGTGGTGCAATTCATTGTTTATTATCAAAATTTATGTAGGTCATTGTAGGATGTATATATGCGTTGATCAAAGCACAATTCTATGTCCCACTTCATGTCTCAAAAACGCGAGTAAGAGGTTGGGTGGGATGAGAAACTAGGGTTGTTCACGCGAACACCCCTTTCGCGTGAACCCCTTCACATGAACTTCAATGTAGGCCAAAAAAAATGGTTTGCGTGAAAGAGGGTTCACGCGAACTCCTTTGGGTTCAAATAATTTTAGTGGCACATAGTTATATATAAATATTTATATAGTTTTGGGTGGAAAATTTAGGGTTTATGGCGGTTTGGGCAAAGGGTGGTTCATGCAAACCCCCATTAGGAGAACCCCTTTCGTGCAAACCCCCATCGCGTGAACCCCCTATGTGGCACTTATGTGGCACATTTTGACACCAAATCCATTTGGAGGATGATTTTATGCCAAAATGTGCCACTTAGGTGCCATGTAATTAGGGTTAACGAATTAGTAAAATTAAAAAATTTTAACACAAAATACAAAATTTAACTAGCTTTCTAAAAATATAACTTTCATTTTTAAAAATATGTTTTACTATTTATTTATTTTTGGTAACATATGGTATATTAGGACAATCAATCATACACAATCAACCCAATTTGAAAAATATCAAAATATATCTTTTAAAAAAATAAAATAAACTTACTATTTGTTGAAGTCTTCTTCTTATTTGTGAAAAAAATCAATTTCGATATAAATCTTAAAAAAATATTGGCATAGACATATGTATGCAATTTATTTGAAAATATTTTTGAAATAATTAATTAAAAAAATATATAAGTAAAAAAAAAAAAAAATTGATATGACCTCAAAAATCAAATATTGAACATAGATCTAAAATTTCATGGTCAAAAAATAACTTTTCATTTAAAAAACCACCGGGGGACACTCATTCCTCTTTTATAACATAAGAAACAACACATGAATAAAATTAAGAAAAAGACCATTTTTTTGCCAATTTTTATATATATATATATATATATATATATATATATATATATATATATATATATATATATATATATATATAGATTCTACACTCTAAACAAAACATTTCGTTAGTTTGTGGAATTTCATGAAAGTGTATTGTTTTGTGGCTATAACCTTTAGAAAATAAATGACGATGAAAATTCATGATTGTAAAGGTACAAAATATACCAAAAAGTGGGACATTTTATTGTAATTCATTGTTTATTATCAAAATTTATATAGGTCATTGTAGGATGTATATACGCATAATGTATTTCCATGTTATAAAAACATTTATATTTGAAATTGGTGATATGCACGAGATGTTAGTGTTATGGATCCCTTGGGAAATGTGGTTTTAATTGAGATTTACATATGGTAAAAGGATCTATATACGTATCTGTGTGTGTGTGTGTGTGTGTGTGTGTGATAAGAATTTTAATTTCATATCTTTTAGTGTATTTCAGTGTGTAATAAATAATTGGTGTGTTGTATTCTTTACCTTGATAATGTAATAAAGATATCTAATCATAACAGAGATAATCATAGTTTAAAACCAATGCTTATCTAAACTTACGGGATGATCTTTCTTAGCTCAAAAGAAATTGGAACCGTATAATGACCTAAAAAGTGGCACCCTAAGAAACCTTGTAGTTTAAGTAAATAAATAACCAAATGTTTACGTTGTCATCATAGCCTATATGTTTAGCAACATCTTTGTAAACCTAACGGTTAAGAAACGACATGGTCAAACTTTATCTGGAGTAAGTAGAACTAGAACTTCCTTAGTATCCTAGTGGACTACAAAGTCTTGTGAAGTTAGATCTAGAAATTAACATCATATTTGAATTAATTCCATGGGGACCTAGTTGACACAAATGGAGCTAGTGGAAAAGTTGTGCTACGACTTAAAATCTTGTTAGTGATCTCTTTAGTTCCTCATAGATAAATGTGTTACCTTTGTTACTAAAAAGAAAACACTTTGGTCTTTCATGAAGGTTGTTTAACATAAATATGTACTCTCACCTAAAACTCATGTATAGTTGGGCGATATATTCTTAAGTGCAATTGGAATTAAACCAAACCTTGGCTAATTAAGGGTTAAATTGTGGTAAGAAAATTGTAAGTAACTCCTTAAAAACAAAATTGATTTGAATTATTTTGACTTTAGATAACCCAATAAATTCGAAATTTGTTCTGTAATCCATTTTTATACCCCTTTATGACATTAATAATAAAATAAATTTCACATGTGAAATTGTGAAATGCAAAAAGTGGGATCTTACCTTGAACATGAATCACTTGTGGTTCATGTGTAGTTTATAATACTTCCAATCATGTACTTATTCAAGATGTTAGACAAGTACCTTTGTAACTCTTTTGTTATAAAGTGATGCCAATAATGAGACCATAGTGCAATGTAAGAGTAAAGCATATAAGAGTAAAATGAGATTTGAGGTTAGGAATAATGTCACTCTTGGAGTCCTTATAACTCAATTAGACATTTCCTTGTGTTAAAAAGAATATGAATTTCCTTGGTGAGATCAACTTCGAGAAAAAAAAAATATTTATAAATCTAAATAAAAATTCTTGACTTGGAAATGTTGAATGGGTTCAACAATTTATCGAACTATATTAACTATGATAGGGAAATAAGGATACCATGATCGAAGAATGTTCATGGAAAAATGTATCTTGAATCTAAATCTCCCTTAAATCCTAAGATTTCTTTCTTGATATCACCTTAGATTCAATTTGTAGTGATGGTAAAATTTAAACATTAAATAAACATTTGAGAAAACATAAGCTTAACATAAGAACGAGAGAATTAGGAAATTTGTGTGAAATTGAAATATGGTAAACACTTATGTAAATTATGGAGATTGTCATTAGGGATAAATATCCAACTTAAATGGTCAAACTATAAGTTGAATGTGAAATTAATTTTATAATATTTAGGTAGAAAATGGGTAAAATCATCCTTGTATAAAAATGTTCTTGGAATGTTAATAGTAACTAGGATGTAATCATGGTAATGATGTGTTATGGGTTTACTAATCCTTACGTCCGTTATCTTGTGGTTGGGTCATTAATAATATCTTTTGTTTGCGGAAAAAGTTGCATTGACATGTGTATGGTGTTGCCATGTGTCTATGTGAGTCGATGACTTATGTAAGCTTGTCTAGTGCGTTGTTGATTTTCTCTTCTTGGAGCCCTTGTGGTGTTGTGTAGTGAGAAATGTAAGTGAAAATAAAAATATTCTAGTATTTGCATTGTCTTATTTGTGGGTGTAAAATGTGATCGTTACATTTGGTATCAAAGAAGAGGTTCATGCTCTCAAACATCGTGAAAAATCGGAGTAGTGACGATTTCGCATGTTGGTGGTGGATATTGGAAGAGTAATGTGATATATGTTGTAATGTGAACAACATTGTAGTTGTGATATTATGAATGCACATGTTGTGCATGTCACTTAAGACGAATGTTATCTTGTTGATGCACTTTTAATGAGAATATTAACTCTCCTTTTCATGGATTCAATGAGGAGTTCACGCATGATGTGTTGCCTTGGTGTGTGTGAAAATAATGTTGTTGTGGATTACAGAGTGTTGGGATTTTCTTGTTATTATGTGGTATGTTGATGTGTTGCATGGCATAATTGGTGTATAGTGAATTGGAATGTATCATGATGTTTCCACCGTGTTTTCATGAATTGTGTGTGTCACCATGCTATATAGCCATTAATTTGAGGTTGTAATATTACTCATTGTGTTCATCATACGTATTATTTGTGTAATATGTGATGGTTCATGTCATGATTTAGGGACATATGGTGAATATATGATCCCTATTGTAGAGTTCCTGCAATTGGGTGATGTATGTAATAACGTGATGTATTGTAACTAGTGAATGTAATTATTTTGGTGTACTATGTACAAATACCATGCGTAGACGCTATGGTTAATGTGCATGTGCAACCATTATGTTAGTGATGTAGTTATGTGTTATGTTGTGAACCTTACACTAAATGACCCTGAGGGAAATTAGTAAAAGTGTATGTTTGGAGTGAGGAAATGTGTATCGCTGACTAGTCACTCGAGCCAAGTATGAGATAGGAAGTGGAGTCTTACAAAGGCTGAAAATGTAGTTTTGTTCATTTGGTATGTATGGCACTTGCTCAACAAATGTCATGCATATTGTGTTTCACGGACACCTTAGGCTCGATAGATTGTGAATTGTAGTCCTTTCTCTCTCCTTATATGGTTATCGTATGGATTTAACCTAAGTGTAGTTACAACTATGTTGAGCCTTATGGAAGTGGTGGAGGAATGATTCAAAAATATATGATGACATTTGTATTATTTGATATGTTATTGGATTACAAAGTTTTGGATTTTCTTGTTATTATTTGGTATGTTGCTGTGTTGATGTGTTGCATGGAATAATCGGTGTATAAAGAATTGGATTGTATCGTGATGTTTCCAACATGTTTTGGTGAATTGTGTGTGTCACCATGTTATATAACAATTAATTTGAGGTTGTATTATTACTCATTGTGTTCATCATACATATTATTTATGTAATATGTGATGGTTCATGTCATGATTTAGGGACATATGGTGAATATATGATCCCTATTGTAAAATGCCTATAATTGGGTGCAAAGTACGTAATAACGTGATGTATCAGTAACTAGTGAATGTAATTATTGTGGTGTACCCTGTATAGATACCATGCGTATGCACTATGGTTAATGTGCATGCGCAACCATTGTGTTATGTTGTAAACCTTACACTAACTGACCCTAAGGGAAATTGGTAAATGGTGTATGTTTGGAGTGAGAAAATGTGTATCGCTGACCAGTCACCCGAGCTGAGTATGAGATAGGAAATGGAGTCTTACATAGGCTGAAAACACACTTTTATTCATTTGGTATGTATGGCAATTGCTCAACAAATGTCATGCATATTGTGTTTCATAACACCTTAGGCTCAGTTGATGGTGACTTGTACTCCTTTCCCTCTCCCTATATGGTTATCATATGGATTTAACCTAAGTGTAGTTAAAGTATGTTGAGCCTTGTGGAAGCAGTGGAGGGATGATTCAGAAATAGATGATGACAGTTGTATTATTTGATATGTTATTTTACAATATGAGGCACGATGTCCGAGTGCCAACAACTCGTTGAGTACCCCTTGGTGGCCATATAAGGCCACATAGTTATTGTGATGTTATACTTCTCTCTCTATATTTTATTTGTAAATTAAACATTTTATTTTTTCTTGCTAGAACCAAAAAATTTCTTGATTGATGTGTTCCTATATTTTTGGGAATTTTTTAGTTGTTTCACTAACATGTGAATTTTAAACTAACTATGGCTATTTGGAAATTTGTTTTACTTAGTTTATAAAATTTATTTTCATGTTTAAAGGTTTTATAGCCTATCCCAAGGCTTGGAATTTTTTCCACTTGGAATTTGAAACAAATTGTTATGCTGGTTCTAATGTCGTAATGTGGGGAATAGGGTCATGGGGTGCACCATGGAGTGGTGGAACCTATGGACCCCCTTCATCAGTATAGGGTATGCCCCAAAGAGTTTAGATAACTAGTGGGTTATGCGACCATGAGTTCTTATGTCATTTAGGTTAGAGGTGTCCTGGACTCTATTCGCTTAGGGCCATAAGGTGATTAGAATCTATTGGGGAGAAAAAAAGGAAAATTTATCTTTATTTTATTTTCTTGAGGGAGGCATAAAAGACTTGAGGGAAGAATAAGAGATTTGTGTGGGTGTGATTGATGCTTTGGGAGGTATATGGAGTTTGTATGTGATGATTTGGGAGGTATATGGAGTTGCTTTGTGATGTTTTGGGAGGTATATTAAGTTATTTTATGATACTTGGGAGTATATATGCAGTTGGTGGTGATGCTTTGGGAGGTATATGGAGTTTTTTTGTGATGTTTTGGGAGGTGTATGGTGTTGGTACTTTTATTTATGTGTACTCATGTGAGTCTGGTCATGTTTTGTGATGTTGAGGATTGATGTTCCTCATTGAGGGTATGCTTTGACCCATTTTTGACACTATGTAACTATAGTTATTGTCCCAAGTTACGTGAAACCTCTATATGTGTACATGTTGGGAATTCCATGTTGTAGTAGTCTACTTATGTTATGAGTACTTTTGTGTGAGGGGAACGTGTGTGTGAAAAGTACCATGTTGTGAGGATTATTTATGTTATTTCGTGGTTTTCTTGAGTTATTGTGATGTGATATATTTATGATGGTACATATCACGATGTATGTGAACCATTATCATTGTGTTATGTCTTTGTGTGGTATCATGATGTCAATTTTTTTGTTGGGCATGCACAAGAATTAAAAAAAAAAAAATTACAAAAATGAAATATGATTTTTATAGTTAAGGCGGGTTGAAGGGACCTATTCCCTATTAAAAATTTGAGGCTAAATCCTCAGGAAAACAAGAGGGCTACAAAGCCAAAAAATAGCTGCAAGCCAGCTTTACAATAGATAGAGCTATCCTAAAATTCCTTCCCACCCTGGGATGGAAAATAATCATCAATGCTTCCCATGCGACCTTTTTTATTTTTCCGCCTCTTTACTTCTTTCCATTTTTTGAGATCGGATGAGATAACCAACGCAAGGTCACTGGGATTTGCCAAGGCCATCAAATTACCTGACATAAAATCTTGATCTCGATTGAACTTTCGAAGAATGACTCCTTTTACGCCACCTCCGGCTAATTACTCGTCTTGGAATTCCATATCTGTATCATTCTTCTCTGAAACTGTTTTATCATCGGAGGTAGGATTATATGAATTATCTTTAAATTTTGATGCGTAAAACCAAATCTGGGTTTAGAGAACCCCATCTACTCAAGGATGACAATCCATTTTTTTCCAATTTATGATTCTTATTAAAGGGACATGATTCCTATAAATGTCTCGCATATCTACACAGTCTACGTCAAAAAGTAGTATTCTCATAGTCTAAGACCTGGGTATGCTGAAAATTACCAAATTTAAGGTTAATTTGATCAGGTATTCCTTTACTTAAATAAATTTCAATGCAAATTCGGAAAACAAACATAGGCCCAAATGTGTTCTATCCAAATCCTCTTTTATAAATTTTCCCAAAGTGTTTCCAATATCTTCCAGGGCATACCACAAATGTAGGGGGAGGTTAGGAAGCCTAACCCAAATTGGTGTTTTGGCCACCGAATAAGTATTTGGATCAAAATATGGGAACCATGGGGTGATGAATAAACCCATGTGACCCTAGAACTAGGGTCCATCTATCAAAAAATGTTGGTAATCTTTTGGCTCCCTAAAATGGACAACTGAAAAAACCCTTGGAACAGAGAGAAATTTCACATTTATTGGTCCAGTTTTCGAAAAAAAACCGATACAGAGCTATGGAGGAAGGCCAAAACCCATTAAACCTACCAACCACCACATCCCGCATTATATTTTTGTAATATTCTTCAACTTCTAGATTTTCAATGGTGAGTGACGGAATGTCCTCGAGTAGATCAACCGGAGTAGGCTTGGTTAGTTCTTTGTGTGCTTTCTTGAAGAACGATCACCTCTATTTTCTAGAGCCTCCTTAAAGGAAGTCACCTACTTATGCTACCTCGAGCCATGGTTCCTTGAATCCCCACCCTCTGGTTCCTCTCTCTATGCCTACCCTGACCCCCAACACCATCTAGAAACCCATTAGTTTTTGATGCCCTAGGGTTAGGGCACAAAACTATCTCCTCCTATCGTATGGCTCTATCTAGCATTCGTTCACCGACCCATGTGCCTCTCCCACAACTCGGTTGACACCCCGCACCGCTTCTTTCTTCCCTTATTGATCTACCTTCCTGTCGTTGACTCTTTCCCTGCTGGCATCTCTCACATTATTTTTCTCCATATTCACCACCCAATCACTTACTCACCCCTAAAACAAGGAAGCATTAAGAGGTTGAGATTTAGAAATATTATAAAGGAAAAATAGTAAGTAATAAAGCAAAAGATAACTAGCTACCAATCTCCACAGAACATTAAAATTTAAGATATTGTTGAAATTATCTTGCTTCGTTGTGGTCACATTTTACGAAAAAAAATTGTTGTTAAATGACATATGTCACTATTTACTTTCTTGTATACATACCCTTCAAGCTTTGGTGATGTGTCGCATCGAGGATGATGATCTTATAAGGGGAGGGAAATGTAGTCCCCAACCTAACTTAATATTAATTTTTTTTAAAAACATTATTATAAAGTGGTTGGGCAAATTGATTGGGAGTTAGCGGAGGAGTTAATGTTGCAGGTGAGCTCCTAGAATTGATGGTTTGGTGGTAGCATGTGGAAAGAGCATGGAAGTTCCTTCCTAAGAAGTCATCCAGCTCTATCACTTTATTTACATAATAATCTATGCACTTATTTGGGATCCAAAGGCTCAAACCACTTAGAAACACCGATCAATGTGGTAAATTTAGAAAAAAAATTGAGATAGTTGCAATGAGTGTAGAAGTTGGAGATCTGGATGATAGCCTTTTGTTAACTAACACCATTGTGGGTAGAAATAGTCCCGTGTATGGGATAAATCAGTAATACTAGTACCTCCTCGTCTTTTATTTTTACATAGAAATTTCTTGATATGGGTTTCAATTATATTGAAGTTGGTTCAATGGTCTCTAAGAGGAAATGGATCTACTACCTTGCCTACTCTCGAAGTCCCTCTCTCGTAGGAAGTAAGATATATGTGCATGTGGTTTATGCAATGAGGGAGGCTTTCACCTAATTGTATTTCACGTATGGCGAGAGTATCCATGACCTTAATAATTTTTGATCCACTATGTGGTCACACCTTTGTATGTCATGAAAGAGGAGGATATGCACTTTATCACATTTCTTCTTAGGATCAACTTGTAGCTAGCCAGTGATGTACTCACCATCGACGATCTCGAGATCTCTTTCATCCACACTTCCATTGTTGAATATTATGGAAAGATTCTCTACATGTCCTGAAGGGTTGCAAAGGACTCTTCTCTCCACGAAATCCATAATTCTTTTATACAAGGGTTGGTGGAAGGGGCCATCTATGCATCTTCCAAGACCCTAGATTTATTGATTAGAAAGCTTCTCCAAGTGTTTATCACTCGAGGACTCGGGAAGGTGTTGAAATTTTTCTTTTCCATCTTCGGGAGCCCATATTGTTCGAGATACCTTTAGGTTACAAATTCAAATGATCACCATAGTGTAGTTCTTTTGCTAGTAGACATGTTCCCTCTGGAAGACCCAAATGCATCTAAAAACAAAGGAAGCTTTAGTAGTGAAGCAAAATGTTATTCTTGAAAATTTTCTTGTAGATGACTGTCATGATGTGCGCTCTATGGCTATTCAAGGTGCTTGTCGAATTCTTCGGCTGTTATGGGAAGTTGTCCCATCTACAATTACTATGAAACTTTTAACGAAAGTTATTGATAAAATGACACATGACACGTGTAGTAATGTGGTCATATGTGATGTCATGAGATGAGTCAATTTGGGATTGGCACAAAATAGTTCTCTTGATGAGGTTAAATGGATTTTTAAAGAAATAATGCAGCCATACATCATCTCATAGAGTTCCATAATAGCAGGATATGCACAAAATGGTCACTTTTTGGTTTAAACGCCCATAGAAATTCCAAGAAAATTCGGGTGGTAAGGGGAATCCAAATTCTATGGGCATTAATGATACCCTCCCTATTATATGTCAAATGAAAAGGAAATTGGAAGATGTCAAGGACACCATAGTTGTATGCCCTAGTGTTTGTTTGGTCACTCCATCATATTGTGATCGACTAAGTGCTATTTGGCAAGGATAATAACTTGTTAAGTGGTTACGACGACATTGGCTTTGTTTTTTGGATTTTTTTATGGTAAGTGCCATAGTGGATGGGGGATGGGAATATGCAATATATCATAGTTACGAGTGGTTTGTTAGACATGTGTGAGTGGATAAAAGCTTGAGGTTACATGTAAATTATTTAGCGAGATGCAACAATGAATGGTGGCCTAATCGGATCGCGATTAAAAACCCACATGGAGCAACCCTTTCCCTATGGACCCTAACATTTCTAGGCATGGTTTCCATACCTCCATCTTCTATAATTTTCATAATTTACTTCTTCATTTGCATTATATTAGAAACGTTAAACTATTGAATATTTTTACAATTATATATGTAACAAAACTTAAATAGTGTAAAGCAATAAAACCCCACCTTGTGATTTTCAAGATTGTTTCACCATTTATACATAAACTATGGATACCAAAATAACCTCATATGATATAACTCAAGTGTCGGATTCACATGCTTGTGTCACCTAATGTTGTCGAGAGTTAAATGATTCATCAACTACGCACAACCTTTTCCTTTACTTAGAAAGTTTTAAAAACACCACATTTAGAGACTTGCAAAACAACCTTATGAACCCCTACAACAGAGGTCGAACATTGTATGTGTTCATTGATATGAGGATAGTGACATCAAGATTTAGATTAACCCTATTCGACTATTTGTACTCTCTTTACCGCTTCTATAGGATCCCTGTTACTCTGTTTTGCACTTTTAAGTAGCTCCTAGACTGAAAAAGTTGGCTTTCATTTTTGACCCACCGTTTGGTCCCTGAACAATGAAATGATTGTCCACCTTTATTTTTACTAGACTATTTCCTAGAACTTTCGGTTTGGGAAAATCACATTCTGGTTAGCTGAAAAAGCTATTTTATAGGCATCGAGTCACAATTTTTGACTAGGTCAAACTAGACCAATTACAATCGGTGGCTCTGGAAAACCCATCGTCGTTTGATACATGTATGCGTTCTTAGTTCTATTGAATCGAAAAATTATCCATATATAGGGAAATTGTAGTAACTTTTTTGTTGCACATTCATCCATTGATCATTATTTTGGAGGTGGTTTTGTGATCCCTCAAACTAAATTTTAATCATTTCCAACCTGTGCCAATTATGACTTATGACTTGAACCACCGGTCACAAATCGTAAACCATTTTCCAATTTTGAATTATGTCAGTTCCTATGTATTCTTGGTGTATAGGAGGACACGTAGAAACTTACCCATGGTATGTTTTCTCTCTAGAAGACAATGTTTGAACGTGGTTTCTTAGCCTCTGAGTCTTAATTGAATTTTTTTACAACTAGCTGGAAAACGTTAAAAGAAAGTTTTAGGACCTCCATTGGTAGCTGCAGGACCATCATGGAAACTTGTTGACACTTGTAAATATTTGTTTAAAAATCTATCATGTGACTTATTATGTGAAAATGAACATTTTTAAAATATTCTTGTCTTTTCCCTATCTTTGTCTCTCTCCTTAGTTATGAAATAAGGTGAAATGAAATGAAATAAATATGTGTCTCTAACCCCCATTTTATGAATGAAAATTATTAATATTATGTAAATGGACAACTGAAAACGTTAATTATGCTAGATCTAGATGGATGCCATGCTAGTAATTTATCACATATTTCTTGCTCACTTTCTTTTGCAGGATTCAAGAAAGATGGAAAAAGGGTGTGGTGTAATTCATTTTTTATTATCAAAATTTATATAGGTCATTGTAGGATGTATATATGCATAATGTATTTCCATGTTACAAAAAGGTTTATATTTGAAATTTGGTGATATGTATGAGATGTTAGTGTTAGGGATACCTTGGGAAATGTGCTTTTAATTCAGATTTATGTATGGTAAAAGGTTTGATAATATATATATATATATATATATATATATATATATATAAATATATTTGTGTGTGTGTGTTAAATTAATTTGAATTTAATATCTTGTAGTGCATTTCCAGTGTGTAATAAATAATTGGTGTGTTGTATTCTTTACCTTGAAAATGTAATAAAGAAATCTAATCACAATAGACAATCTTAGTTTAAAACCAGTGCATATCTAAACTTCTCGCATGATCTTTCTTAGCTCAAAAGAAATTGAAACCATATAATGAACTAAAACTTGGCACTCTATGACACCTTCTAGTTTAAGTAAATAAGAGCCCAAATTTTTGAGTTATCGTCATAGCCTAGTATGTTTAGTGACATCATCATAAACCCGAAGGTTAGGAACTACATGGTAAAACTTTATCTAGAGTAAGTAGAACTAGAAATTCCTTGGTATCCTAGTGGACAACCAAGTCTTAAGAAGTTAGATCTAGAAATTAACTTCATCTTTGAATTAATTCCCTATGGGACCCTGTCGACACAAATGGATCTAGTGGAATAGTTTTGCTATGACTTAAACTCTTGTTAATGATCTCTTTAGTTCCTCATAGATAAATGTGTTACCTTGGTTACTAACAAAAAAAAACATTGGTATTTCATGAAGTTTGTTTAGCATACATATGTACTCTCACCTTAAACTCATGTATTGTTGGGGTGTAGATTCTTAGCAGCAATTGAAATTAAACCAAACATTGGCTAATTAAGGGGTTATATTGTGTGTAGAAAATTATAAGTAACTCATTACAAACAAAATTGATTTGAATTATGTTGACTTTAGATAACCCAAGAAATTGGAAACCGTGTCCCCTAATCCATTGTTATGCCCTTTTATGACATTAAGAATAAAATAAATTTCACAAGCAAAATCATGAAATGTAGAAACTTGGGATATTTCCTTGAACACAAATCAATTGTGGTTCATGTTTAGTTTATAATGCTTCCAATCATGTACTTATTCAAGATGTTACACAAGTACCTTTGTAACTCTTTTGTCATAAAGTGATGCCAATAATGAGACCATATTACAATGTAAGTGTAAAGCATATAAGAGTAAAACGAGATTTGAGGTTAGGAATAATGTCATTCTTAGAGTCCTTTTAACTCAATTAGACATTTCTTTGTGTTACAAAGAACATGAATTTCCTTGGTGAGATCAACTTGAGAAAACAAAAGATATTTATAAATCTAAATAAAAATTCTTGACTTGGAAATGTTGAATGGGTTCAGCAATTTATAGAACTATGTTAACTATGTTAAGGAAACAAGGATACCATGATCGAATAATGTTCGTGGAAAAATGTATCTTAAATTTAAATATCCCTTAAATCCTAATATTTATTTCTCAATATCACAAAGCAGATTCACTTTGTAGTGAGGGTGAAATTTAAACATTAAATAAATGTTTGAGAAAACATAAGCTTAACATAAGAACGAGAGAATAAGGAACTTTGTGTGCAATTTAAAATATGGCAAACACTTATGTAAATTATGGAGCTTGTCGTAATGGATAAAGAGCCAACTTAAATGGTCAAAATATAAGTTGAATGTGAAATAAATTTAAGAATCTATAGGTAGAAAATGGTTAGAATTATCCTTGTATAAAAATGTTCTTGGAATGTTAATCGTAATGGAGATGTAGTCATGGTAATGATCTGTTGTGGGTTTCCAATCCTTGGGTCCCTTTCTTATGCTTGGGTCATTACTAGTATTCATTCATTGAGGAATGTGTGGCATTAACATGTATAAGGTGTTGTCATGTGTCTATGTGAGTTGATGACTTGTGTAAGTGTGTTGTGTGTTTTTGAGTTTCTCTTCTTGGAGCCCTTGTGGTGTTTTTAGTGAGCAATGTAATTAAAAATATATAATCTAGTATTTTCACCGTTGTATTTGTGGGTGTAAAATGTGGCCGTTAAAGATATGATTCTTATGGAATCCAATTCTCTCCTTCTTGATTCAAATATTTGTCGCTCTATACTTACTGAAATCTTTGATCTTTCGCAATTGCTCTTCGCAAACCAAACTTAGCTAGATATTATGGGAAACACTTAAGCACACGTTAGTCTATAAATGAGTTCATATTTTTGAATTAGAATGATTGTGGTTTTCACCCCACTAGGATTGCATTGACCATTGCACTATATTACATACTCTATGTAGTTTGTTTTTTGTGTTTTATTGTAATCATGTCCTTTTGAATTTTTTTCTCTTCTTAATGTCACACCAAATTTTTATCTACATTACATTGTGCCAAATACATGTGTTGCTTTGAATTTAGAAGATATGGCCTACGATATCTTGTGATAATGCAGTCCAAATGTAGTTTTTAACCTATTGTTTGTCTCAAAGTATGAAAGTAAGTAATAGTTTCCTCTGTAATTTTCTAAGAAAGATAAAAGTATATGAATTTACTTTCTTTAATTTTGAAAACAAGGTGACACAAAATGATGACCCAAAATATAAATTCAAATAAGAAAAGAGATATGAAGAATCCCAATGCAAAAGAATCAAAGGAAAATAAGGTGGGGCGAAGCATATGGAATGGCCCATAGCGTATGGGCACTTTGGCTAGTTCCGTACACTTTGGTCCAAAAATCTTGGGAAATAAAAAATTAAGACATAATGATAAGGATGCTTATGGCACAACTAAAATCAGAGGAAAAGGTATATAAAATGATGAGGTATGAAAATAAAATAAATCAAAATAAATAGGAAACAAGGACTTGTGTCATTAATGTCTAATCTTATTTTTTAGAAATCATGTATACAATGGCTTACTAAAAGTATAATGTAATAGTTAACAATTGCATGTTTGGTCTCTACATTTGTTCCCCATTAATGCTAGTGATTGAAATTTTCTAGTATATAAGAGATAAGGACAACATACATGTGGAGAGTAAAATAAAGTGTTGTTGTAAGCATGTCATAAGATAAAACATGACGTTCGTAATGTGGATCACCGTTTTCTCCACACATATTTTGAAAAATATAGAGATGTTGTTATAAATATATATTCAGAGGAGAGATGTTTCCATGAAGAATGGGAATATTTAGAGCCTTGGATTATATAATAATATCAAGAGTGATCATTTCTCAAGCCAATATGTGTTGATTAAGGGATCTGAATGTCCTGTAACCAATGCAAGAGTGTTGAGATAGAGGCATATTTTCCTCGTTATATTACTTCCCAAATTAAGGTTACACTAATGTAGATGGAGATAGGAAAAATTCTACTAGAAAACTCTTGCAAAGTCGAAAAGGAAACACAATCTCATTACTCCCTCCATTCATTATATGGGTATAAATTATAGGTTTATATTTTTAAAGAAATACATTTTATGTCTCGATTTACCCCATTTTAGGTAATTTTAAGGGTATGTTTTGTAATATTGATTAGAATTTTTAAGGTTTTGAATGATTGAATCATGTTGAGTATTAATATTTGATTGAATTTATGATTTCTCGATTGAATTGGCAATGTTGTCATGTATGCATACCCAAACATTTACCCCTTTTTAGCGAGAGGTGTGAGATGTAATAGATTGGTTGATCAAGTTGAAATGATCGATACATTAGGTGAATGGTGTAAAATGTATAGTAATATAATTAGGAGTATAGATAGTATTTTGTAAATATTAAGTGTCCCTAATGAAATGATTAAAATATTGGAGCTTGATATAGAATGGATTATTGTAGTTTAAAAATCATGCACTTTAGAAATTATTTAGTCCTGGTATCACACTACTATTTAGAAGGTTTTGAGTGAAGAAAGTACTAATTAACCCCTATATTTTGGCCATATTCTCTTATTTTATTTCGTAATTCTGACCTTTTACACCAACATGCACGGTCTATTTTAGTCACCCTCTATTATATGTTATCCTCGACTAGGGTGCTCAAGCCAATTCTCAGTACCCATGGGTGCCTTGTTCCCACCGGGGGCACCTCGATCCTTTTGAACTTTCCATCCATCTTTTGGGCATTGTATATCCATTTTATCTTCTTCTCTTTACGGTGGTCTACTATTTCAAGGTTAATTATGAAATAAGATCAAGAGAAACCTATAAATTTAAAGTTATGAGACCGTAATAAAGGACCAAGTACTAGTCACTATTATCATCCAACTAGAGTTTCATCCATATGGAGATCATTTTCATCCATTAGCTCCACCACAAGGACAAGGTTGGTTAATCGCATGACACAAACATAGAAATAAGGATTCCATTCTATTCCATGCACACATTTTTTTACTTTTTCTACATTTAGTTATTACTTGCTACTTCATAAAGTGTGATTGAAATAAGAGCACCTACGGAATATATTCACACACACACCAAATCTACATTTGGGTATAAAATGTAGTGCAATGCTCAATCAAGTAGGCCCACTTTTTGGCATCTCAGGTTAGTCTCACCAATTCATTTGCATTCTTCTTTATTTTAGGGTTTTTATACTTATTTTCATCTTTTGTATGTCTTCTATACATGTTCACTTATTAGTGACATTTGGAGTAGTGTAATGTATTTTATGTGACACACATGGATGGTTTGAGACCACTTGTCGAGACCTATAAAACTCATCTCTAGATCTTTTACACAAGCCAACACATCCATTCAACAAACTAGAGCACACCTGTAAGTGCCTCGGACCCTCTTTAGGCACTCCGGTCCAACTACATAGTTCGACTACATCATTTTTGGCACTTCCACGCGAGTTGTCCCTTCTTTCTCGCTTCTCCGAAACTTCGCAAACACATCCATCGAAATCCTTTAATCATCTTAGTTCATTTTGACTCCCGTACTACGCTAGGTTTTAACATTTCCATTTTCATAGTTACTTGGTGTAGTGCCCACTTCCCTCCGACACTTTTTTATTGATTATGATATTGTCAACTATACTTATGGATATTATTGTATTTCTTTATTTTCCATGATGTTAGATGTTAGATGTCATGGACTGATGTTGATTTAGATTCATATATGATGCATGTGGATTAAAGGAGACATTTTATATTAATGTTGATATGTTGTTGACATGGTTATATGTGTGTGTGTGTGTGTGTGTTTTTCAGACATGTGATATTTTGTCATATTGAGAATACCTTTGATAATTGAACTAATGTTGTGATCATTTTCACGTGGATGAGATGTAGAAATGAAATGTTGCAAGAAATTGTAAATGATATAGTATTTGTCTCAAGATATTTGATTCGTATATAGATGAGTGTGGATTTATATTGCATATTTTATCAAGGAGGTTTTATGAGTTTTGTAGGTGAACATGTCACAAAAAACATCGGGGGATTGGAGACAAACCACATCGTAATTCTAGATGAATTCAACAAGGGTCACCATGGCAACATATGCTTCTATGTGTGTGTTTGAATTAATGTTAAGGGGAAATTGAGACCAAGGGGTTAGGTGTTTTATTTTTTTAGTTTTCCTTACTTAATGTAGTATGTGATTTTTAGTGATGTAATTTCCTTGTTTTAATTATTTAGAAAACGATGTATTCCTCCCTTTTATATTAATGAGTTTTAGTGTCCTATTTAAGTTAATTAATCTTGTTATTAAAAAATTGTGGATCTGACCAAAATTCTTCATTTATTAGACTAGATGGCTCTTGGGTTTTGTGTTGTAAGATTGAGTGCTTGTGACCTTGAGTGTTGTACACTCTACCCCCTTATGGAAATTCGAATTTGGCCTTAAGGGCCAATTTTGAAGGCTTGTGGGACAAGTTAAACTTGTCCCACACCTCTTAAATATCCATGCCAACCCTACCTACGTGTTGGGGGTAAAAATTAGACCCCATTATGTGTTTTGGGAAGACAAATTGTAAGTCTTTATTACACCTTCTTACATATAATTAATTTTTGGTCCTTAAGGGGTTTGGGCATGGATTGTGTGTGTAACTAAAATGTCATTTCTTCAACCATTTATTAATTGTTCTTTGGATTTTGAAGTTTGGATTGTGAGGTGGATTTGACGATGAATGATGTGGTATCTTCAATGGAGCCACCTCACCCTCCTCTCTCCCTTTTCTATTTATTCAAATTATTTTTCTTGTTTAGGGTTACTTCATTCTTTTGTGCTCCTTCATTTCTTGGAGTTAGAGGATTTTGGAGAGCTTTTGGTCTTGTGGGAGTTTGTTTGTGATTGCTTGGGATTGAAGGAGATTGGAGTTGGACTCTTAGAACAAGCTCTACTATGGAAAGGTAGGAGATTTACTTTTTCTTATGTTATTTCTTTATTTTGTGTTTGTGTGCTTGTTTTTATTGAGTGTTTGGAATGCTTGTTGGGTGCTTGGGTAGATTTCCTAATTTTGGTGTAAGAGGGGACTATGGAGAGAATTAATGTAGGGAGGCATAAGAGTTAATCCATGTTTGGAGGGATTTTGGGTTGGGTTCCCCACCTTGGATAAGGAATACTTTCATTTCTTACTTATTCTTGTCTGCGAGGCAGGCATAAGAGAATGAGGGAGGCATAAGAGTATGTGGGAGGCATAAGAGTATGTAGGGAATTTGAGATTTGTATTGGATGATTTAAGGTTGGCACCCATTTCCCATTGGGATGCATTAGTGGCCTCCCCATAGTTTTTTGCTCCTTTGGCTCTTCATTTAGAAGACTTCTATATTTGTGTTGTTTTCCTTCTTTTGTTTTTAGTTTGAGTTGGTTTTGTTTTGGAATGGTTGTGAAATACTTGGTTTTATGTTGTGGAAGCTTGTTTGTTTCCATGTGTGGATCCACCTTTCAATTCAATGTGGTTTGGGCTTGGGGGTCAAGGAGGAGGATGGCTTCTGCTCCTCACTGGAATTCTTAGTTGGGTGGAGAGGGTTGCCTCTCCCCTCTTTTTGTTGTGATCAAATGAAGCATGATGGAGCTCTATTGTTGGTTAAGTGAAGCTTGGAGTTTTTTTGGAGCCCTTAAGAACTTTCCCTTGTGAAAAAACCTTCTTATTGTTATTCCCACTTAAGGTGGAGGAACTTGTAATATTGTATTTCTTTGTAGCTTACATTATTGATTAATTTCCCACTTAAGGTGGAGGAAATTGTAATATTGTATTTATTTGTAGCTTACATTCTTGATTAATTTCCCACTTTAAGTGGAAGAAATTGTATTAATCCTTGTGAGGAAAATTTGTATTGAATGTTGAAAAGGGAAAGAAAGAATAGTTTGTTTTGTAAAGTTAGTTTTGTTGTAAAAAGGAAATGAGGTCGAAGGAAAAACAAATTATTCCTCTTTGTTCACTTGGCTTGTAACCTCATATGAGTGTGTTGATCTTGTTGGAATGTTAGTAGTCCTTACTCTAAAACTTATTGGAAATATTGTTGAAACTCTCTTGTGGAATGTTGGGAAATTTTCTTGAAGAAATATTAAATTTCATTGTGTTACTTAGAAGGCATGTATTGGAAAAGTTAGAATATTAGTGCATTTTTCTTGTATTGTTGATGGAAAAGAGCTTAAATTTTAATTGTCTTTTAGATGGTCAATGAAGTAGTCTAATTACTAATTCTAGTATGTAATTCTCATTTAAAAATTATTGCAAATCTATTTCAAATTGCAAATGGAAATGAAATTTATTTCCTTTTACCTTCTATTTCAATATCTATCAAATTGTTAGAAAAGAAAGTGTCAATACAAATATTTAACTTATCAATATTACAATCCACATCCCATTATTACTTTGATAGTAATATTACCATTTCTTCTTATTTCATTATTACTAATAATAAAATATTTTAATATTAAAATATTTATTAATATGAAAATACATTAATATTAATATACTAGTAATTTTATTATATTAATAGATTCTTAATATTATTGTAGTAGTAAAATTATTTTTTTATATATATAGCCATTGAAATGATACTATATAAATGATATATTATATAAACTAGTTTCTTTTGATAATGAAAAACTTTCAAAAAAAAATTATGAAATCCCCTTAGCCGCGACTTTCCTATACGGGACCAAAAGAAAAGAAGGTGGGGCGGGTGGGGTCGATTTCCCAACCCCCATTAACCATAAACTACCCAAACCCCTTTAAAATAAATAAAGCCCCGCCTAACAATTAAACCCCACCCCATACCCGGATTTTTCCCTAGTTAAAAAAGCAAACAAACTACGGCTAATGTATATGCTCCGCCCCTACGCATCCATTTAGTGGATTGTGTAGCTCATTAGAGAGTGTCGAACCTCTTATAAGTCATTTTGGTATATATATGAAATCATTGATAATGTATTTCGGGTTTTTTTCTCCATAAAGAAATTTTATTTAAATATATATATATATATATATATATATATATATATATATATATATATATATATATATATGAATGAATGAAAATATATGTCAATCTAGTTAAATAACTAAAAAAGGGTAAATACCCATAAGCCTTTTTGGACAAATATTATTGAAATGGAATGTACTAAAATATACAAATGCTTTTAAAACCCTAATGTGGGTATACACAAAATAAGAAAATAATTAAACTTGTATGCCTCTCCCAAGAGCTTGAAATAGCCTCAAATGGCTTCCCTTCCTTCTCCAATAGCAAAACAAAAGAGAAAACAATGAGACAAATGGAAAGAAACAAGAGACTTCATAAGTATGCTTTAGGGTTAGTTGCCCTATTTCCTCTTCAAAGGTCCTAATTGAATCCATCCAAGTGATGAGATTCATCCCTACAAAAAGTAGGTCTAGAATGGGTGAGTGGAAATTACCCTTTTAATTTAAATTTTTATTTACAAAACTTGATTTGACTTTTTAAGGGGTCGGTTTATGGGGTAAGGGAATGTTTATCCTAACCCCATGTAAAATGAAAACCTTGTTAATTGTTCTAACCTTATGGAATTAAATACCTTTGATATTTATTTAATTTGACCCCTTTAACCCTCTAAGTTTAAATATGGAATATTTAACTATAGTAGGAATTTAATTATTTATTAAATTAACACTTAGATTAAACTAAACCTTGCTTGGACTAAATCTACTCATTAGTTTTATTGCGCATCTAATATTTGAGTATAATGGTAAGATTTTATTTATTAAATATAATTGAATTTGAAACATTATTGTGACAACTATAGTTTTGAATCCTGTATGTGGGCACACTTTTCAAAACAAAATTATTCCATTATTTTTCTAACTAAACCAAGGTTGTTCTTGGGTCTCATGCAAACAATTTTTAGGGGTGTTACACTTGGTATCAGATCCGTGGGTTCAAATCTTGGACCCTTGGGCACACAGAAAACATGAGACATGAACATTGAACCTAGTACAATATTAAACCTAGCACAATACTAAACTTAGAAAACAACTTGTCTAAAAGATTGTATATTTTAGTAAACATAGAAAAATGGAATAAAACCTAGAATGATGAACTAACTCTCACCTTGGTTTGTGTAGAAGGCGTCGATTAAACGATGGGTCCTTTCACATCGACCTAGATATACCACCTCCAGAGTAGGCCATAGCGTCCATTCCACCCCATATTTTATAGACGCTTCAGGACGTCAATGCCACTATACGTAGAGGGTCCTTAGGAGGATGATCAACCAGACATGATAGGGAGCCATCCATTGAGGCTCGTGCATCTCCTCAACACAGCAAGGAGCATAGGGCAAACAACTCGGTGTGGAGTCGGTGAGAATAGAGTCACCACAGAGGGGATAAGGAGACAGGATTTTAGGACACAAGGATAGGTCTTCAAGCCATAGACCTAGAGATGAGCATGCAAATAGGCCTAGGGGTCGACACTCGATAGCTGGAGACCATATTAGGGAGATCCTGAAGCTACACGCATCTCACTATTCTAGAGATACATGTGGATTTCAAGTAGAGACCTGGTTTGTGACCTTGAGTGGGTGCTTCAAGTCGTGCCCTTGTATTAACAACACAAAAGCTCATGTTTTGATCCATATTGTAAGGGATGAAGTAGGTGTTTGATGATTCGAGAGATGGTTACACAGGAGCTCTTTGAGGAGCGAGTTTAGAGAAGTAACTTATCCCGGATGTTTATTTAGTAGCGAATAAACAAGTTCCATGACCTCTCAGTAGGCATCTATCACTATGGCTAAGTATGAGAGTCAATTTTGGACCTACTCAAAGTATGTCAACTATAAACATGAGCTCGCTAGCAAAGACCTCAACAGTCCATAGCGGGATCATCAGGATCCACAACATAGACCTCTAGAGTACCGGCTGGAGCTGCATCTCATTGGAGAAGACTAGGTAGATGTTATGGGTGTGGTGTTACTAGAAATCATTGGTGGGAGTGCCCACAGAACCCTAGTAATAAGGGTAAGACGTAGATTTTTGAGCCTACTGTTGGTGACATGGGGTGCAACCATCAGATCTATGCAGCAATTGAAAACTGCCAGGCTGATCACCAGAGTACCATTATAGAGACGATAGGTAGCATTAGTAGTATTCCTACCTCAAATTTGTTTGATTCTGGTTCATCAGATTATTTTATTACACCATCCTTAGTAGAGCGTTGCAGGCTGGTGGCAGCGAGGAAGGCTTTTAGTTGGGACATTGAAATGGCTCTTAGAGTCATAAATTTTGTAGACTTCTTAGTAAAGGAGTGTGTAGTGGATATGGGACCCTTCACCACTACCTCTAATCTTTGCATCCTTCCTCTAGGTTCTTATGGAGTCATCTTGGGCATGGGTGGTTGCCTCGCACATAGAGCCATAATGGATTGTTACCATAATACTATAGCATGTACAAATGATCTAGGAGTTGAGTCAGTGATAGCAGGGGTTAGGAGGCCCATTTTTATTTACACCATCTCTACTATGTAGCTTAAGTGGTGTGTGCGATGAGGTTGTCAGATGTATGTTGTTACGGTTAGTGACAAATAAGAGGACGAGTCTAGTGGACCATCCCTTGATGATCATCCCATCTTGAGAGAGTTTTCAAATGTATTTCCATGGGAGCTACTGGGGTTAACACCCCAAGGTGAGATTGATTTTCACATATATTTGGTTTTGAGCACAAAGCGTATCTCATGAGTACCGTATCAAGTGACTACTTACCTCTAAGAGCTCAAGTTACGGTTTGAGGGCCTTATGTAGAAAGACTGATCCATCCTAGTGTATCCCCTTGGGGTGCACTGGTATTTTTGTAAATAAGGAAAGATCTTTGTGTTTATGTACGATTACGCCAACTAAAAAAAGTAACGATTAATAATCATTACCCCCTTCCACACATTGATGATTTATTTGATCAAATGAAAGGGGCCATAATTTTCTCCAAGATAGATCTTATGTTAGGTTATCGTCAGCGAGGATCGCAGAGGAATATATTCATAACTTTGCCTTCCATATGAGATATGGCCACTAAAAGTTCACAATAGTGCTTATTAGTTTGACGAATGCCCCGTACTATTCATGAGCTTGATGAATGGGCTATTCAGGAAATTCTTGGATCGATTCGTGCTCATCTTCCTTGATGAAATTTTTATTTACTCAAGTACGCATAAGGATCATGAGGAGAAACTTTGCAAGGTTCTTGATTGCCTTCATGAGTAGCGTATTTATGGGAACACTGGAGTAGTGTGTGTTCTTTAAAACAAAGGTGCAATATTTGGTCCACACCATTTTCGGGGAAGGTATCATAATCGATCTTTCCAAGATTCGAGATACTATGGATTGGCCAACCCCCACTAGTGTGACAGGTTGTGTAGCTTCATGGGTTTAGGAGGATATTACGGGAGATTTGTTCAGGACTTCTCTCAAGTTATGCAACCCATCAATTCCCTTCAAAGGAAAGGGAAGAAGTTTGTTTGGTCGAGATAGATGTGAGTACACTTTCAGGGCACTAAAGGAATGCCTCACAATTGTGCCTATTCTTATAGTGCCAGATCCTTAGGGTGAGCTCTTCGTATGCATATATGCCTTATTGGAAGGAATTAGAGGTGTGTTGATGCGGGAAGGCGAGTAATGGCTTCTAAGTCTCAAAAAATCAAGGATTATGAGCTCAATTATTGGACTCATGACCTCGCTTGCATGGCGAGTTATTCACACCTTAGTTCAATGGAGACACTTCCTTCTTGGCCAGAGATTTACACTAAGGAATGATCACTTGAGTCTTTGCCATCTCTTCACGAATATCAATCTCAACGATTGTCAATGGCATTGGATGGAGTTGCTTTGTGAGTACGACATGGAGATAAAGCATGTGAAGGGAAAGGAGAATGTGGTTACAAATGCCTTGAATAGATAGAGACATGTGGTTATGGCCAATTCAGTGGGCATAGATTTGGAACACATGTGGTTATGCCCACTTCACGACACCTTCTACCTTGCAGCCAAAGCATAGATTGAGTCTCAGAGACCCCTTGAAGGTAATTTTGATGGATTCTCCCTAGAGGAAAATGGCCTTCTCAGCACAGAGGTTAGATTTATGTTCCTAGAGATAGAGGCTTGAGACATGAAATTTTGAAAAAGGCTCATCATGCACCCTATTTAGCCCATCTCGGGGTGAAGAAGATGCATGCCACTTTGAGATAGTTGTACCATTAGAGGAGACTTCAGAGAGATGTGGCTCGGTTGTGTCATGTTATTTAGAGTGTCGAAGGTGAAGGACAATCATTAACATCTAGTTGGCCTTCTCTTTCCTCACGCTTATATCGGAGTGGAAATGGGAAACCATTTCCATGGACTTCATTGTTTGGCTGCGCGTTGAGATACCACCACGATGCCATTATAGTCACGGTGGATAAATTGACAAAAGTGGCTAATTTTTATCTTGTGAAGACCACCTACATAGCTAGTGCAATGGCATGAGTATATTTTGATGAGATCATCAGGCTACACGGGATTCCATGGAAGATCATTTGTGGACCGTAATCCTCTATATACTTCTCACTTCTAGACTACCATGCGGTATGCCCTCTAGACAAAGATCAATTTCAGCACAACATATCACCCCGAGAGAGTAGGTGAATTAGATTTTGGAGGACATGCTTAGGATGAACATCACGGATCAATAGTCAAGATGGGAGGAGTACTTGCACTTAGTGGAGTTCTTCTACAATAATAGTTTTCAGATTTCAATAGGCATGGCTCCTTTTTAGGCATTATATGGAAGAGAGTGCTAGGACACCTCTTAGTTGGGATAGGTTAGAGGATAGGGTTTCTCTTGGCCCAACGTTACTACAGGACATGGAGCAAAAAGTTGTTATGATCAGGTAGAGATTGCAGGAGGCACGGGAAAGGAATAATATGTATGCGGATCAATATAAGATAGATCGTAGTTATGAGGTGGGTACGAAGGTGTTTCTTCATGTTAGGCCACATAAGAGCCCTATCCATTACAGAAAATGTTCTAAGTTAGCTCCTAGATTTGTGGGTCCCTTTGAAATCTTGGAGCATATCGGTCCTTTGACTACTGTCTAGTGTCGCCACCTATCTTGTCTCGCATCCATGATGTGTTTCATGTTTTTGTACTCAGGAGATATATATCATATCCTTCTCATGTGATAGATTTGACCTCATTGTAGGTGTAGGAGCAGGCGCAGTGATGGTGGATCCCATCTCATTTTAGAGCGTAGGATCCTAGGCCTTTGAGGCGAGAGAGATTGATCAAGTTCGAGTGCATTAGGATAGATATGATGAAAGCTGTGACTACGTGCGAAAATGCTACATGACTATGAGTTTAATTTCCACACTGTTCATTATCTTCCAGCGGAAAGTGAGTCTAGGGAGGGGATGTAGTACCCACTTCCCTTTGACACTTTGTTTTATTGATTATGATACTCTCGACTATAATTATCGATATTATAGTAGTTTTTTATTTGTCATGATGTTAGATGTTAGAGATCACGGAATGATGTTGATTTCTATTTGTATATGATGCATGTGGATTATTAGAGACATTTTATATTAATGTTGATATGGTTATATGTGTGTGTGTGTGTTTTTCGGACATGTGATATTTCGTCATATTGAGTAGACCTTTGATAATTGAAATATTTGTTGATATGGAAAACTCATTCTTGCGTGAGTGAACACCAAGAATGCGAGCCACCATCAACTTCAAATGATAGAGGATTTGTTAGAGTAGGTATTTACCTTAGCTCATGTTCACCTAGGTACTTTATTTACCTTTATTGTATTTATCCTCACCCACTTATGTGTGTGGAATTTTTTATCTTATTTAGATATTAGGAGATATTATCTAGTTGTTAGGTATAGTTATTTCCTTGATCTATGGTGCTGACTAGATCCTTGATGTCTAGTTCTCTCCTAAGTCTATGGTTTTGACTAGTTCTTTGATGACTAGTTATTTCCTTGATTTATGGCTTGATCTATGACCCCGATTGGTTCTTAGATTATTATTCCTTGCCTATTTAAGCAAGGCCCATTCTCAATGTATTACATTGAGTTCCATAATAATATATGATATTGTTGCTCATTTGCTTGCAAAGGTTTATGTAAAGTTATTCGGCAATTTGCTTTCATCTCATCTTATAGATCGTGGTGTTTGATTAGCATATGTGTTCTTGGCTTGATACGATTTGATTATCGTTCCTTTCATGCTATCAGAGCGAGAGATTGTTTTTGACATCCATCGTAAGTTTTATTTTGCAAATAAATTCATTGTATATTCATATATTTGGGATTTGATCGTATGTTGTTGTTGCATGCTTTTTAATGGAAAGCAGAGGATTCCATTAGATGCGGAAGGTGTGAAAACCCTTAGATCGATCAAACTCAGTCGTTTTAGAAAGGCGATCATTTTTGTGGTTTCTAGAAAAGCACACTAGTTTGCCTCTGGATTCACACCCACCGTAAAAGAAATCACGAGGATTATTGTTTGGGTCTATTACTTTTTCAATATTTTCATAGAGCAATTTTATGTTGTGGCGTATTTTTTTGGTTTGTGCGCGGAAGGTTTTCTTCATGCGGGAAGGTGTTGCGGCGTATTTGTTTTATGTTGCGGTGTATTTGTTTTGGTTTGCGTGCGGGAAGTTTTAGTCTTTGTCTATCACGGTCTAGAAATAGCAATTTTTACGAAGTGGCAATTGGATGTGACTTTCTTGATAACACGCGACATACCCCAAACTCATTAAAATCCTTAGCCCTTGGTCATATGTTGGCTTAAAACTTGTGATTCCTACTAGTAGGTGCTTAACTTCAGCCCCCTTTAATTTTATTTGTGTGGTTAAGGAAGCAACATTTTATTTTGTTTTAGTGGCATCTAAAAAAATAATAGAGCAAAATATAAAAAAGTTTGTAACGATTGATCGTAACTCGGTTTTGAGTGTCATTTTTGCAAAAGTGCTTGTTTTTTCATGTTCTTTCCATTGGAGTTATTTATTTTGAGATTTTCACTATAATTATAAAGTGCCAAATATGGAAGAAAATAGATCACTCAAGAAGCAAAATTCTCTTCTACAATCACTCATTCATGATAAGGATATAAAAATACACTCCCTGCACAACAAACTTGCTAGCCTACAGCATCACCATCATATTGTGGACAACCACAACCATGCTCCTAGTCCACTTGTAGCTATTGCTCCTGAACCCACTAACATTGATTTATTAGTCTTTGAGTCTATTCCTGCTCTTGATGCTCATACACCTATGAAGCTTGTTACTACATGCTCTTCCACATCTGTGCCTATTACAATACCACATGTTGTGTATCCTATTTCTACTCAGCTACATGGATTTTTGAGAAGCATACTACTGCATTTAGTTCTCGCATGCTCCATTCTATGGGTCTCACTAGCGGAGTCATTGGTAGACATTCACAGGGTATTGTTTCCTCTATTCCACATGTTAAGTGGAATTCTTGTCGTGACATTAGTTTTCGAGCAGATACTTCATTGGGATCACACATTGACAGGGTTCATCTTTTTGTTCGCTTGACTCTTTCTGAGGATCATGAGCAACACGTGATTTCTGCACCTTCACTCAGGCTTGAGAAACTTGAGATTTTAACTGTCAAACATGATCAACCTGACACACATTATGATGTTCTTTTGCATGCATCCATTGTGAATTTTGCACCAAGTCATATGTAGGCATCTTCTTCATCCATCTGTGTTGATTTGGGGTAGATATCTGATCACTCGTGGTGGTGACATAGGCATTCATTGAGAGGACTCTAGAGGCGTGGCTCCTCCACCATTCGGCCTCTTGCTCCACTTTCTATACCTTCTAAATTGTGATGCTTCTTGTTTTGAGCATTTTTCTTTAACAGGTGTAGTATAACTCTCTTGTTTGTTGAGAGATTTTGTATCTGTATTTTTGACACTTTTGGCATGTTAACAATATCTCTTATGGGGGATCTATTCTGGTGAAGTCCAATGTTATTATTTTAGTGTTTGAGTAGTTTATTTTGGGAAACTCATATAGATTTATAGCATCACTCCACCTATTCAAAGAAGTATGAGAGGGTGTGGTGTTGATCCTTCTTATTCGGGTTTCATGTCCTTGCCTTGTTACCTTGGATTTTCTTGGATCATGACACTCTAGAGTTTGTGTCATTGCCTTTTTACTTTGGTTATTATTCTTGGATCGTGGCACACCTATTTGCAGTAGTTGATCGAATTATGTTTGGTATTTTTTTACACTTTTGACATCACTCTGTTGACAGTCTTCTTATATGGAGCTATTCTGGTGGAGCCCAGTGTCAGTTGATTTTGAGTTTTGTGATCAAGTAGTGGATTTAGACCACGTGAAGCAGAAAAATTCTTGACATTATATGAGTTTTTGAGCCGAGCTTCTTGGGATGCTTTAGAGCGGATCTTTACTCTCTTTACTTTGTTATTATTGGTTTTGGGTACCTTATGGTGCCTCTTTTTCCCAATTATTGTATATGAGTACCTCATCGGGCCTAGTTGCTAGGACTCATACGTGTGGACATGCCACTTATATTTTAGCCCCTAGCTTCACTTGAGTGGGGGTGTTATAGTAGGTCTTTACCTTAGCTCATGTTCACCTAGGTACTTTATTTACCTTTATTGTATTTATCCTCACCCACTTATGTGTGTGGATATTTCTTTTATCTTATTTAGATATTAGGAGATATTATCTAGTTGTTAGGTATAGTTCTTTCCTTGATCTATGGTATTGACTAGTTCTTTGATGACTAGTTATTTCCTTGATTTATGGCTTGATCTACGACCTTGACTTGTTCTTAGATTGTTATTCCTTGCCTATTTAAGCAAGGCCCATTCTCAATGTATTGCATTGAGTTCCATGATAATATATGATATTGTTGCTCCTTTGTTTGCAAAGGTTTATGTAAAGTTAATCTGGCAAATTACTTTCATCTTATAGATCGTGATGTTTGATTAGAATTTGTGTTCTTGGCTTGGTACGATCTACTTATCATTCCTTTCAGGCTTAGGAACTCAAATGAAAATATGAATTATGGATACGGGCGTATAGAAAATAGATCTGTGAGAAAGAAGATAGATCTGCAAGGTGGAAATAGATAAGATTAGATAACGATATGCGATAGCTTCCTACGACAAAGCAATTTCGAGAAGTGTTAACTTCCTCGGTGGCTATCAACCATCTTGTTCACAAGAAAATAATGAATATCCAATGATAAGATGACATGTTAAAACTACAGATATTTTCAATATGTTTAATAAATAATATAAATATGATACCAAACCGGTGTTTCGATATAACAACAAATTGATCGTTAGAGTGACAATATGAGGCTGATAGAACTTCACCCTCAAACACTCCACAATATGATTGAAAGCTTCACAAAAAAATTTGACAAAATATTATGAATTTTAAGCTTGATAATTTCAAGAATTTTCTACCTCTTTCAAATATGGGGAGAAACCCAGATTTCTCATTTGAATTGGGATGAAAATAAAGGATTAACAAATAAGTAAAATAAATCCTAATTAAGAGGACATGATGAAGAGTTTATTTGATGGTGGGATTCATGATGTGAGAAAAGTAAAAGGTGTGATGTGGAGTGGGGATATGGCTAGGTATAATAGTGAAGTCATGTGCTCACTTTACACTATTATTTTTTTGTTTTGTTGTCGATAGGGAGATTTTGAATTATTGACTTCATAGGTGGGGTTAATAATTTAATAATTTGAGGGAATTGAAATTTTAGGTGGAGATTGATTTTTAGGTGAGAACTGATTTTGACTTAAGTGGGGAACATGTGGGACTGGGTAGGTGGGATAAAGATTCCATCTTTTGAATTTAAGAAAAGGGTGTCGGATGGGTATATCAATACTCATGAATTAAATAATTTGTGAAGGATGGGGATATGTCAAAAAGTTGAATTATCAAATGGGTCTACATGGAGCCCATTTGATAATTAATTAAATAATGTGAGAAAATAGATAGGATTTTATTTAATTTAAGAGAAAGAGATGCAAGAATGGAAATTGCGTGAATGTGAGATGTCAGAGGAGCGCTATACCAAAAATAGGTTTCTACATTTTCCCCTTTTTATTGAGTGATTTGCGATAGCAAGCCATGAGACAAAAATGAAAAGGGTTAGATGAATGATGTGTTTGAGGATGGATGAAGACATGACCAAAGGTAAGATACCTCAGGAAAAAAAAGGATTGCAATAAAAAAGTATGGTGGTGACTTGAATATCGGATCAGTAGAGGACAATTGTGGTCTCAGCGGAGATAGATGACAATGTTCTAGAGACTAGTGAGTTGATGAAGACCACCTGCAAAGTATAAATGTAAATCAAAATGACCAATGGGTCATAGGAAAACATCAAAATATTTGTAGCTGAATGTGAAAGATGATGTGCAATCGTTTATTTGCGAGGAATCATGCGAAAAATTATGTATCCACAAAAGGGACATGGATGAAGATAATGATGCCCCAACATAGGGCAAGAGAAAGACACAAAGTGAGTTATATGTGTTGACCGGAACAAGAATTAAAAGGTGCCCCAACACAAGACATAGATAGAATAATCATAAACATGAACAAGATGAGCCAATAGGATAGAAAGGTGAGATAAAATTCCCTAAAAGGGTAATAAATATGATGGCAATCATCTTTCATAGGAAAGATGGTATAAGTGTTAGCAAATTAGAAGGTGAAGAAGACAAAGAAGTCTTGTTTCTTTGACAAGTATGATAGAGATACTTTTGCGACAAAACAAAAGTAGAGAAAATATTCATGGAAGAGAACAAGATAGGTGATGGCCGTTATGGTATCTGTGAGAAAGAAATGTCAAAAGAATATGGGAAGAGATTCATATAAATTTATATGATGATGTCCCTGTAAGAGGACCTGACGGAAATAAAATATGTGACAAGGTTCTCCAAAAGGAGAATAATTCAATGTGGAAAAGTGAAGAACGAAACGAGTAATGAAAGGGATAGATGGTGATACATAAATGAAGAAACATTGGCATTGATCGTGAATGCCGGATGTAAGGGATGTTGAGAAAGAGAAAGGGAATAGAGCGGGATGATTGGTTGATTATGAGAAGAGCAAGAAAGATTGAATATGAAGGTGACATGGGTATGGAATAGAGGGATGAAGACGAAGGATGAGAAAATAAAGAGTTAAAGGGGAGGAAGAAGGATTATAGAGAAAGGGGGAAATGAAGAAGAACAAACAAAGAGAAGAATAGAAAAGAACAAAGAAGAGGATGAAATTATGAAAAAGGGAGAGAGTTATTCAAGATGAAAGGTGTGATGAAGGTTGGAGTAGATAAAAATAGAGAGGTAATGGAAAATGAAAGATATGATAGAACAAAGAAAATTAAAGGAAACATATCATAGTGAGGAAATCCAAGGCAAATAAAATGGGACCCAACCGCATGGAAATGCATTTGGATGATGAGATGATAAAGGAAATGGGATAATGCTGAAGAGTCAGGTTTTCGATGGGGAAGTAAGGAGGAAGGGTGAGGTAAAATGGGAAGAAGGACGATGTAGAGGAAGTGAAATAAGATGAATATCGAAAGGAGGAGAAGACAATGAAGAAAATTATGTAAAAGGAAGGAACTAAGAATGAAGATATTTAGTAAAGAGTGAGAAGCATAAGGAACGAACGAGAAACTTGAGGGAAGGAATGACATCAATTGGAAAAGAAATGGAGATGCATGAGGTGACGATATCTTGATAATGAGAAAATCGAGAGAAGGTGTATGTGAAGACAATGAAGAAATTGGTAAGGAAGAATGTAAGATAGAGAGGTGGCAAGGAAAAATAAAGGAAGGGATAGGAAAGGAAATGCTAGCAAATGGATGTTAGGATAAAGGCACCGATAATGATCAGTAGGAAAAGATGGGACAAATGATAAGACAAGGTAGAAAGTAAAAGAAGAATGGGAGGGGGAATACCAATGAAGGGACATTAGGAGAAGTCATCGATAATGATCAGAGGACACAGAGGAAGGAAGGAATGAAGATAGAATGGAGGAGGTCAAAGAAAAGGATTCAAGATGTCTACGGTGGGGATGAGTGATTTTAGGAGAAGTCCACCAATAATTCTAGTGTGGAAATGGAAGATGGTGATGAAGGAATTAGAAGATCAATGAAAATGATGGGTAAACATGGGGGTAGATACATGGGAGAACTCTAGAAGACGGAGTGGGAAGAATAAATAAAGGAGGGATAACAATGTGTAGGAAGATGGAGGTGAGGAGAGGATCTAGTGGATGAGAACGAATGAGAGAAAAATGAAGAAACAAGACATGTAATGATCGGAGAAACAATGGTTAAGTAAGATTACCTAGCGGCAGGATGATGGAGATGAAAAATAGACCATTAGGAAGTGGTGTTTATGAGAATGAAATAGGAGGTGAGAGGATGTGATGATGGGGAATGTTGAGAAAATGTAGATGAAGAGAATGTGGGGTAGTGGGGGAGTGTAGGATGAAAAATCATGCTTAAGAGGGAATCTTACGTAAGATCACCTTGCCGCAGGAAGATTTAAGTAAGATCACCAAACCTGGCAGTGACAATATGGAAAGAGAAAGACAACATTGTATTGGATGCAGGTGTGGAATGATTGGTTGGAGTGAATGGATATGATGAGAGGCGGGAGACAGAAGATGAGGAAGAGATGATGGGAGATGGAAGGATCAGACGGCCAACCATTCTTAAGATAAAATCTTAAGTAAGATTACCCTGCGACAAAGATGATTAAGTAGGATTTCCAAACCAAAGAAGAAGAATGATGAAAATACTTCACAGTGTATACCAAAATGGAACAAGAGATGAAAAGAGGTGATATCAAAGTGATAACAAGGAAACATAGGAGTTTGACATGAATGGATGGAGGAACATATGTAGTGTATATAGAGAGTGTAAGGGCAATCCTTAATTGGGATGCCCACGTGGTGGTAGTGATGATGTAAGAGTGTTAAGTAGAAAAGGAGGAGTGGAAAGATGTTTGTGGTGGTGATTGTCATTTATTGAAAGAGGAAATGGTGGAGAAGCTTCTATAGCATGAGGATCCAAGGAAGAAGATATACCTTAACTAAGGTTCTCTTGCATATATGGATGGTTAAGCAAGATTGTCAAACTAAAATAAGAAGAGTAAAAGAGAAACTCAAGAGGAAATATAAGTAAGATATCCAAGGCGTCGTGCAAGGGGACATAAAGGTGTGAAGGACGATGTGGATATAAATAGTGATGAGTGGACATGGAGAGCGAGGAGCAATGGATCAAATATGGTGTTGGACATGTTGAGAGATAAGAAAATTGCATTGAGAAAGACCCTCAAGTAGGATTCACAAATTGCAACAATGATCAAGTAGAATTCACAAACCAAAAATTGTATTTGCAAACGCATTCATGGAGATGATGGATAGATATAAAATTCATAGTGTGAAATTTGATATGATTTTTATAAAAGGTGATTTGTATGAGATGAATGGAACATAGTTGTAGCAAGGGTGTACAGGGAAACTATGTTTCAAACTGGATTGGAGATAAACAAGAAAAGGTTACCACTCAAGGCATTGCACTTGTAGCCAATAGCAGGTGTTAATACATAACCAATGATAGTTAGTTATACCAAAAGATCATGAGGGAAATATGGATGAAGGATGCTCGTAATCCTAATATTGACATGACAAAGGGATCGAATATGTGACTTGTACATGGGAAGAGGGATCTCCAAAGGTTGTGTTCCTTAAGTCTATGCCTCAGCTCTAGGAAAGGGAAAGAATAATAGCAGAAAGTTGATTAAGGTGGGAAGCTTTCAGAAAATGTTGATAAAAGAAGGTTGTTCACTGTGGAAAACCTTCTAGATGCCATAATAACAAAGTAGCCATCCTTCAAGGGTATGGTCTACTTTATACAGAATATGGATGGAAATAATAATAATAATAATAATAATAGCCGTCCTTCAAGGGATCAGTCTATATCCTTTGATTTTTCTTGGATTTTGATTTGTATACTTTTATTTATTTTCTCTTTTTTTTACATAAACATTGTCCTTCGAGGATCATTCTTTTTATAACTTTGATTTTTCCTTTTGCATACTTCAGTTTTGACTTCACATGGGGAGAGCTAGGAATAGCTAAGTAAACAACTTAAGAGGGCTAAGGAATGTACAAGAGACACCCTTGACCCTTTGCATGGTGTCAATAGGAGAATGATAAGGTGATGGATGTAATGGTAATGGGGTCACATCAAAGTAGTGAAGGCGGACCACATAATTTAGATCATTACAATGACAAATGGAAGGGGCTAAGGATAGAGGAATAATTTAAGGGTATAACTAAGTGCTCATTGGTAGATATGCTAACAGTAGACTAGATGCAAGTGCAATGCATTAAGAGGTTTCGTCTCTGGTTTACCACCATGAGAGGGAAGACAAGTGAAGTTGCAATAAGATGAGATGATAGACAAGTAGGAAACAAAAACTATGTCCTAAAGGAAACAAACATATGACCACAATGGTGGATTTAGATGAAAATAAATGATGATGCCCCAAGAGAGACATAAACATAGAAGGACAATCATGGCCTCAAAGGAGGGCTTGATGAAATAAACGGTGTCCCAAAAGAGACACACATATAGCCACAATGGTGGAATTCAAAATAGATGGTGCCCTAGAAGAGACACAAATATAGCCACAAAGGTGGACTTAGAGAAAAAGGTCCCTCAATGGAGAGACAAACATGGCCTCAAAGGAGGGCTTCAATGAAAAAGATGATACTCCCAAAAGGAGCACAAAAATAAAAGAAAAATATTGCCTCAAAGGAGGACTTAGAATAAGATGATGTTCTCGGATAAAATTAATTTAGATTGGATGGATGCGAAGAAAGTAAACAAAATAATGTCAATGAGCGAAGTCCCCTAATAACAAGGGATTTGTATGGATGATTTGTTCATGGGTGGGGGAAGGTTATTCCCCCAATAAGTTAAATGTGAAGGAGTTAAAGAATGTCGAAAGAGTTTAAATTAGATGATTTTAGATTTGGATGGGATAAATGATTGGAGACCATGACTATGCTTAGTAAGATAAACGACATTGATAAAAAATGGAGGGCATTCCTTAGGAGGAATGACATGGGCTGGATGGATATTAAGGGATGATGTTGATGGAGGGATCATGGGAGATTTGACATATGGAATATGGATTAGATTCAAGGTAGATGGAGAGGGAACTTTCCCCGAATGAGGAAATCATCTTTCTCTATAAGGTTGTGGATGATTGACCGAAAGGCCTTACAATGTTCGTTGTCATGTCCCGGAGTACGATGATCAACACACCTACAATTAGGATTGAACCATGATGGCTTGGGACCATAGGGATTAAAGGTTTTAATAGGAGGAAGTCGATGGCAAATGATTGAGTTAAATGTTAAAAGATATATGTGTATGACCCCTTGGAAGTGTCATGGGGAAGGTAGATTGTATGGGTTTTGATGGGATGTCTCAGCTTGGAGTTAGGAGAAAATGTGGTTGTAGATTAGATGGGTGAATTTTGTGTTTTGGAGGAAAAATCAAATTTGGTTGAAGTATGGTATTATTTTGATGTGGATTGATTATTGCAATATGTCGTAGATGGAAAAGTTGATCTTGACATCGATGTTGTGGCATTAGATTGTTGAGAAGAGGGAAAGCATGAATGTTTTCATGGATGTACAAGGTACTATCAGTGATGTTTTCCCTGAGCCTTAGACTTCAACCAAGAAGATTTAACTCTAGTAGGGATGACAATAATTTCAACCAGAGGATCTGATAGTGGTGGTGTGGTTATCAATGGAGAAATTGTCCTAAAACAAGATGAATATGTTAATGAAGAGATAGGTGTTTGTATGATGTGATTAATGATATCTATGTGAGATGTGGATTGTTTCAATTTTGGCATGGGAAGAGTTATTTTTTAGAGGGAGGAGGTAAAGCATATTTATTTGATTTAGGTAGATGTGTCGATATTGTAGGTGATTCTAGGGGTATATTTGATAGGGTTACGATCGAGAGGATTGGATTGGTGTGATAGAAGGATTAGGTAAAGAGTATTGGGGTAGACTGGGTGACATGGCCATGGGAAAGGTTGTCAAGGTAGAGATAGGTGGATTTGTTGGTATAATAGGTATATGGGATATTGGGATAGATAAATTTGTAGGCACTTTTGGAATATGTGGAGATGTGAGTGATGTGATAACCGATGGAGTAGACCTTATGGGTATGGGTAATGCAGCAAATGTAGGAGCATTTTCAGATGTAGAAGTAGAAGGGACTGGTTGTTTCATAAATGTTTCGAGGGGTAAGAATGATATGTTAGCTAATGGGGTTGATGTCAAAGGTAGGGTTGTAAGGGTGCATGTAGTAGAACTGAGTTTTGTTGGGATGGTTGTGAGTAATGTAGGTGTAGTAATAGGTGTATTTGAGGCAGATATGGGTGAAGAAATAGATGGGAGAGATGTAGGGATATGTGTGGGGAAAAAATAAATGCTAAGGATGAATCTAATGTGGTAGATTGGGGTATATTTGAAGTGGTGGAAATGGATGATATAACTAAATTTGATGTAGATGTGATAAGGACAGGAGAAGGTGTAGGTCCAGCACAAGTAGTAAAAGTTGATGTAGGTGTGATAGGTTCTAAATAAGAGGTGGGAATGATGTCCATTATGGGAACATGTGGAGTTGGTGATGAGATAAGATCTTGGTTGGTAGTGTCAATCATACAAGCATTTGATAGTTGAAATGTAAAGAGGGTAACGTGATTAATTGGTGGTTGATTAGTTTTTGTAGTCGAGGTATCAATTTGGATATCCCCTTGATTTATAAGTTGTTGAAACAATATTTGAAGGAACGACATCTCTCAATGTCATGATCTTTGACTCGATGATATTTATAAAAGTGGGCCTTGTGATACCAAATAGGCTTGGCTTGCGAGTTGTCTATGGGTCGTATGGGAGGAATTTCAATAGGTTTTACACTCATCAAATTATTAAATACATAACTATATGATTCTCCTAAGGAGTGTAGTTGGTTTTGATTAAGGAGATCCTTGTTGAGACCATGTGCTTGGTGTAGAATATGGAATGTCATGGGATACTATTGTACCAGTCAACGCGCAGGACTAGAAAAAGACATGGAGAAAGTGAGAATAAATAAATCATGATCATGTGCAATAAGACAAAATGTGTGTTTAAATGTGAGGAGATGTTTTGGGGATTTTCTTTATTATTGAACTTATTAAATGCAAGAAGTTTCCAACAAAGAGGGTAGGGTTTAATAGGGTGACAGATGAATGGGTTCATTAATTTTTTTCATAGGGTAAGGTATTCTTGGGTGGTATTGTCATCATCAATCCAGCACTATGATAATTATTCACCAATAACTCCTCATGCTATGATTATTTACTAATGAACAACCTTTAGTTTGGTGGATGTAATCTGGAAACACAACAAAAAAACATAACACAAGAATACCATAGACTATGATACAAAGGAATGATGAAAAATCTGAAATATAAGTGTAAATTATAATATCAACATGAAATTGTTACAATCTCACCCATGAGGTACTTCAAGTGTTACTAAATTCACTTTCCTTCCAACAATTACTATGGGAGAAACTTCACAATGGCTTCTTTAACACACCTTCATAATGATGGCTTTCTTTACACAATTAACTCATACAATATTTATCACTACTTCCTTCTACACTAAATGAGGGGGTAGCCTCTTTTTTATAGGAATTGAATCTTATCCACCCTATCTCTAAGATAGGATAAGAAATATCTTCCACCCAATCATATTCCATGCCTAAACTCTTACCTTTACATGTAGGCTTATCTTCTAAGATAAGATAAACCTTATCATCTCATATGGGTTCCACCTTTTTATACTTTTCCAAAAATAAAATACACAAAATATTTATGACATCACTCTTTGTCCTTATTTCAAATATAATATTTCTCATTCCTAATCATGTAGACCCTACTTTTCCACAACATTCCTTTTGTACTTTTTGTTACCCTACTTTACTTTATTTATGGCACCGTCTCGATGGTGCCGTTATCTTCTATTAGACACCACTAATATTCATACTTAACAACATCCTATTCCTAATACATACATAATAGAAATTATGGAGGGAAATTTTAATGTCGACACTATGGTAAGGGTTTCTAAACTAGCTAACTAATTAATTAAGGCATGAATTGAATTAGTTGAGGTATTGTAAGGTTGAGATTGGATTGGCTTTGTGGTTTGAAAAGTAGTTTGATAAGGTGAATGATAAGTTTGTGGGTGTGTGGGTAGTTGAGGAAGTGTCTGATAAAGTGGTTGATAATTTTGTGGATAAGATGTTTGCAGAATGGTTTGATAAGACAGTTGATTAATTTTTGGATATGTAGGTGTTTGGGGAGTTTCTTGGTAAAGACTAACATGTGTCATAGGTTGGGATTGCTGCATAGGTTTTTGTTGAGAAATAGGGGCATGATGAGGAGCAGGATATGTGTGTTAAGAATTGGAGGCGATTGGACATGCCTATTAATGGAATTGTCAAAATGGGATGTGGGTGGAATGTGATCCACCAATTTTGGAGATTGGGAGGATTGAGAGATTATAGGAGATTTTTGGAGTAAGAAGTCATATATGGGGTTAGGAAGAGATTCAGGTGTATCTAGAGGAGAAAGAGATGGTGGTATGATTGGTTTAGGAAGACTGGCTTGACGAGGGATATAAGGGTTGGTGTCGAGGCGGGGAGAATTTAGTATGACATGGTTCTCATGAGGTGATACCATGGACATTGGAGATTCGGTGACTCGAAGACATGGTTTTGAGTTTAGAATTTTGTTGAGTGAGATCATCAGAGGAAGTAACTTTATTGGATAGAGCAGATTGTTGTTTTGTCTTGATTTGGGAGAGATCAAAAATAGGTGTGAAATAGAGAAAAATCCATTTATGTATGTTGTTGACAAACAAATCAAGAAGAATATTTTTAACATCATGATTAATTTAGAGGATGTGAAAAAAATGAAAAGAAGGTAAGGAAGGTACCTAAAGGAGTCTAAGGTTGGTTTCATTTGTTATAGATTAGGAGATGTTTGAGGTGGTTGCCTATTGGGTGTTTAGGTCCCAATTAGTTAACTATGTGAGAGGAATGTTTAGATGTGTTAATTATGTTTGCGTAGTCTTAGGTAGTGTGTGATAAGTGAAATGCAAAGGATTAATTCTTTTACTTAAGTTATGTGATCGGGCGGTATAGAAGGTTCATTTTAAATTAAAATGAAATGTGATGTTCGATGTATACATACACTTAGGAAAGGGAAAGTTTGATGCGTAAAAGAGAAAATAGAAAAATGAGAAATACGGAGAAATTCTTGTTGGGGTTATTTGATTGTACTTGACGATGGTATTTTTAGAAGTGCCAGTCAGTGTCATGGAATGCCCAGGGAACCCTAAAATTGCAGAATGAAAAATCTTGGATGGGATCAGTGACTGGAGACTTTGGGGCATGTTTTATGTTTAACAATTAATCTTTGACAGTGTAACTCCGTGGTCGATATGTCGTAGGTGTCACTTGCAAAAAGAAAATAAATGTAATTAGCTAATATGGTCGAATAAATAAAAAAATTATAATTCGAAAAAAATGCCTAAATGTGTATTTCAGATGACTTACGTATGGGACCTAAGCAAATTGAGATGACCAAACTTAATTGATGTCACAACTGAATTTTCAAATTGTGCCTAACTAAAAATTGATAAAGCGTTAATATTCACAAGCCAAATCTCAAGGCGATAAACTAAATTAATTGACGACTCGATAAAAACTAAATAAGGCGTTAATTAAATAATGACATATATTCTAAATAAATGGTTTATATAACTCAAAACAAATTATATCATCCTAATATTATTTGTGAGTGTGATGTAATATTGTGGTGCATATGGCTTAAGATAAAATATATAATCCTAATATTATTTTGTGTGTGTGTGATTTATTGAGAGTACAATATCTTGATGTAAAGTGTTATTATTAAGTCAAACTATGCGCCTTAAGAGACTATACAATCATTATTAAGAAAGCTTGCATGAATTTGAAGTGAAGTTAGGAATAGTTGACTAAATTATTTAGAAGAATCTTGTAGGATGCGTGGGGAATGTTTGGTAGAAGGGTGATGTGGATGTGGGAAGGAGTGTGGTGGGGGGTGAGAAGGAAGAGAGGTGGTGGATGAGTTGAAGCCGAGGGGAGTGGAGAGGAGAGAGAGGTCGGTAGAGATGGGGAGAAAGTAGAACAAGCGCTCGGGTAGAGGGAGAGTTGGGAGGCCTTGCAAAAGCTCAACGAAAAGTGGGAGGTGTCGGGAGGAGTATGGGAGCCTTTGTGACGGGTAAAGGAGGTGGAAGGCATCGGCTAAGGGTTGTGGGAGCCAAGGTGGTGAGGTGGAGAGAAGGGACGTGTGGGAGTTGAGAGGTATGCAAGAGTCGGGAATGGAGCTGTACGGGAAGGACGGTGAGGATGGAGCTTGTAGGAGAGTTGAGTGGTGTGGGTAGATATGTAGTAGAGGTGGCTGAGGCAAAGAAGAGCTTGGGATGGAGCTCGGGTGTGTAGTTGTGGAAAGGATATGTGTGGCGAAGAAGGTGACGGGGAAGCTTATGGGGAGAAGGATTCATTAGGTGAGCCGAGCAAGATGTGAGTTCATGTAAGCTCGGCGAAAGAGTGGAGTGGGCGGAGGAAGTTGGGAGAGATGGTTAAAGAGTAAGGATCTCATAAAATAGTTGGAAGGGGAGGTGGCGAGTTGGCTGAGTGGAGAGGTGAGGAGATACTTGGGAATGGAGCTAGGCAGAGGGGAGTATGGAGATCGAGGTCGATGGAGGGAATGAGTGGGCTCGGTGAGGAGAAGAGTAGGTCGGTTAGGGGGGAAGAAGGGAATGATAGGAAAGTGGTCGAGTTGGCCATGTTAGAGGAGAGAAGAGGTGGGGTGAGAGGTAGGGTATAGGTAAATAAAAACTTTCTAATTAAATTTTAATGTATTTTATAAATTTTTGTTGTTTTTTTCTAACTAATTGTTAATAATGTATGAAATTTATATTAATATCATTATGATTAATATTTTTTTAAAAAAGCATTTTATAATGATTATAATGACCACATAACAAGTTAATTAAACCTAAAGCATGTACCTCGGAGACAACGTACACAATTGAATGGAAATATGACACCAAACGGAGGGCAATAATACTAAAGCTTGTAAAACAGTGAGTAGAAATAATGAAAGATGTAAAATATATATCACATCATGATAACTAAGTAAGTACATTGTTATCACCGAATCACAAGCACCCTGTGTTTATACAAGTGCATATACTTGAACTCACGGTGTGATTGAATAACATGGATACTATCTCCAAGTTGTGGGACTTGCTACTTGAGATAGACCTCCAGAGAAAGTCTGGTTCTTGCTCCTAAACTACCTGCCACAATCTACTCTAATGCAGGGAAACTAACTATCCTAATCTAAATTTCCAAGGGACCAGAGAGAGAGAATGCATAAAATGAAATCCTACACTAAAGCGGTGATACACCAGAAAAGGAGGGTGTGAGAGTAGTCTCCAAATGTGTGAAATACAGAGGCAAAGTGCACACTAGAAGAGGTGATGACAGTTCTCCATAATCTAGCAAAATGCATTCACAACAATATTCCAAGCATACACAATGATAATGAATCCCTGCAAGAACATAATAATAGACACAATATTCTTGTAGAAAGATTAAAGGGGCAAGAAGAATGCAAGAAAACACAGCAGGGGAAGATACATCCACAAACTGATATTTTATTGCTTCATGATATGCACAGTTCAATCTATTACAAGATAAGGGCCTGGATCACCATGCAAGGAGTCCACTACAAGGGCCTGCAACACATTGGCTTCACAAAGCAATTTTGACAGAGCTTTGCTACAAAAACTACCCCCTTTACAATGAGCCCAACACTCCAATTTATAGAAAAATGAGAAGGAAAAGAGAAGGGAAAATGGAAATCCCGAAATCTGTCCTTCAACCACCTGTAAGAGGCATTAAATGGAGTAAAATGATTATATATTACTTGCAAAAGGCTCCCATACTGTCCCATGTGCTGCAAAGAGAGAAAGAATGATGACCATGCCTCTTAATTGCACTCCCAACCACCAAATGAAACACTGTTATGAACCCAGCCACGTTTTCTAAAAAATATCAACCAATTTCTAATCAAATCTAGAATTTCTTGATTTCTATGCATTGGGCTCGGAGCCATGATTCCAATGGTACCAATTTTGTGTGATTTTGTTGAGAAATGCAAAAGTTATGGCCTTCTGAGTGCGGGCAACTATTTTGGGTCTAGCAGGCGTTTTTCTGTCATTTGACGGGAATGAGCATTAACTGACTGGAGCCGAATATGTTTCTCTTAATTAAATATATCTACCCTCATTAAAAATAAGAAATCCATTTTTGGCGTAGAGGACATTGTGCTCATTCCATAAAGTCCAATTTTGTGAAAATCGGAGCTCGGAGTCAAAAGTTATGGCCGTTTGAAGTTTCACGGGTCAAACGTTGACTTTTGTTCTTTGCCTTCGGCCGCTTCGGCTCGCATCACTCGCATCCTCTCGCCCCCGTGTACCTTTGTCCCAACTGTCCTGGATGAAAATCTCCTGCTTCGGCCGATTCGGGCTCCCTTGTTCCTGCTTGTGAAGACACGTGGCGAGATTCCATTCGCTCTCGGCTCCTTCGGCTTTTCGCGTCCTCCGCGTACTTTTGGCCCGGATGTCCCAGTACGAAAGTCCTCTGTTTCAGCTGAACCAGCCGGTTCGCATCCTCCGCGCACTTTTGTCCCAACTATCCCGGACTGCCTGGGACAAATTTCTCCGAACCGCCCGAAATGGACTGACTTGCGCCAAACCGGCCGATCCGCGTCTTTCGCGTACCTTTGTCCCAACTGTCCCAACTGTGCGAAAACAACACTTGGTCGATTTTTTCCACTTTTCGGCCGGTTCACCTTTTCGCATCCCGCGTCCCGCACGTCCGACGTCCCGGATGCCCCTTTGCTCTGCAGACTGCCTGGCGGCCTTTCGGCCGATTCGCGCCCAGATGTCCCTCATGTCCCGACTGTTGCGAGGACTAGGACTTAGCCATTTTTCATGATTTTTCCTGGCCCAAGCTTGTTTTCTGCAACTTTTTCACATTTTTAAAACTTGCTGGGTTTTCCTCTTGGACAGGAGAGTTAGAAAGAAGCCGAGGGGACCCCAAAAACATGATTTTTGCCTTGAATCAATATAATTGCTTGGGACTAAAGAATTTGATGCATGTTATCAAAATTACCTTGAGGGGTGAATTTTGGATAACAATTTTGGTGACTCAGCGGGGTCATCTAGCCTGCTAGATGAAGAACGGCCAGCTGCTTGTAGCAATCCATTGGGCATGGAGTCTATTTGATAACCTCTCAGCTGATCTGAAATTTGAAAACTTGTGTCCTTGAGCCATTGAAACATTCGTTGAGCTGGTTTTCCTGTGGCTGCAATTCTTTTCCAGGAGCTTGATGAACTGCAAACATGCACATACTAGAAGCAATAGGACATGTGCACAAGCACTTAGGGAAATAAAACTACTCTAATAGCAGTACAATGTGCATAAGCACTTAGAGGAATGGAAATTCTAAATTAATATTTACAAGGGTGAAAATCTATCTTTCTAGTAGCAACGTTTGAGATAGATCCCATTGACCGGAATCTGCAATTCTTCACCATCCAACTTAGCCAGTCGGAAGGCATTGCTACCTTTGCATTCAATGATCATGTATGGGCCACTCCAGATGGCATCAAACTTGGAGTGCTTTCCGGTTTTGCACGATCAGCATCCCACTTCAGTACCAAATCTCCAGTTTGTAATATCCTGGCCTTAGCTTTCTTGTCAAAACTCTTTTTGACCAATGCTTTATCCTTTTCTATGGTCTGCATTGCGTGCTCTCTTGTCTCTTCTAATTCCATCAGCTCTGCATACCTGATTTCCATAGGTTCAAACTCAGCTAGTTCCAACTGTTTCATGAGCTCCAATGCTGGCAACTCAAGTGATATAGGTAGAACTGCTTCTTTCCCGTACACAAGCTTGTATGGAGAGCTTCCTGTAGACCTCTTGGGTGTGATCCTATCAGCCCATAGGGCTGATTTGAGCTTTGCATGCCAAGTTCTTTGATTTTCATCCAGAGTCCTTCTGATGATTCTTAGTAGGTTCTTGTTTGTAGACTCGGCTTGGCCATTACCTTGAGGGTAATAGTTCGATGAAGTGCTGAGATACACACAATTCTTGACAGCCCATTCAGTGATCTTTGTGCCAAGGAATGCCAATGCATTGTCTGATATGATAGTGGCAGGGGCACCAAACCTCGTGACTATCCCTTCATAGAAATCTAAGATATTAGATTCATTTGCCTCCTTGAGTGCCACTGCTTCGGTCCACTTGGTGAAATAATCCGTTGCTGTAAGTATCCACTTGTGGCCTTGACTTGAATTGGGATTGATAACCCCAATGAAGTCCAATCCCCATTGCATGAATGGCTGATCCACTGAAATTGGACGAAGGGGCAGCACTGCTAACCTCTCTTTCCCTGTGAAGAATGCACATCTCTTGCATTTTTTGACCCATGAGTAGCAATCATTGAACACAGTAGGCCAATAGTAACCAGCTTTCATGATTTTGAGAGTCACCACTGGAGCAAAGTGGCCTCCTGCTTCCCCATCATGGAACTCGTGTAAAATTTTCTCAACTTGACCTGTTCCAATGCATCTTAATAGAACACCATTGATGTCCTTCTTGAACAAGATACCATTAATGAGTACATACGGGATAGCTTGTAATCTAAAGTATCTCCTCTTTGCCTTGCTCACTTCTAGAGGGCACAAGCCTATTTGGAGGTAATGCACCAAGTCTTGAGTCCAACATGGAATGGGTGCATCATCAGCTGGTTGTTCTTGATCATTCTGTAGTAGCAGGACAACATCCTCTTCACTTTTTGACCCGTCTGGTTGTTTGGAAGTGAGCTGCTCACACAAGCCTTTGCCACGAACTAGCTTGGTCACTTTGATTTCAATATCATATTCCATCACCCGAGTGATCCAACCTGCTCTCTTCTCATTTAAATCCTTGTTTAGGAGGAAGTCCTTGACACCAGCATGAGACACCAACAATTGAATCTTATTGTTTGAGACCAAATGTCTGAACTTCTTCAAGCTCCTGATGACAGCAAGGACATGCTTTTCGATGAAAGAATACTTTATTTCGTAATCTTCCAAGGTTTGACTGAAGAATGCTATGGGCTGTTCTGAACCTTCTCTATTCAGCTGTGTCAAGATAGCTGAGATTGTATCTGATCCTCCAAACGCATACAACATGAAGTCCTTTGAAAAGTCTGGGTTGATAAGAGTTGGAGCTTGTGATATTGCATGCTTGATGTTTTCAAAACTCTCTTGCCTTCTCGCTGTCCATTTGAATGCCAGACTCTTCTTCAACATCATTGTTAGAGGCTTCACAAGAGTGACAAAATTAGGCACAAATCATGGACAAAGTTTATCCTTCCTAAGAAGCTTTGGAGAGATTTCTTGTGGTGTGGCAATGGAAGCGTTCGGATGGCTTCAACCCTTTCAGGATCAATTGTTAGCCCTTCCCTAGAGACAATGTGACCCAACAATTTTCCCTCGTGTGCCAAGAATATACATTTCTTTGGATTCAACGACACTCCGAACCTTCTACACCTCTGAAACACTTGTCTGAGGTGAAAGAGATGGTCTGCTGCATTCTTTGAGAAGACAGTGATATCATCTAGGTATACCAACACTATCTTGTTGATCAAGCCTTTGAATGCCATATCCATAGCTCGTTGGAATGTTGCTCCAGCATTTGATAGTCCAAATGGCATCTTCTGTAAGCATAAGTGCCCCATTTTGTAGTGAAGGCCGTCTTGAATTGATCTTCTTCCTTCACCATTATCTGATTATAGCCTGAATATCCATCTAGCAATGAAAACCTTTCTGAACCAGCTACAACCTGCAATATTTGTTCCATTGATGGAAGTGGATAATGATCTTTGAGTGATGCTCTATTTAGATCACGAAAGTCCACACACAATCTTATTTCTCCATTTCTCTTTCTTACCGGCACCAAGTTTGCAACCCAACTTGAGTGTTTGATGGGGAAGATGATACTGGCCTCAATGAGCTTGCTTAACTCTTTTCTCATGAGAGGTTCGATATGAGGATTTATTGGCCTTTGCTTTTGCCTGATAGGCTTGGATTCCGGATCCAACTCAATAGTATGTTGTGCCAACTTTGGGTTAAAACCTCTTAAATCTTTGTAAGTCCAAGTGAAGACATCTGGGAATTCTTGACAAAGCTGAACAAAATCAGATTTCTCTTGTGGAGTACTTACTTTGCCAATTTGCAATGTCTTGCCTTCATCTACTAAGATAGGTTCTGAATCTTCACCCTTTACTTGAATGTTCACTTTCTCCTTCCGGAATTGATCATTCGGGTTGAAGATTGACTCTAAGGTTATGAGGCCTTTTGGTAATTTGTTAGTTCTCAGCTGCACCACTTGGTCACCATACTGCTGCTCCAGCTTGTCTTGATTCTCGCGGAGAACTCAACTTCTTCTTGCAGGAAATTAACAATCTGCTGATCATTCTCGAAGACTTGCCAACTTGTATTGTTATCCGGAATAGCTGGTCTCACAACAAATTTGATATGAGGCTGAGTTTTCTCACTTTTGATATTTTCTACAACATCAAACGCAGCCCCAATTGCTGCCAGCCTGTCAGCGGCTTCATTCTTTTTTCTTGGGATGGAATTGATGCTAAAAGCTTCAAAATCTTCAATAAGATCCCATACCCGATTTTTGTAGTTCTTCAACAGATCATTTTTGGCAGCATTTTTTCCTTTGACTTGGTTTACGATCAGCTCACTATCACCAAATACTTGTAAATTCTTGATGCATTTCTTCTTTGCCCAGTGCAATCCATGAATTAAGGCTTCATACTCAGCTGTGTTGTTTGAACAGGAAAACTGGAAACGGAAGGCTGAGTAATACCTTATACCTTGTGGTGAAATGAGCATAGCTCCTCCTCCTGCACCTTGTCTACTCCTTGACCCATCAAAGAACAATTGCCATACTTCATTCTTGTCTTTATGATCTGGCTTGGTGATGCTGGGGAGAGGTTGATTCTCTTCATGTAAACAATAAACTCCTAGCTCAGATTCTTCTATTTCTTGATAAGGATCAAAAGCATGCACCTTGCTTGCCCATTCATCAAGAGTCAAATCTGGGATGCTTCCAACCTTGGTGTCAGCTTCATCAGTGCTTGGATAATCTTCTTGATCAAACACTAAACAATTGGTATTGATTTGGCTTGGAGTGTAAGGCTCAATGTGAAAGTTTGCAATAGGTTCAGATCTGATTGTGGCCTTAGTTCCATACCTTGTTCTGAACAACATGTGTGACCAATCCGCCAAAAGATAGCCTCCAATTTTAGCAGTGAAGTCTCTTGACAAGCACAATGCAAAGAGTGGTGGCAGGTCTATGACTGACACATCTTGTAACACTATTACGTTGGGACATGCGTGTAGTGTGAGGCTCAAACCTTTGATTACTCCAACCGTTGTCACTGCTGTCCCATCTAATTGCACTACACCCTTGGAGATGACTTCATATTGAAGCCCTAGCTGATCAGCTATCTGTTTTGGCATGACTGAGCTGCTTGCTCCCGAATCAATCATGCAATTATGCACCAACTTGTCTCCTATGATCAATGAAACATAAAATGGAGGGGGCTTCAACATTTTACCTTGCTGTCCTCCATGATTTCCTTCAGGCTGGGCAGCATTTGTGAGTACCTTCTCTTGCATTTGGACTTGTTGATTTGAAGTTGACCAGTCCTTCATGGCAGCTTGTAGCAAATCTCTTTGTCCTGGGATAGATAGTGATTCCCACATTGATATGTTTACATTTGTCTTCTTCATCTGATCAATGATACTAAATGGAGATGAAGTATCCCTCTGCTGTCCCTTGGCCTGCACATTCATTCCTTGCACATGGGCAGCAACAACTGGCATTTGAGTTGGTTTAGGAGCTGGTTTGGGTGCTCCTTGCATGTTTGGAACTACATTTTGTTTGCCAACGGCTTGTGGAGGGGTAGAAGGTTGTGGATTACTTGAAGCCAATGGCTGTCCTTCACCCAAATTTCTCCTTTTTGACCTTGTGTTGGCTGCAACACTTTGAGAGGGTATTTGATTCATACCACAAAAATCTTCAGCCTGCCAATTGACAAGAGTAGTTTCATTCGAGATGTTCCTTGCTGAGGTGCTTCTTGCTGCTGATCTCTCTTCGTGGCTGGACTCTTGCGACCCACCAATGGTTTGCACCATCAGAGCCTGATTTAATGCACCGTTAAAGCACATTGATTGGTTATGTGGCTGACTACACGGGAAACACCAATCATATTCTTGGGCCATGTTATTTTGCACCGGTACCAAAGCTTTAGAAGCGGATGCAACATTGGGGTTATAGGGCTGAAATGGTCTATTTGGCGGGAGGCCTTACTTGGCTTTGATTTTGATTTGCAGCCTGAGTTGGTGACCTATTTTGTTGGTATGGGGCCTAGCCGGCATCGCTTGAGGTCGATACGGTCTAGCACTTTGAGCTTGCTGTCTTTTGATAGTAACCAGCTCATTTCCCAAATTTTGCAATTGTTTCATGACCTCTTGGAGTTCATTTGAAGCACTAGAGGATGAAGTAGAAGTCTCATTTGAACTTTGATTTCTAGGGGTGGGAATAGGAGCCAAAGTGGGTGCTTGACTAGTGCTTGGATTTTCTAGGTTTGGATACAAGGGCATGGGAGGCCTAGGAGCCAGTTTACCAGCTTGAATAAGACAGTTTTCAGCTCTAATGGCAATGCTATAAGCAGTCAGGTAAGGTTGTGCCTCCCATAGATTGAATTAACATAGAAATATCAGAATTCAAAGCTTTAAGGTAATATAGAAAAGCACCTTCTGCTGTTGGCCTGACTGCCACTGGAATCCTATCCCAAGACCTTTGAAATCTGAAGTTGAAGTCAGTCAGCTGCTCGTTGGGGGCTCTCTTGATAGTTGTCAATTGTTCTAGTAGAGACAAATTGTCTCCCTTTTCCCCAAACTGCTCATGGAGAACTATGCATAATTGATTCCAATTTGTGATAGAACCAGCTCCAAGGCTCCTAAACCATTGTAATGCCTTCCCTTTGAATGAAGATGCCAGCAATTTGACAGCCACATCCATTTCATTTATCTCATGGATTGCACAAATGTTAGCAATGTCTTTGACATGATCACTAGGAGTGGTATGATTTTCTCCAAAGTGAAAATGGAATGTTCTTCAATGCTGCAATTGGAACTGGATTCTGTGCATTGAGGGCAAGTGGGCTACTGCCAGTGAAGTTGACAAAGGGATTTAGTGGTTGCGCCATTCTGATTGGCCTGAGAACCCTTGTTGATGTGAGAAAAGGTCTACCAGGTGGAGGTGTAGACAAAGTTCTATTAGGTGGAGACGCAGATCTTTGAGCTCTTCTTCCCCTTCTTTCTCTACCTGGAGATAGGTGTAGATAAACAAACAATCCTTCCTCCCTAGTTCTTGACCTGGTCTGTATTCTTCTCATAAATTTTCCAGGCTTGGACTGCTGAAACCAATGGATTATGCCTCTTTTGGAGTCGCCAGATGTGTGATTTTAAAGCTCCTTCAAAGCTGGAACTTACAACAAGTGCACATCAATCTTGTTGTAATGAAAGTAAAGACCTCTAAGGTCCCACCGGGTGTGCCAGAATTGTTATCACCGAATCACAGCACCCCTGTGTTTATACAAGTGCATATACTTGAACTCACGGTGTGATTGGATAACATGGGTACTATCTCCAAGTCAGGACTTGCTACTTGAGAGACCTCCAGAGAAAGCTGGTTCTTGCTCCTAAACTACCTGCCACAATCTACTCTAATGCAGGGGAAACTAACTATTCTAATCTAAATTTCCAAGGGACCAGAGAGAGAGAATGCATAAAATGAAATCCTACACTAAAGCGGTGATACACCAGAAAAGGAGGGTGTGAGAGTAGTCTCCAAATGTGTGAAATACAGAGGCAAAGTGCACACTAGAAGAGGTGATGACAGTTCTCCATAATCTAGCAAAATGCATTCACAACAATATTCCAAGCATACACAATGATAATGAATCCCTGCAAGAACATAATAATAGACACAATATTCTTTGTAAAAGATTAAAGGGGTAAAGAAGAATGCAAGAAAACACAAAGCAGGGGAAGATACATCCACAAACTTGATATTTTATTGCTTCATGATATATGCACAGCTTCAATCTATTACAAGATAAGGGCCTAGATCACCATGCAAGGAGTCCACTACAAGGGCTCGCAACACATTGGCTTCACAAAGCAATTTTGACAGATTTTCTACAAAACTACCCCCTTTACAATGAGCCCAACACTCCAATTTATAGAAAAATGAGAAGGAAAAGAGAAGGGAAAATGGAAATCCCGAAATCTGTCCTTCAACCACCTGTAAGAGGCATTAAATGGAGTAAAATGATTATATATTACTTGCAAAAGGCTCCCCATACTGTCCCATGTGCTTCAGCAGAGAAAGAATGATGACCATGCCTCTTAATTGCACTCCCAACCACCAAATGAAACATTGTTGTGAACCCAGCCACGTTTTCTAAAAAATCTCGACCAATTTCTAATCAAATCTAGAATTTCTTGATTTTGTGCATTGGCTTGGAGCCAAAATTCCAATGGTACCAATTTTGTGTGATTTCGTTGAGAAATGCAAAAGTTATGGCCTTCTGAGTGCGGGCAGCTATTTTGGGTCTGGCAGGCGTTTTCTGTCATTTGACGGGAATGAGCATTAACTGACTGGAGCCGAATATATTTCTCTTAATTAAATATATCTACCCTCATCAAAAATAAGAAAGTCTAATTTTGTGAAAATCGGAGCTCGAAGTCAAAGTTATGAAAATCGAGTTCGAGTCAAAAGTTTTGAAGTTTCACTGGTCAAACGTTGACTTTTGTTCTTTGCCTTCGGCCGCTTCGGCTTTTCGTGTCCCTCGCGTTCTGCGCGTACCTTTGTCCCTAGCTGTCCCGGACCAAAATCTCCTGCTTCGGCCGATTCGGGATCCCTTGTTCCTGTTTGCGGCAAAGACACGTGGCGAGATTCCATTCGCTCTCGGCTCCTTCGGCTTTTCGCATCCTCCGCGTACTTTTGGCCTGGATGTCCCGATCAAGATTTAAAGTCCTCTCTGTTTCGGCCAAACTAGCTAGTTCATGTCCTCTGCGCACTTTTTTCCTAACTGTCCCGGACTGCCTGGGACAAATTTCTCCGAACCGCCCGAAATGGACTGACTTGCGCCAAACCGGCCGATCCGCGTCTTTCGCGTACCTTTGTCCCAACTGTCCCAACTGCGCGAAAACAACACTTAGTCGATTTTTTCCACTTTTCGCTGGTTCACTTTTTTGTGTCATGCGCATCCCGGCGCCCCGATGCCCCTTTGCTCTGCGCTTCGCCGCTTGGCGGCCTTTCGGCCGATTCACGCCCAGATGTCCCTCATGTCCCAACGCCCAGATGTCCCTCATGTCCCAACTGTTGCGAGGACTAGGACTTAGCCATTTTTCATGATTTTTCCTGGCCCAAGCTTGTTTTCTGCAACTTTTTCACATTTTTAAAACTTGCTGGGTTTTCCTCTTGGACAGGAGAGTTAGAAAGAAGCCGAGGGGACCCCAGAAACACGATTTTTGCCTCGAATCAATATAATTGAAATGATGGATTTTACTAAAGCTGAGATCAAAGAACATTAGGACCATACAAAAAAGCAAGTTAGAAAAATGAGTAAAATAACAAAGAAAATGATCGGATCTAGGATGCGGTCCTACGGGCATGCCAAATGTTGATCTAGAAAACTTGTTCTCGCATGGGTGAACATCGAGACTATGAGCCACGAAACTTCAAATGGTAGAGGGCTTATGATATCGAGATGCGAGATATGGATTCTAGATACGGGCGCAAAGAAAATAGATCGCATGATGGAAAAGGATAATATTAGATAATGATATGCGAGGGTTTCTGACAAAGTAATTTTGAGAAGTGTTAACTTCCTCGGTGGCTATCAACCCCGTGTTCACAAGAAAATAATGAGTATCCAATGATAAGATGACATGCCAAAACTACAAAGAGATTTGCAATATGTTGAATAAATAATATAAATATGATACCAAACCGGTGTTTCGATATAAAAACAAATTGATCGTTAGAGTGACAATATGAGGTGATAGAACTTCACCCTCAAACACTCCATAATAAGATTCAAAGCTTCACAATTTTTTTGACAAAATATTATGAATTTTAAGCCTAAGAATTTAAAGAATTTTGTACCTCTTTCATATATGGGGGAGAAACCCATATTTATATTTTGAATTGGGATTAAAATAAAGGATTGAAAAATAATTAAAATAAATCCACGATTAAGAGGACATGATGAAGAGTTGATTTGATGGTGGGATTCATGATGTGAGAAAAGGAAAAGCTCGATGTGGAGTGGGGACATGGTTTGGTGTAATAGTGAAGTCATGTGCTCAATTTACATTATTGATTTTTGATTTGTTATCGGATAGGAGATTTTTAATTATTGACTTCATGGGTGGGGTTAATAATTTAATAATTTGAGGGAATTAAATTTTAGGTGGGAATTTATTTTAAGGTGAGAAGTGATTTTGACTTAAGTGGGAAAAATGTGGGACTGGGTAGGTGGGATAAAGATTGCATCTTTTAAATTTAAGAAAAGGGTGTCAAATGGGTATATTAATACTCATGAATTAAATAATTTGTGAAGGATGGGGATATGCCAAAAGTTGAATTATTAAATGGGTCTACATGGATCCCATTTGACAATTAATTAAATAATGTGAGAAAATAGATAGGATTTTATTTAATTTAAGAGAAAGAGATGCAAGAATGGAAATTACGTGAATGTGAGATGTTAGAGGCCGCTATATCCAAAATAGGTGTCTATTCTAATGTTGTGATCATTTTGATGTGGATAAGATGTAGAATAGAAATGTTGCAAGAAATTGTAAATGATATCTTATTTGCCTCAATGGTATTTTATTCGTATAAAGATGATTGTGGATTTATATTGCATTTTTAATCCTAGATGTTTTTGATGCAGCCATGAGGTCGAAGGAGGTGTTATGTGTTTACGAGGTGAACATGTCACAAAAACATCGGGGGCATTGGAGACCAACCTCATTGAAATTCTAGATGAATTCAACAAGGGTCACCATGACAACATGTGTTTGTGTCTGTGTGTGTTTGAATTATTTTTAAGGGGAAATTGTGACCAAGGGGTTATGTGTTGTATTTTGTTTATTTTTCCTTACTTAATGTAGTATGTGATTTTTAGTGATGTAATTTCCTTATTTAAGTAAATTAATATTTTTATTAACTAATTGTGGATGCGACCAAAAGTCTTCATTTATTAGACTAGATGGATCTTGGATTTTGTGTTGTAAGATTGAGTGCTTGTAACCCCGAGTGTTGTACACTCTACCCCTTATGGAAATTCGAATTTCACTTTAAGCGTCAATTTTGAAGGCTTGTGGGTCAAATTTAACTTGTCTCAAAGCTCTTAAATATCCATGCCAACCCTACCTATCGGTTGAGGGTTCAAAATTAGACCCCGTTATGTGTTTCGGGAAGAAAAATTGTAATCCTTTATTGCACCTTCTTAGATATAATTACTTTTGGTGCTTAAGGGGTGTGGGCATGGATTGTGTGTGTAAGTAAAATTTCATTTCTTAAACTACTTATTAATTTTTCTTTGGATTTTGAAGTTTGACTTGTGAGGTGAAGTTGAGGATGAGTGATGTGGCATCCTACATGGATCCACTTCACGCTCCTCTATCCATTTGCTATTTATTCAAGTTCTTTTTGTGTCAATGCATGGTGTTGTGTCCCACTTCTTGTCCCAAAAATGAGATCCAAAATGGCAAATGCGCATTTTCCAAGGTGGGTTCACGCAAACATACCCTTCGCGCAAACCCATTTCACACGAAGAGACACACAATCCGTTATTTTCTGCGTGTCACAATTGATCGGGTTCACACGAACCTAGTGTTGCATGAACATCCTTAGCACGCAATTGTGTTCATGCGAACCCCCTCGCTTATTCATTGGAGGCACTGTGGAGGAAATCATTTTCCTCCACCATGCCTCCTTTGCTTGTGGTTTGTGTGGCCAACGAGATCCACCACACGGCATGAGCCCACTAGCGATAAAGCCTAGCAACGACGAGCCCAAGTATGTTAGCAAAATCGTACCCATTTTTTTAGCAAAATCGTAGCCATTAAAATACCATTTTTTGCAAAACCCTGGCCCATTTTTTTTTGGTAAAACCCCATTTTTTCTCGTAGAAATGAATTGAATGTGAAGGTCAACTCTGAAAATACCTGGTTGGTTGTTTTGTATGCTACATCCTTGTTACTTGTAAATGGTCTCTTTGAGAAACTCGAGGGAAATAGGCAATATTTATACCCTTCCATTATGTACGTCAATTAGACAATAAAAGTATTCTTTTACGAGTTCGAGAGAAACTTACTTTTTACAATGGACGATTATACTTTGTAGTCTTAAGCTAATTTTATCTAGCTTTATTTCTATTAGCTTTGATCCATGACTAAGGAAGAATTCATATGGTTGTTACCTGTATATTTTTCCAAGGTCCTAGTGGCATTGGGACATGGATGGTCTCATAATTACAATTCAGGCATGAAAACCTTTTCTGAATTCTTGTTGGGTTTCACTCTTTTCATTCCAACTTTTATATATATATATATATATACTTATAGAATACTTGTAGTCTGTGTGTGATTGGTTTTCCTTGTAAGCAAGCTACAATGAATTCAATAGTCATGCTTTATTTTAAGGTGTAAATTTTATATATAGTTTTATGTTTTTGGTGTGGATTTATATTTATTTATATATTGGTTTTGAATTTAAATATGTATTCATGAATTTATTAGAAGTGAAATGGAATGGTATTTATATTTTAAGAGTTGTTCATGTTTAGGAGAATTCATTCTTCATAAATATGAATGGTCTATTTGGTACTCATTGTTTTTAATTTATTTCTTAATAATATGAATGGTAACACAATTTTGAAGGTTAATATGTTATGAGAAGGAGATTCAAATCCACGTACAAGAAGCATGACCGGAAAACTTTTAGCCAAACCCCCATCCCCCAACCTTACCATGGATGTGTATTTGTAGTATGCACAATAAATTATTATTTATCAATAAACCCTCAAAAAATTCTATTAACAGTGATCCATCAACCTGCGTCATAATTTACAATGTGCATTCATCGTTCATGCAATGTCAACCTTAAATATCAAATTTAATAGTCATCTAATAAATTCAAGTTTCAAAAGCCACAATTATAGATACTAGAAGTGATCCAAAATGGTTCAGAAAATTCAAAAATACTAATAATGCAAAGACATACAAGTAAGATCCAAACACCGAGCCCTTACAATGAAGGCAGCAAACACACACAAAATCAAGACGTGAAAGAAGATGACATAGATGATTGTCACACTAGGCTGTTGTACTTGTACCACTGGGCAGGTCCTTTGAGGATCTGGATCCTCAGGAGTTGACAAGAAGGTGCAAGGCAGAAGAGAAATGAACACTCAAAGTTGATGGTTGGGCACATGCTGAACACGTCAGTGTTGTGAAACAGTGAATAGTGATGGGTATGGCACATGCTGTACCCATCCAACTGTGGGGGTAGAAATGAAATGGGTTTAGTCCATTTTGAACCTGTCGCCAATCATTAGTGCAGGTGTTGTGGGTAGCTGCCAGGGGTTCAAACCCACCGGGTTCACTTGGGCATCCGAACCTGCCAAACCCATCAACAATGACCGTTGCGCTTCCAGAAACAAGCAGCAGAGATGATACATCATCCAAAAAACACTGCTGTTGATCTTCCATGCTGTGTCAAACAGGCACTTGAAACGATCCTTAGGCATCTATTTAGACTGGCATTGACCTCCATGCTGAGCATATAGAGAGTTTTCAGTAGTTGTATGAGAGGTTTAGTTTTATAGGAGGTATTAGAAGTCTGATTTTGCAATGCAAAGAGTATTGCAATGCTGTAGGAGAGTTGGATTGAGTCCATAGTAGTCCAAATTGATCCATTGGGAGCCACTCTTTGTATTGTGCATTTCTGATTTCCAGATTTTAATGGAAGAGCAGGCACAATTCATTTCTGGTTTTGCATGGCAGAGAGTATTGTAATGCTGTAGGAGAGTTGGATTGAGTCTACAGTAGTCCAAATTGATCCATTGGAAGCCTCTCTTTTGTATTGTGCATTTCTGATTTGCAGATTTTAATGGAAGAACAGGCACAACCCATTTCCATGCTCGAGTTTTCCAACATTTGGTTTCTCCTAGGTAAACAAGGTGTAGCTTCTTTGTTATCCAGGTTTTTACAGTCGTTTACATTCTTGTTCTGTTATTTTGATAATTATGTTGGCAAGCAACCATATTTCTGCAGCTTTTAAAGAAAAGTACTTAAAATAGAGCAGTCCTAATTTCATTTTCAGTTGTTACATTGTGAGAAATCTGTATTTTGAATATCCAAGGCAATAATAGATCAACAAGTCTATACTAACTGCCCCAAATCTTACAAAGAAATGCATATACAGCATCTGGAATTTGGTTTTCCCTAATATTAACTAATAAAGTACAAGTATAGAGATAATATCATTATAGTACAGAATTCTAATAGACCATGGTGATCTAAACTAGGATTGTGGTCCACATTTCCTTTTGACTCTTGTTGTGTCAGAGAAATCAAAGCCTATCAGTGATTTTATTTTCATTGTAGTAAGCTTTCAGTAATATCTCAACCAGACACTCATTCTCATCATCTTCACATGGACCACTATTATTCCCCATCGCTTTTCGTCTAATTAAATACTCTTGTGTCTTTTGAGGTGAGAAGGGTTCACAAAGTGAACTAGATGGATGCACATTTACTCTAATTTCCGTGACAGAATTTATGTTATTAAAATGATAACTATTATAATAGACCACCCTAATCCTACATCCTTTCTGGTCCATTAAAAAATTCTAGTTGCTTGTGAGATAAAAGATGATGATTGGAGTGAACATTCATCATATGTTGAGCCTCTTCATTGTAATTTCTATGACAGAACCAATAAATATTGTAATAGAACTTATTTAGTTTAAGAGGGAATTATAAGCAATAGTTTTAACTTAGAAGTCTTTGTTTTGAAATTACTTGTGAAGCGAAAAAAAATATCCAACCAACAAAGCAATGGAACCCCAATGGGTAGGTCACTTCTTATATTTAGGTGACACTCATAAGGGTGAAGCACCAAAATTTCTGATAAGTTATCTATCAAAGTATTTAGAGAGACCCTAATTTTTCACCCTTACACGAGCATTGTGCAATGCACATCAATACTCATGAAATATGGTTGTGAACTAGTCATATTTGATTTAATATAGATTTGCTAGAAACTATTCCATAATCAAATCTCAAAAAATTATTACATAATTTAATCCATCGTAGAAGTACCACTTTTTAATTGAAAATATTGACAATTATAACAATAGTCCAAACTACAACAACATAGAAAAGAATCTAGAACATAATAACTACAACTACAATTTCAATCTTCTAAAATGGACCATTTGATTATCTTGAGCTTTCCCATTTGCTCTTGATCATTTTATTTGGTGATCCAAATCAATGTTCTAAGCAAGCTCTTCTCGAGCAACTGAAAATATTTTGCATTTGCTCTTCCACAAGTGGTCGATAACCAATTTTTTAGAAGACTTGGCAATCACATTATGAAAAATATTGATGTCTGGCATAACTTCTTTCCAAGATAATGTGTTTCCAAAGATAGCACAAAGACTATTGCGAATAGAAATCTATGTCTTTTTAGTGAGCTTGTATTTCCAAAAAGTATGCATGGTAGACTCGAAAAAATTCTAACTAGACACTTAAGATGGTTGGTTACAAGAAATTGTATGTCATCGCCAATAGGTAGTGTGTGGAAGAACAATGGCTAAAAAACCTTTTTAGTCATGGCATTAGCTTTGAAATTGTAAATAGTAGCTCTGAGGTGCTACCATTTATATTCTTTAAGTTTACATCTTCATTTTGAGTTGAGTCTTTGTTCCAAGGACAAATCCAGGATGAATTTTTGATAAACACATTTGAGCATGGAGTGATTTAACATGTTGTTGTTAGACCATGTCCAGTCCTTCAAGAAGTTGCATTCAACCAAGAGTAGACATCTTAACAAGGAGTGAGTCATCCTCAAGTTACAAAATTCCAATTATAGTTGTCTTGTCACCACTGAGATAAGTGAAAACAAACCTATAAGAAATGCCAATGTTTCCATTGGTACCATTATAAGTGACACAAATCTTCAAAATTGCATATACCTATTTTTAAAAGGCGTTTTTATTTCAGCCTAGACTACAAAGAAGGGGAAGATTGTTGATTTACACATCTATTCAACCAAATCGATGAAGTGGGAAAGCTAAGGCCATGTTCAATAGATTTGTTATTCCATTCCAACATCTCAAAAATGTCACGTTGTGCTTTCCAACGAAATTAGAACTGACAACTTTGAGATTTCCAATCAATTACTAGCAAAAGGGTCTTCGAGGGTCTGCATAGGAAAAGATACTCATCTCTCCACTCTTGATGGATGATTTGTTTGATCTCAACATAGGCGGATTAAATTTACAAGAAGGAAAAGAAGAATCTGACCCGCCTGTGCTCTTGGCATCTAAATTATAAGTAGAAAATTTCTTCTGCAATTGAAGATCATCATTTGAGGGCGGCCTTATCTTTGGAGCGCTGAAGGAGTGCGCTTTAGCCTTGGCAGACTCTGTGGGGTTCATGTAATTCGGCCTTCCCATACTTTCATCTGATGTATTAAAAGTGTTTCCAGATTTTGAAGTGCATGATCCTCTTGATGATGTGGAGCTTCCATCAGATGGGTGAGAGGCAGAACCAGTAGGAGGAGGCTTTGTAGCAACACGGACAGTAACATTGTTCCTTCAAACTTTTACAATGCCTGGATCATTTGATTTCCTTGGATGCTCACCAGTATCCTCAAAGCTTTTAAGGGACAGAGTCTCGGAAACATCTGCATGGGCATGCTCCTCCATTAGTCGAGTTTTCCCATGGTTTGGCAGCCATCCAGCGTTCCAACCAACTCCAGCCCCAACTATTTCTGTCTAGCTCGGGTTTTGCAATATATACTGGCACATTTGATCTAGAGTTACTCCTCCATTGCTGAAAAGAAGAAACCAGTCAATATATAAGAAGGGTTCATTTTAAGACACCCCTATAAAATTGAAGGTGGAAAATACAGCGAATATACCCGTAACTAGTTTAATGAAAGGCAAATTTGTGAGTATTAAAAACAAAATTTTCACTTGGTTATTCAAGGCTCCATCGGTGGCGTCGACAACACTAGTTTGTAATGGCGCACGTCACTAAAGCGACACTAGATAATAATGACGCATGACACCGTACGACACACTAGCTCGAAATGACGCTTACGACAACGGCTCGTCGCGGCGTCACTAGCCCACGATGACACGCATCATTTGCACCTCTCTTGCGGCGCGTCACTTGCTCCTATTGGCGTGCATCATTTTCTTTCTCGACGCGCGCGACACTATCTTCTATTGACGCGTACGACACCATCTTCTATTGACGCAGCGACACCATCTTATTGGCGTGCGACACTATCTTCTATTGACGCGCGACACTATCTTCTATTGACGCGCGACACTATCTTCTATTGACACGCGACACTATATTCTATTGACGTGTGACACTATCTTCTATTGACGCGCGACACTATCTTCTATTGACGCGTGACACTATCTTATATTGACGCGCGACACTATCTTCTATTGACGCGTGACACTATCTTCTACGACGCGCGCGACACTATCTTTTATTAACGCGACATTGTAATCAAGTGGCGCGTCAGCGTAACCTATTGGCCTTGCGTCAATAGGGGCCAGTGATGCCCTATTTAGGTTATAAATACCCTTGTGCCGCTCATTTTCTCATTTTCGTTTTCCCGTTCTTGAATTTTTACAGGTCTAAATCTTTGACAAAGATGCAATAACAGCTATAATGTCGACTTCACATGCTTCCCAATTGCAAGTTCAGCAAGAAAATCAAGAGAATCCAACTCAATCGATTTCCAAGATCAACTACAGGAATCCCTTATGCCCTCACATCCATATGGCTTTAAAGATGTCTTCAGAATATCAAGCTATAATGGAAGAGTGTGAATTTACAGGGCTCGTTAATATGCCCCATTTTGAAACAGATCCGGATATTTTGAATTACCTTCTGTCATGCTACAATTCAGAGGACGGTATATTTTATGTGACTCTGAACGATGGCCAAATGTTCCAATTCACTATTGAAGAAAATGACATACATCGGTTTACTGGCCTTCCTATAAGAAATTTACCAATTGTTACAACCAAGGCAACACTCATGGAAGAAGACAAGAAATTTCTTGAATCAACGTACGGTTTCCATGTTGATTGTAAGTATAATTCCTTTTAATTCATATTTTTAATTTGTTTTTATTACGATACAATTTGCTGTTATAAATTTAAAGTAATTTTCACTTGTTTCGCATTTGCAGCCCATTTGATAAATCCGGGCGTGGTGTAGATACACAATCAATTGCACACCACTTTCTTGCTGCAATTATTTCGTTTTTCAAGCGAGAATTGTTTTGCGGGGGTCGCTAAATGGATATACCAAATTGGGCCATTGCATATATTTGTACCACTATCTCAAAACATAAATTCGATTGGTGCACATATCTATCAAAAAAAATAAGAACAAATTCCGACATAACAAATTCAAAATTATCTCCTCGGCTTCTACTATGAGGCACTTTTAAATTTAAAACATAAAGAAATTCCTACTTGCTCGATGAGGCTTTGAAGAAATTCTCAATTCCATTTGATGAACAACAGTATAAACTATTTAGTTTGTAATTGTATTACAATTTTCGTCATTACGATTACTGATTATTAAAACTTAAATTTTAATGTTTTGCAGAGAAGATATCTTGAAGCCATTCAAAGAAAAAAAAAAAGATGTCTAGAGGAAGAGGCCAACAACACGCGGAGGATTTGGGGGACTCCCAATCTAAAATGGAAGCTCACTCTCAAACCCTCAAGCATTTGAACTCGTTAAACGCGAGAGAAGTAATACATTCTCATATATTATTTACAAATTCAAAGTTGCATATTTATTTTTCAATTTAAATTTTAACCAAATGAATTGACAACATTTAATATTGATGAATTGCAGGAATTTGGAACCTTCTTCCCAACTCACTCCATACTGATCGCATGCATTCATATCTTACGAATAGCCCCTTTGAGTTCAACTCCTACTGAGGCCACCCATGGCACATAGAAAAAAACAACCCCTCGACAAACAAGGTACAACTTTTCTATAGTACGTTTAATTTCGTAGTTTTCACTTTATGAATTGTTTTAATATTTTTCATTTTTTTCTTGTACTTTTCAGCACATGTCATTCATGATCAAACCACGGCACCGACACCCACTCAACCATTAATTTTTAAAATGCCAACCAGAGGAACAGTGAAAAAGAACATTGGTAAACGCATGAGTTTTGCTCCGGCCCCTAGTGGGACACTAAACCTTGACACCTCGTTTCGAATTCCAACTCTCTCACTTGGTGGCTTGCCCAGTGCAACGGGCATATCTGTTTTGAACAATATAAATTTAGATGAAGATTATTTGGGCATTGATAGCAATGACCCAACTGGTTTTTTCGATACTCGCGAGATGATTCGAGGCGGAAGGTATACTTCAAATTTCAATTTTAATATGCTTTGTACAATTTTGAATTACATTCTAATTTAAATTTATTTATCTAAATCTTGATTTATTTTTTCAAAAATAGGATCAGCCCACCCAAAGCGAAGTAAAACAAGGCGGTTGATTTTTGTGAAAGCCCCATTCTTCTCCAACAAGATAAATCTGCATCAGTTCGGATAGTGAAGAGTTCCCACATTTTCCTTTGGAGAACTTAATAGGTAATGATTGTCAATCCCATGTCGGTGAGTTTATTATTCCTCATATCCAATATAGCTGATAGAATGGGAGAGAAGGGCTAAAGTTCTTATCAATGAGATTATTAGTCGTTATGAAAATTATTGGCAACAGGATAGTTTATCTACGCTGCGAGTCGAGAATCAACTGCGAAGATGGATTCCTTACTTACCCAAGTAAAATGTGGGATTTGTCATGTTTAACAACAACTATAAAGACGGCATTTTAGACAAGGCACTAAACAAATTGGAAAATATTAGTGCGAGGCCGGGCATATTTTAACAAATGGTCGAGGACAAGGATTTGGTATCAATCGCAAATGTGAAAGAGATAGAGCGGTTGTAAGTACTATTACATTCAAACAATCATTTTTGTTAATTTAAAATTTTGAATTTACATTAATATTTTGAATTGACATTACTCTTTTTGTGCGGTTGAAATATGAAAATTTGAAGAGTCGGGCGAAGTTTTGCAAGTTCACTTGGAAAGCTTGAAGAAAAACGACTTATCCATGACAAAAATTTGAAGCAAAATATTGTTTTGGTTAACAAACAAAACAATACACTAAAGTGGATAATTAAAGAGCATGGTCTTGACCACGACATATTGTTCAAAGCCATAGCATTTGCTGATCCAAATATTTTGTCGCATGGAGATGCAACAAATCAAGAAGAAAGAATTTTAAAAAATGCACGGGCAGTACTCTTGCTGAAGATCTTATAAGTTCGGGGGTTATTTCTGGTGTTGGGGAAAGAGGTACAGACCCACAATGGAAGGAAGAGAGCGAGTAGAATTGTCTAAAGAAAAGAGGGTTTTGAAAATTAAAACTTTTATTATTGAGGAAACTTTAAATATTGAATTTGAAAACTTCTACTATTGAGTATGTACTATGGTATTTGAATTTAATTATATGGTGATTAGATGGTGATTATCATGAATTATATGTATGTTTCTTGTTTACTTGCATTGTCATGAATTGTATGTGGACGTAGATGATGAATGATGACAATTGATAATCAATGATGACGATGATGAAAGAGCGATGATCAATTTAATGTGTATAATGTAAAATTTAGTGCCTAAATATCTTGTGGGACTTTAATTATCTTGAAAATTGTCTTTGGGGAAAAAATAGCAACTAAGATTTGAAACAGATCTTTACTATTTAGGATTTCTCCTTAATAGACTTATGGTGTCGGAAAATTCTATTTTAAAGAGATTCACCTCTATATTAGTGCATAATATCTCATTACAGAGCTTGTTTGACATCCAAAATATTAAAGACCATTTGTCAGAAAATAACGTTTTGCTGGAAACAATCATTGATGTAGAGGCTAGATTAGCCAATTATGAAATAGTTAAATTCCAGGCCATAAGAATTAGAGCTTGGGAAATAATCAAGACCATGGTTTAAAAGATATGGTTTTTTTATCATGGATATTGTTTTGTGTAGAGTAGATTATGGAGGCTATGGAGGCTAGATTAACCAAAGTTGGAATAACCATGTGATTAAAAGATAGGTCAAGCTCGATATAGAACTTTGAAGTTTAATGTAAAACATACAAGGTTTTTATCATGAAGATTAGTCTGTATAGATCAAGTTCATAGGTTGAAGAACTGGATCATTTTTTTATATTTGATAAGGGTGAAGAATAATTGTGGATTAGAACTGGGAGGCTATAAGTTGGAATAATTTTGAGTGTATAAGAAAATATTGAATTTTGCAAACATGATCATAGTAAAATATGTTGTATAGGATTCACATATTGAGATTCTCTCTTCGGGACTGATTCTTGGAGTGGTTGAATTAAAAAATCTCTTTTTTTTCAAATTTTAAGGTGGTGCATATGATCATAGATTAATAAGGTTGTTTACATATCGTATTAGTTCTACAAGAAGGTTTGAAAGATACAATAAGGGTAAAGTGATCAAAATTGTTGTGTAACGGAAAGTTGTTTTTACTTTCTTCTAATTATCATTGTTGAGCTGATGAAATACTTGGTTGACCCATGCAATGAGTATCAAAGTATAAAATTCCTGCTACCACCTTGTTTTGTTTTCCTTTGCTGAAGATACAATGTTCAAGTGTATGTTTGAAGACAATTTTCTTGAAGCTCCACCATTTCTATGCCTTGAATTGATTAATCATGATCTTCTTGAAGTACAATCTATAAAATCAAGTGTCTAAAATATTGAAAAAAATTTACAGCTCAACATAAAGTTCTCTGTGCAAGGTTGGATCATCTTAAAAAGGTAACATTGTGTAAATTTTGTCAAGAGTGCAAGGTTGGATCATCTTAAAAAGGTAACATTGTGTAAATTTTGTCAAGAGTGCCTTACTGGTACCTCATCTCAAACTCAGTCTTAGCATATATCATGAAGTTTCTTTATGAACTTATCAAACAAGACCCTATCATCATCAAGTACACACCAATCACTTGTTTTTTCTTTTAGTGCAGGGATAAATTTGAAGTCTTCATCTCAATTGGCTGCATTGCAAACATGAAGGAATTTCCTCTAGTCAAAAGAAATCAATTATTGACATGCGTCGTGGCATCTATTGACGCACATCACTGGCATCTATTGACGCGCGCGTCATGGCATCTATTCGACGCGCGCGTCATTGCAGCTATTGTGCGCGGCATCTGGCATCGACGGCGCATCGCGTCGACATCTATTGATGCGCGTCAAGTGAAGCCATTGACACTGATTTAGCCTATAAATACCCTTGACCGGTCATTTTCTTGTTTTCATCTTCCGGCTCTTGAATTTTTGCGAGGTCTCAATGCTTCCCAACTACAAGTTCGATAACAAAAATCAAGAGAATCCAATTCAATCGATGTCTCTTATGCCCTCACATCCATATCGTTAATATGCCCCATTTGAAATAGATCCGGATATTTTGAATTACTACGTTATCCTACAATTGAGAGGGCGACATTTTTATGTGACTACGAGCGATTGCCGAATTTTTCAATTGATATCGAAAAGCAAATGACATCCATCGTTTTACGGGCCTTCCGTTCAAAAATTTACCAATTGTTACAACCAAGGCAACACTCGTGGAAGAAAAGAATTTTCTCGAATCAACGTTTGGTTTCCATGTTGATTGTAAGTATAACTCATTTTAATTCATATTTTTTATTCTGTTTCACATTTTTAGCCCATGTCCATATATCCAGGCATGGTGTCTAATATGTAGCATTTTTTAGTACATGTAATTTTTGCAATGCTAGTGTCTAAGATGAGCTTTGTAAATGTGTTTTACCTGATGAGTGCAGTGGAAAAGTTTAAACAAAAAAAATATCTTAAGAAAACTGATGGAACCAAGAAGGGGAAATTAATTGATGTTCCCAAACCTGATGATGCAAATCAAGCATGGGGGAATAATTCGATCAATGTACTTTAATATTAACGGAGGGTGACTCGGCCAAGGCTCTTGCGATCATTTGTAAGTGTTTGTGCCTTGAATCGGGAAATGTGAATCTTGAATTTGGTAGTATTATGACATGTTTCGACATCACTTTCCAATTTAATTTTTGTTATTTTAGTTATCTTTATCCTATCGGTGGTAGGAATATCTATTTTTTGGAAGCTACCACTCACCAACAAATGGAGAATAAAGAGATAGTAAATAGAAAAAAAAATCCTTAGTCTGAGGAAGATAAAATATATGACAATGACATTAAATCTTTAAGATATGGCCATCTGATGATAATGACAGACCAGGTACATGATCTTTGTATAGCGCTGTTTAGTTTCTGTAAATGTTCCCCCTGTATATTTGGTTGTGTTTCGAGACTTTTTATATTTGTTTTCTAAGCCTCCAGATGTTATGTATCTCCATGTCTAATGTCGGCACATGTTGATGTAGGCAACTCACAAAAATGGAAATGTGTTATCTTTCTACACAATTCCTGAGTATGAAGCTTGGAGAGAATCATTGAGTGGATCGATAACCGGCTGGACCATATAGTGCAACAAAGTAATGCTAGTTTGTTTTCTCTTTATATGTTTTCAAGTTCTGGTTTTGTTCACTTGCTGATTAGGTATCACTTGTTGCTTGGACCATACAGGGTTCCTGGTTTGGGCACAAGTACTTCTAAAGAGGGCAAGGAGTATTTCATAGATCTGGACAAGCACAAAAAAGATTTTGTGTGGGTTGATGAGAAAGATGGAGATGCTTCCTCATATCAATCAGCTTATAGAATGGGACAGAAGGGCTAAGGTTCTTATCAATGAGATTATTAGTCGTTACGAAAAATTATTGCAGCAGGATAGTTTATACGCTGCGGCTGATCCAGTTTCTTTGTCGCATGGAGATTTCTGGTGTTTGGGAAAGAGGTACAGCCACACTAGAAGAAGCCGTTGGGGAATAGTGCAGAGGAGTAGAATTGGATAAAGAAAAAGAGGGTTTTGAAAACTAGAAACTTTTATTATTGTGGAAACTTTAAATAATGAATTTGAAAACTTCTACTATTGTCCATTGTGTATGTACTATGGTATTTGAATTTAATTATATGGATTTACATACAATCTTTAATTTTAATTGCATTAGATGTTGATTATCATGAATTATATGTATGTTTCTTGTTTACTTGCATTGTATGTGGATGTAGATGATGAATGATGATAATTGATAATTAATGATAGATGATGATAATGAGGATATGATAATGATATGGTGATGATATGATATATATGGATGATGATGAATTTTATGTGGACTTATATTTAAAATCGTATAATGTATTGTTTATCCCGAATTTTATGTGAATTTTATTAGGAATTTTATGTGGACTTGTATTTAAAAATACATTAAATATAATTCTAAGGAATCAAGAAAGAATCATCACTGGTAAGAAATTAAACATAATTGCAAATATGCTAGGGTTTAGCTTACCTCTTGCGTATTGCAATCATCAAGGGTAACATGACATTGTAGATGGAGTGGTGAGTTGCCTGAAATTGTCAGTCCTGAGAAGTGCCAGCAACATCTTTAAATATATAGACCAACAATATCTTTAAATAAATGTAAATATAAAGAATTAGACCTGTAACGTCTTTAATGATAACAAGAGCTGAAAAAATGTAAAGTAACAAACAATAAGATTATGTTGAAGAAGATACCTATTTAAAATTGAAATCATCACCGGTAATGTGCTATATCTTTGTCTTAAAAAATTCAACACAAAAAATTGATTAGTAGATAGATGGGTGAGTTGCCTGACATTGTCAGTCCCGAGAAGTAACAGCTTCCTCGGATGGATGTCAACCCACGTTTTCAAAAAATAAAAAGATTGTATTTAACTAAATGTAAATACATACACCTGTAACATCTTTAATTATAACCATAGCTGAAAAAATGAATAGTAACAAACAATAAGATTAAGGGGAAAAAGATACTTGCTTAAAGTTGAAATCATCACTGCCACTGGTAATGAGCTAGATCTTTGTTTTAAAAAAATCCAACACGAGAAATGGATTAGTAGATAGATGGGTTAATTGCCTGACATTTTTAGTATATAGACCTGTAACATCTTTAATGATAAAGATAAAAGATAGATAAAGAAGATACCTACTTAAAGTTGAAACAATCCATTATCAATAGCTTCATCAAAGTCGATGTTGTCTTCTGTAGAATGTGACGAAGAGCCAATTACACTCTCAAGGTTGAGAATATTTGTACTTGTTGTATTATTTACACCTCTTCTTTTGCAAAGGGAATTCAGGTGAGCAATTGCTCTGTCAAAAATGAATAGAAACAAACAATAAGATTAAGGGGAAAAAGATACCGGGGGATTCACTTAGTAAAAGTTGAAATCATCACTTAATTCTAGTTTCTACCTCTAATTATTCAATTGGTAATGAGCTAGATCTTTTTATTTCTACCCCAATTATTAGACAAAAAAAAATTTCTCACTCAATTTTTTTCAAATGCACGAAAGAAATGGATTAGTAAATAGATGGGTGAATTGCCTATACATTTTTAGTATATAGTTTTCTACCTGTTAACATCTTTAATGATAAAAATAAAAGATAGATAAAGAAGATACCTACTTAAAGTTGAAACAATCCATTATAATAAATAAACCCTTCATCAAAGTCGATGTTGTAATTACCTATAGAATGTGACGAAGAGCCAATTACACTCTCAAGGTTGGGAATATTTGTATTTGTACATTGTAGGCTGTATTATTTACACCTCTTCTTTCGCAAAGGGAATTCCGGTGCGTAATTGCTCTGTCAAAGCGGAAAGGTTTCGAGGAGTATCGAGAAACGTAACACCTCATGCAACTTTCGATTTTTATCAACTTGTTTCTCAGTTTTGATTTTATAAATGACAATGCACTGAAAACCCTTTCATCCTCCACAGACCCCAAAATCATTGTCTAGCATAACTCATATAGTCTGAAATATTCACTGATATCTTCTTGTAAGATAGAACTTTGATAGATTCCTCGCCACAGCCTTGTAATAGCACCACTTTCAGAAGGTTGATCTAAATTCCTATATTGGTTCCTCATTGTTGTTGCAAAATTTGTTGACTGAAACTTTAATAAATTGGCATTCAGTATACCTTTGATTTCCGTACCCTTGAGCTCTGACGTCTTTGTAAATTGTTCCATTATTGTACCCATTGATTTATGGAAATGCTTACTGACAAAGTCTGCATGGCCACCTTCTGTATTCCAAAAATTCGGATTCATCACACCCATGGCTTCCAGAATTTTATCTTTACAGAAACGTTCCCTAATTTCTGATGACAAGGTTTCTGAAATTTTTTTAAGCTTTATTCTGGTTTCAACTATCACAGACTCAAACAAATTATGTGTCATGGGAACATCTTCTCATTCCGATCCTGTAATATCTTGACGTTTTTGCAAAATGTGCATTGGTATTTCCCTCCCATTAACAGAGATGCATAGGTGATCGTGGATATTAAATCTCAAAAAGGTGTTAGGATTTTTAAGATCTAATAAATCTCTCCAATTTTCAAAAACAGGTGCATCAAAACTATCCTGGGAACAGTACAATATATCAAGACTTTGACATACCATTTTCCTCATCCGTATAAAATCCACAATATAGATTAATCTGCCCTGTGCATGCTTCATCAGTGTATTGATCTCCTTTAACATTGGAAGAATACCAACCAATGTAAGCAATGTCTCCAAATCAGTTAAGCGGAACAACAGGTCCCTTGCCCTATCAACTTCATGACGGTATTTGTGCATGAAACCAACCAATGAAGGATACTCCTCACGAACTCTGCATGCAGGTTCATACAAAGATATCCATCTAGTCTCCACATCCTTCAGAAGTTTTTTGCCATCTGTAATTCCAATTGCAAATTTTTGGAACTCGAGAAAATGCTTTGGGCTGCTTGACATATAGGCATGAAGTTCTCTTATGAGCTCTTCTAATTTAGCAACATTTTCGTGGTTGCTTACCATTTTATATGCTAAATTCATTATGTGAGCCATACAGTGAATTGGTAGCATATATGGGGCCATTGTTGTTTGTAATCTAACACACAGCCCTGTTCGGTGACCCTGCATGACAGATGCACCATCTGCTCCAACGCATACCAACTTCGTAGCAATTTCATAATCAGTCATACCAGCAACATCTTTCAAATGAGAAACAACTATTTTATATAGGTTTTCAGCATTGCAATTTTCAACCATTTTCATAACACCCAACGAGATGAGGTGTCCTTATATGATTTTCTAATGTATAGATGTGGATACATACCCATGCGGTGTTGTCATTTCTTTGTCACTTCATCAATTGAAAGAGAGATAAAGTTTGCTTTTTTTACATTCTCTTTCAAATCTTCCTTCTCTATCATCGAGAGGCATTTTTCCATTTCCCATCCACTACTCTCAGACCAATGAGACTGAGGTACATTCAGCATTCCGTTAAATTGATACAAAACTTTGAAATCGAGGAAATCCGACATCGCTCTTCCTTTTTTAAGTATTTGAAAAAGAGTAGAGAATTGTATGAATTTTGCATGTAGATTTGTTTCTTTCATCTTACCAATATGCGATGTGATCGTTCCTCCCTTTTCCAACAGATGTCTGTGTTTTTTCTGCTCTGCCTCATATTCCACTACGTATCTAACATGCATGCACTCCTTTTCAGTTTTCCACCTATGTGTTTTGATTTTCTGGCCATCCGCCCCCGTTATAGTTAAATATTGTTTTCCACAATGTTTTTCTATAGTGTCCAGCTTCAGTTGCATTTTTTGTTGCTTTCCCAATTTCCACGTACATATTGTACATGTACATTCACATGGGATTTCTTCAGAATTAGATGATTGTACAGGTTCAATAAATGGAAATTTAGCTGCCCAATCAAACTTGTATGTCCTGCCAATGGTCCACATATTCTTGTTCGTTTTCAATGCTTTACTTTTTTGAGTAGAATTTTGAGCAATATCACAATCACCTGGTTTCCTCTTTCTTGGACTAGAGTTTGATTTTGATTTTGTCTTCCATTTTCTGTGAGTGTTTATATCTATGATATCTAGCTGAACTTCTGGTTGCACACCAAAACAGAACAATATCTTCAAGATCGGCATATTATCATAGGTTTCATTTGTTTGACTATGATACTGTGCAGAATGCATGTCCACCTCAATAATACCTTCCACACAGTCAGTATTCTGATTCTTTTTGGTGGCATCTATATGATTGGTATTTACAATATCTGTATCCGTAGAGTTTCCAAAATACTTGAAGAGTGATTTCTGAGATTTCTTACTTACTTTTAGGTTATTTGTATTCTTTGAGCTGGCACCTTCCATTATTCTGAAAAGAGTCCTGCGTCAGCAAAAGAACCAAGAAGTGACTCTGTCCAGTCTCTGAGGTCTTGTCGCGCATGAACTATCTGAGGTCGCATGTCAACTCTACCCAAGTCACGCGTCAACACTTCCCTTGCAGCGCGCGTCAACCCTTCCTCTGTCGCGCGTCACTTCCTAGCCCAAGTCGCGCGTCAGTAAAGCTCTTGTCGCGTGTCAATACAGCTCTTGTCGCGCGTCAGTACAGCTCTTGTCGCACGTCATTACATCTCTTGTCGCATGTCAATAATGCCCTTGTCACGTGTCAACACTGTATTTGTCGCGTGTTAACAATCATAGGCTAACAGTAATGTGAATCTCTGGTGCTCAAGGGTATGCGAGTTCAAATTTCACAGTATTGGTAATTTGGTAAGCTACTTGAGGTGTACTACCCAACGAATCACATAGGTTTTTATAGGAGATGTTTTCAAATGAAGGCGAAGCCGACCCCCAAAAAAATATACTATATATTTTAGGCGAATAGGACACCGACCCACTTCGAATAATTCGCCTTTTCAAATTTTCCTAAAATGAAATTTTCACCATATTACGAATATTCGCCGCTAAAATTATCCCTCTATATAAGCTACATCTGGAATGGATTCGTTAATGCAAAGCATATCCTTTACAGTGAACAGAAAGCTCGATATATGGGCTACAGAAAGCTACACATATAGGTTACTACTCCTGTCAGAGCATCTTACAGAGGATTCATGTACATTGGCATGGTATAAGGTGATTTTTAGGCAAACATAAATGCTAGCAACGTGAAGCAAAAGTCAGGCACTGTCAGAGAAATTATGTGACACAATCTCCATATCCAGGATGTATTAAAGAGCATTATAAAAAGGGCTTTCACTCCTTGTAGCATAAATTAATGAATTCCAATAAATAGGCAGAGTCCAGATGGTAGGATTCATTCAAGGCTTTTGGCAAAGAAATTTAGAATTCTGAATGAAATATATGTTTGAATACCTGATGGGATAGAGCATAAGCAATTGCTCGCTCCCTTTTGATTGCTCCTTCCTGTCTCATTTGCAGTTTTGTGTGAATTTCTTCAAGTGTCCCTTGACTATCACACCATCCTTCCTAAAACAGACAATGCATTGCTCAAACAAAATGTACTGGACCCCCAATCTCTCCAACCCAAAAAGGGATCAGACCTGATCTAAAAATAAATAAATCATGCTGTTCAAATATATCAGACACTGAAGATTAAACCTAACTTTAATTAAAGTAATTTTCTGGAACTCTTTTATTTTTTTGGTCTTGAGGTTGTTGGGTACAGGGTTTCAAACGCTAGCTAGCCGAAGTTTATTAAGTTTCAAGTCGAGCTCAGCTAAGGAGCACTAGTCACCATGACCTAAGAATTGCGCCTAAGAGCAGGAGAATTTATCCATCTTGCCAATAGGAGAAACCCAATAGTCTCTCGCCTCTGCATAAATGGCAAGAGTTTTCGCCCTACCCATTTGGCCATCTACTTAAAATATCCCTGAACTTATTAAATCATAGCACTCAAATACCCCAATCCTAATATAGATAGAGAAACTTCTTTATCAAATTATTTAGAAATACCTCGGATTCTCTCAGTTTAGTCTCGCGGCTTCGATGTGCATCAAGTATTTCCTGCACTGCCTGACCTTCCTTAGACATTCGAACATGGCGAGCCCTTACACGGGCCTGAACCCTGACGAGTGCTTGCATACACCTCAAAGTAACTGTTGCCTGCTTCCTTACCTGACGACCCCTAAACAATGCCTGGAGCCTCACCAGCCCTTTCAGTGCTCGTAGTGCTCTCCTCGCCTGTAAAACCCAAAAACCAAATCCAAAAGAGTGACAATAATCCCCTTCAAAAATAATCAAATGAAATTCTCACAGACCCGTTATTGTTCATCGAGAATGGTTACCAAAAATCCTCGGAATGCAGTCTGGATTCGAATGACAGCCCATTCCTATCGTACAGCCTTGAAGTCCTTTGGAGGAGCCCTCACTATTGTTGCCACTGCAGCATTATAGGCCTCTGTAGTAGCCTCAGATGCAGATTCAGCAGTCTCCACATTGAGATGTCTCGACTGCTTATGCCAACTTCCTTCGCTTCTTTCCCCTGACTCGTGCTCACCAGATATTTTCCACAGACCCCATTTTTTGGACTTGACGTTGGTAAGCTTCTTCTGTTCATGATTCAACAATAGCAATCAATCAGCTTGCTTGTAAAAGGGCAAATGAATCCTCCTTTGTAATTGGTTGCCCCCATTTTGTATGCTACATCCTTGTTACTTGTAAATGGTCTCTTTGAGAAACTCTGAGGGCAATAGGAAATATTTATACCCTTCCATTATGTACGTCCAATCAGACAATAAAAGTATTCTTTTACTAGGTTTAGAGAAAATTGTTTTTTACAATGGACGATTATACTGTAGTTTCAAGCTAATTTTATCTAGCTTTATTTCTATTAGCTTTAATCCACGACTAAGGAAGAATTTATATGGTTATTACTGTACATTTTTCCAAGGTCCTCTTGGTTTCCCCGTTGTTCAATGTATTTTTGTGAAGGGCTTCTTTCATGCACTTTGCAAATTGTAACATAAAGGATCATTTTAGTTTCTAGAACAATGAGTATATTATGTAGCTCACAGCTACCTATGCCATACTAAGATCCCAATAGTGGCATAATTGTTGATTGGAGCCGAGATTGCAGAGTGCACTGCCAGAATAATGCATATCATGGAGATATTCCATTTTCACAAACCTTAATACTACTGCCACTGCTAGGAAGCTTTGCATATTTCTTCTGCAATATCTGTTTTAATGTGCCTTTAGGGCTGCTTCAAAGCTTCTAGATAAGATAATATAAATATAAATAAATAAGAACTCGTTGGCAGTAGTTTCCTCCTAGAACTCGTTGGCTGCATGTATGCCTACACTTGAGAAGCACATGCTTTAATGATATCACTGAACTTTCAGATTATATTCTTGTATCCAATAGCATCTAGAGGTTTTAGATAATGTATTGTAGTGATATTGTAAGGTACTATCAAAAACAATGTTGACAGAAGTAAGGATGGGAAATGTGACGGGAAATTTCAGTCATATGAGTTAAATAAGATAATGCCAAAGTTAAACAGCTTCCTTGAAATAAACAGCTTCCTTGAAATGTAAAGTTGATTTATCCCTAATTTTGTATACAAACACTGTGATGACATCAATAATAGATTACAAATAATTTCAATGTTTTTGTGATTTTTAAGCATGCATAAGTGGTCAACTTGTACATGTGGAGATATAGATGCATTAGACATGTCTTTTACCGATGTGTTTTGTTGTTTAAAATTGGATTGGTGTTCTATTTTATTGCGCTAATTCACGTATCATATGCACAAAAATTGTGTCCTGGGAAAGTTGAATCCCACTTAATTGTTCTCGCTTTGATAATGGTTTGTGCCCAAGTAAACTTACATTCTCTTCTAGAAACATTGCTTTGACTTTAAGATCATCTAAATGTATTCAAAACTTTTCATTTTTGAACTCTGCAACATCACTTGGTATATTTTGTTATCATTGTGATTTGTAATTTATGTAATTTATTTGATTTTGTAATTTATTTTCTATATTAGTTGCATTGAAGCTTGAAAATTTCATATTTCTATTTTCATTAATATAGGAGAATATCTTAGGAATTTTTTTTAATTAAAAGTACTATTAATTAGAATTTTACTTTCATTTTTTTTATAGTCATGGCTTCTTCCTCGGAACTCCTAATTTTTTTGAGAGGACAATTTAGAGATTGCAAAATTGCAATCTATTCTCAAAAATTCAACTACGGTTGGGCAAAGAGTATAAAGCCCATTGTGAAAAAATATTGGTTGATCTTCATAGAATAGACACAAGTTTGAAAACATATAATCCATTTGATTCTGAATCAATAAAAAAATTTATGGATTCACTAAAATCAAGTGTCTTAGGAGATGTAGGTTATAATGAGATTACATCACGACTTTCCGATAAGGAAGTCGTTAAGAGGTCTTGTTGGAGTTTTTATGCAGACAAACGGAAAATAAGGGCATATTATGTAAACAAATGTTCATGTCCTTTATGTGCCCCTTTGATTTATCCTAGATTTGTGGCCTCTCAAGGCCAATTTCCAAATAATGACCAATTACCGTTATACTTCATAATGATGCTACATGTTGAGGTTCACTTAAACCTAAAGGTGAACTATTTAGACATCCCTAGTTATTTGGGGCAAGGGCGTGGCCGTATTAGCCACAGAAGCAGGCATATAGAAAGGAGGGAGCTCCTGCAGTTGTTGACGCTGCAGCTTGTACCAAGGCCACAACCATTCTTATCAAGCTTTCAGGATGTCGCAGCACATGTCATTATGACTACACATGAGGTCGCTTATCGAGGGTCTTCTTTGGCATTGCTATGACCCAATTGATCTCTTCGACTATGTGTGTCGGTACCTTCAGAGACACGATACTAGCAGTGGAGGTGCTAGTAGCACCAGTGATGCACGCAATGAGGTATACGCTCGTGCATCTTTGATTTCCCCAAATGACTTTGAGCTAGTTACAGATCCGCTCAGGAACGTCAGCTAGGACACATCATGATCTTGACTTGTTGCATGCGTATGAGGTGATTTCTCAAAGACCGCAAATGCGGCATTCCACTATCAGGGGTTTTAGATTTTATAGAGCAAAGTGGGAATGTATCTTCTAGTCGTGGTACTACGCCACCGCTATAGATAGACTTCGTATTTGGGATTGTCACACACGATGTTGAGCACATTTATGTTCCAGTGTGTGAAAATTAAACCTTTAATATAATTAAAATTTATTTTAATTGATCATTACTTTACAATTTATTAATATTAAAATTAAACATGTACTTTTGTGTTTACATCTGCTCCAAAGTGTGTGGAGCTTCATAGCCCACACCATCTACCCGTGTCACATACACATGCTCTTAACCGAGCACAACATGGATCTTGATGTTTCTGTGTCCGAGTCAACTTGGCTTAGTTGGCGACATATTTCTTTGGTGTTGAGGTCATGGATGATAATCCCATACATTTGGAGACTCATTCCGCAGAGGTATAAATACATGTGTTTTAATATAATTAATATTTAATCTAAATTGAAATGTTAGAAATTAATGATCTTTATTCAAAAAACTTATTTATCAACTTCTTACATTTTATTTATTTTGTTTCACAGGATCTACGAGACAGAGATCTATGGGTAGCGTAGATACTCCAAACATCCGCGCGCAGGACGATATCGAGGTAATCAATTGTACATATTAGTTATATAATGTATTGAATTAATCAAGAAATTGTTGTAGATTTCGCTTATATATTCTAATATATGGTACATGCTATATATAGTTTATGACATGTATATTCCTTTTTTAACATGCGAGGTGCGGTAGAGAGCGTAGTGAGGGGTCTGGCACTCGCCCTAGTGCACGGAGGAGACTTCAATGATATTTTATATATTTCAAACATTTTAGACATATTTCTTGAGATTTTAGACATGTATATATATTCATACTCATTCTAGACATTATTATTATATTTTGATATATGTCTTAGACACGTGTATTATTAATATATTTTGATATATGTCTTAGACACGTGTATTTACAATTATGGATGTGAATATAAGACACCCCCTTATCTTTCATTTTTGTCTCTTGATGATATCATAATAGGTATATAACTAGCAATCGCATGTGTTTCATGAGATGTGAACGCCGAACGGTATATGTTATTTGATTTAGAGGCATAGTTATCTGAGTTTTACTATCAAGTTCGAATGCTTTTCTGTGAAATGTTTCAAAGACATTTGTATTGAAAATGGAAAAGGGATTTGCAAATATTCCTAGTCTAAAATAGATAAAGATCACATCAGCTGATCAAATTGCCAATTTTTCCTTGTTTGTGTGTGAGACCTTATGTGGATCGATGTAGTTGAGCAGAGTTTGATCGTGCTTACTGCAGTATGGATACAAAATGATCAAAGGCGATGGGCATGCCTGTAGGGTGTTCATCATTCATGCCTCAACACGCGGGGTAGTGGGCTTCCGAGTGAAGGAAGCGACATTGGCTGATCAGTACTACAATGTACAGTGTGCCTAGGTTGTAGGTGAGTTAGAGACTATTGGATGACATCATAGTCATGAGGTTCTGAATCATCCTCTTCTATACTCTTGGATCAAGGGGGGTTTGTTAGGACTTGTGTTCCAAAGGTTTAGTTTGTTATCATCGTGTATGGGGCATGCTACTCACTTTAGATAATTATATGCTATTCACTTTATATTAGTAAAGTGTTAATATAAATTAGTTTGGGCCCGTTGAACCAAATGTAAAGCTTATTTAAAGCCTTAGAAATATTGAAATAAAACAATGGAGATTTATTTTACAAAAGCTTTGTCAAATCATTAACGTAGTTTCTTCCATTATCCTATGTATTTTGCCCTAACTCGATTTGATGAATAAACATATTGAAGCTTTATCATGTAATCTCCTACTGATCCTATCATTTGTATCAGAGCAGGTTTGCTTGTAGACACAAGATGTTTTTTTGATTTCCCAGGGGAAATACTAATTTGCTTGGTTGCCCTGCGGATGGTAGCCTTTTGAAGTGCATATTAGTTTGTAACGTAAAAGCAATTATTTGTTGTGATAGTGCTTTGCGGAATCTATAGCTATTGTTTTTTATTGGTTCTGTGTTCCCTAGGGCGTTATAGGGTATCCTAGAGGACAGTTTGAGGATGATGCTTTGGTATTGGTATGGTGAGAAAGAAAAGGAAAAAAACTACCTTGAACCGGTGTAGCACAGTCTGATCTTCGCACAACTCATGCAGCCATACTACTTGCCTGGCATTGATGACAACAACTTTCCACTGTTCCTTAGTTGCCTTCTATACTTCATCTGGTAGACATGATCTGATCACGTTGATGTGCTGCTTTGTCCATCTCTTGCCGTCCTCGGTCAGTGTCCATGCAGTCTTTGCTGTAATTAATAATTTAATAGTGTTCTGTGTCACTGTCATCTGTTATCAACTCGTATGTATTTTATTTAATCTTTGTTATCACTCCCCATAAATTCTGCACAACGTATCTTTGCCCATTCACATCCAAGCTCTTTGGTGCATGGTTTTGTAATATCAAGCCATAGAAGTTTATCTGGTAATTCGGTTGCAGAGTTTTGTTATTTAGAAGTTTATCAGTATTCTTTGTTTATTAATAGTATGTGAGTCTATGATGCTTCTTTTCTGTAGTCTTCCATTTATCAGTAGACTATTGTGATTCCTTGTACATGTTCTAGGTGAATGAGAATTTTTAAGTCAAAGAAGCAATTCCAAGATGATCCAAATTGGGGTAGTAAGACATGTATTTAGAGGCAATCGAATGGATGTTTTTGGGATTATGAAGCCGCACAAAGGAACCAATCAATCATTATGTCAGTAGTAGGGTTACTTCCATTGATTACTTCCATTATGTTAGTAAATGGTTTGTATGTTGCCCAAGACCAAGCCTACCAACCCATTGGACAGTACGAGCTAAATCTGACTTGGTTCATTAAACAACAGATTACCTAGTTCTATTAATGGCAAAATAAGAAGCTAGACCTTACATGGGTAAGTAAAAACGAGTGAATTTTGGCAGAGCAAATTCATTTGTACAAAATTGTACCATTTTTCAAGGCCACCTCGTAAGTTTATCATGTCCATTGATGGAGTACATGCAACTACATAAAGGTCAAGATGTAGGGTATTAACTTGTCAATAATGGCACTTTCAAAGATTTACATGCCAAGTAAAGATGTCGATGATTAACATGTTCACTGCTGAAATACTGATATTGATAGAGTCGTGACTCCCTATTTCAATTTGATGGTACAATATCCACACACGCCCTCAAAAAAACACTAGTAACCTGAAACAAACCATAACCATGTGTTGAAAAAATATATATTAGAAATTTAATCTGTAATAGCATCCATCATTGACCTACCTAGAATGGAAAGACCTGGATCCAGTATATAACCCAAATAAGAAGACTCGTAAATAATGGCCATAATAATTAATGTCTTCTTTCCTACAAAATGTGACACCAAAAACAGAAAAAAAGAGTAGCTTGAACTAGAAAGAGGTAGTAAATGATGAGCATCACTGCAATCCATCCATTAAAACGACTTACAATGTCTCTAATAATATGCTCCTCTAAAAGTGGAAAAATTCAATCCAAATTCTGAGTCAATGAAAGTATGAATCATAGCTGGATCTTATGAATATTAATTTGCAAAAAAAATGCAGTATATGTCAACTTACAATCAAACTTAGTTTCAAACTAAACGGTGAACAATTATTTGATTATGCATTAACAGAGAACTGTCACAAATAATTGCATTTCATTACTGAAATTTGAAATTTGAAGACAAAGGAGCTTGCCATCAAACCAAAAAAATATATCTAAATTCTGTTGAGAAGCTAGATACCAGACTCCCAAATTCTCTCTAAGAGAGAAGTTCAAACAAAAGCACTCTTCCTTCACATATTACAGAACTTGTCAGTTGAAAGATTAATAGCTCCTGCATTTGCATTTTTGACATCATCCTACTACGTTCAGAATTTTTATGGCACCAGAGGTTGTTAGTGTGCCTTTTCTATGCAGAGCTTACCTTCTTAATCTTCGAACTTCGTTTCTATGGGCCTTTTGTATGTGTACCAACGTGAAATAAATAGATAGGCCAAAAAGTTCAAAACACTGAGGATGGCCAGGAGCCAAAAGAAGTAGTCAATATGCCCATGATTCAAGTTATCAGGAATCCAAACCAAGTGCATCATAATTCGAAAATGATGGGGGTAGGTTGAATTCGAGACTCTGGAATCGACAGGAATTGGTTTCTGAAAACTGTAGGAACTACAAAAAATAGTTTTTGAAATGTTCTCTCAAATTTATGTTTTGTTTTTTCATTTGAAACTAATGAAAACATCAAATCAGTATCAGAAATTGTTGGGCAGTGTCTCACAAACCTCAAAGATAATGTCCCAGCGGTGAAATTTCAATGGATATCATCTTCAGATATAGATTTATTCTGAGAATGCAGGCAGTAACATATATTTTTGTATCGACATTTGGTTGCAGGTTTTGCAGTTTGCACCTTCTTGGTTCTAACATCACTTCTTATATCTGTCACAGGTGCATCTTCACAACAAAATTTTGGGATCAGGCAACAGACAGAGTGCCACTTACAAGCTTGAAAAACACCTTATCTCGATATTTATCAATGGCATTGACATTCGAGTTGAACTTGGAGGAGAAATGGGCTACTACATAGATGTCCTGGCTTGCTCATCACAAGATTACAATGAGACACTCAAAGTTTTGCACCATCTTGTTATTCAGAGCATTCAAAGACTCTGTGCTTCATCTGCAGGCTGTCAGGGTGTAATTCTAGTTGAGGGCATTTTAAGGCCACAATGTGTGGAACAGCTCATACCGCCAAGAAATAGGAGGGGCCAATTTATTTTCGTGGACGAGAGCATGTATAACTATCAGCATACTTGGAATGCAATTGTAGATGGAAGGTCTGTAATCCTAGGATCTGGATTTGATTATGCGAGGGATCTGCTTTCAGAGGAAGATTTCAGGGATGTATTGCAGAGGCGATATCACGATCTTTATAGGCTTGCTGTTGAGCTGGACGTGCCTTCTGCAAATGAGATCCATTAGTGATAAACATGTTTAACTCATTAAGGATCACAGTAGTCTTTTATTCTTCTTTTCTGTTTTATATTCGTGCTATTGGGCTTAGATAGTATCAGATCTATATTGTAGTTCAATTTATCTTGACACTACTTTGGCTTTTTGGTTTTCTACACTTCAATGAAATTAGTTACTAATTCCTTCATCAGCATTGACCGCCATAAATATTATATATTGACAAGAAATGATATGATATTTAGTTGACGGTGGGAATTTTTTGGCTTAAGAATGCCATGATACAAGTAAATGTCAATATCGTCCTTTTGAGTAGAATGCTTAAATGCTTTAGTCATTTTCACCATGAGCCTGCTATATCAATTTATTAGAGTCACTTCTAAAGTTCATAAATATCAACATGTGGGTTTTGCCCCTATTCTTCCGTCTGATGGCACATCAAAACCAGTAAGATTAAAAACATAAAGCAATAAATTACTCTTAAATGTCATTTGCCTGTTATAAAAAGAATATACTGATATTTTGATGCAAAAAGTTCTAGTGCAACTCAAACCACAAAAATGTCTATAAAATCCTACCACTTAGACATCAATGTAATAGTCAGAACCTATGTTACAAGCTATGCTGAATTTTATGGAAAATGTTTGAACTTTACCGAACTTTGTTCTCGTTGAACATGAACTCAAATTTTATCCATTTTTTTACATGGGAAGTTTTTGACATGCGTTTGTGCTATTTTATAAATTTGTATATATGCATATATCGAGTGAAAGCAATAAGTTTTCTCTACTTTGTTCCTCTTAGCATACTTAAGCAGTTTTCTTTAGAAAATTAAAATGATAAAAAATTCTGTTATTTGAACTTAAAGATGTTTGTTTTTCCAAACTTAATCCATTGGCGAACTTGAACCAAACTTTATCCTCATTGATCATGAAGCCGGACTCAAACTTTACTTACGTTAGAACTAGAAGCATGACACTTCCTAGTATCATCTCTCAATTTAAATCCAAGAGGACGACATGATGAGTGTTAGGTTAAATTTAAATCCAATTGATCTTGTAGAAATTATCTCTATTCCTTCTAGGGAAAAATAAAGCGGTGACTCCCAGTGAAACCTAAACTCACCCTAGATTCATTCCAACCTATTTTGATAACCAAGATATGGATGATAGTGCCTTGAATGGTCTTGTGTGTGTTTGTGTGTGGGCGTGCGTGCGTGCATATATATGTACATATATATATACACATATATGTATATGTATATGCATATATGTGTGTGTATACACACATACATTTACATACACATACACATACACACACATACATGCATAAATGATCATTCAAGGTATTATAAAATCAAAGTAGTAAAGAAAAATGTGTTGCTCTAGAAAACCCAAGCCAACTCAATGATTTAATCACTTTTTAAAAATATCTTTTAAGACATACTCATGAAATAGCTGATATGTTGAGTGTAATAAATGAGATTTGGTTTGAAATATCTCAAGAAGATGGTCTTGGTGGCGATGGAACAAAAAAAAAATTGTATATAAAAAAATAATCATAACAAAGCACACAAGCATAAAGGTAGACTAAGACGAAGTAGAAAACCATTGAGAGCTCTAATACCATATAAAAGTTAGGAAAACTCGTCCACCGAATCACTTATGTGCTCCATGAATGCATTTAACTAAGCCATAATAAACATATGATTGAACTTAGGGAGCATTCACACAAATTTGAATTTGTCTCTCATTCATGCGATTAATAGTGTACAATACGGAACTTCTATAAATAATAAGGAAATTTTATTTTACAATCACCATATAGTTGTCTTGAACACACTATTATTTAAATTGCCTAAATATGCACTCAAAAAATGGTTTGTGCACATATCTCTCAAACATCTAAACAACCTCTCTAATTTAAGCTTAACCTCTCTAATTTGAATTAAATCGTAAAAAATATCATCAACTCTCACCTAGGTCACATGTTTAAATAATATAAACTAGCAATCGCACGTGATGTGTGCGATGTTAATGCCGAAACAGACATATTGCTGAGTGGAAAAGGAAATTGAAATGGAGAACAAAGCACCGTAGTTCGATCGAATTCGACGATGAGAAATAAAGGCAAACCAGGCAGGCAGAACAAATTGTCGTAAAAAGTGTCAATGATAGACTTAATAGCATCATTTACAAGACAAGGTTTGAACGCATAAATTTATGGAAAACATGAATTTCTAGTTGACACAGAGAAAAATGTAATGTTGTAATTGATCCATAATCAGCCTATCATGAGTCAATAAATCATGTTTATACCATACATACTTCCATGTAACAACCGTATCACAATACTTGTAAACCATAAACCATCTCACAACAAGTAAGAATCACAAGTATTAAACAACTTTATTGTATAGTGGTCTCCATAGTCCCTTCAAGTAGAAAATACAATGCTATCTAGCTTAATAATTTATTACTAACAAGGTTTAGTAATTTATTCCATGTCCTTCTATATAATACCAAGTGGCTCTTCTCATTGTTTAATGACTTGTAAAAGTTTTTCATGGTCTTCTACATCTAGTCTCCATTTTTTGCGTTTACTATTTGTAGTCTTCACCTGCTGCAATTGTAACCCTGTAGCAATTATGTGATGGGTGTAATGATACACCTTTTTGTCTGGTTTGTAATCAACAAAGTGAATCCCACTTTGGAGGGCTTTCACTTGTTGTAAGTATGTTCCCTGCACTACAACTGAGCCAGTAAAAAATGTTGTCACTTCACTTGTTATTTCACATGTTAGCTTTGTTCTCTCCTCTGTGCAACGCAACAAGTAGTACTCCACTTTCTCAATATTGGCTTCTTCAGAAATGACTGCAAATACATCTCCTACAACAAAATGCAAAGAAACATTCAATGATCGGATGTATAGTATAAATTATATACATATATATTTAATTATCAAATTATACTTGATCCTTTCAAATAAAACATACCTTGTTTAACCAGTCCAGATATGTGGTCATAATCAGTTGAAATTAATGGCACATCTTCAAAACTATCATCATGATCTGATCCATATGTGTCATCCACAACTAAAGGAACTTGCTTCCACTCACCTACATACCCATGTTTTTGACTATTGCACTCTGAATATGATTTGTTCATGCATTCATAACAAAAACAAGAATAATCTCTTGTACAGATTGTCTAGTTATTACTATCCATAGTCATCAAAGAGTGCAAAGACCTAGAATTGGGAATCCTTTCACATCCATACTTTGTCCTCTGATCAATACCTTCATTTAATCATGCTCAAAAGATCAATAAATTTTAAAACAAACAACAAAAATCAGAATAAAAAAATTTAAAGTTAGTAACTTGTAGTTCACTTAATAAATCACATCAATATTTACATATCTATGTTTTAAATGTGCATGTACCTATTATCTCCCAAAATACTTTGTGTGGGGTTGAAGCATGTGATGTTGAAGCCTGTGAGGTTGAAACCTGAACTGCAAAATGTTTCTTACACCATTCAACAACGGTGTGGGCATAAATCAATCGATCTCCCTCATAATCAAAGCTTTTTTCTTTAGAGCATGTTCGATGCATGCACCCGCACCATCGTGTTCTCCCTTCCCATGACCACTCTAAAAAATCCATAAATGAGGAATTTTGTGATGACGATGATAACGGCGAGTGTAAAGAAAGGGCGAGAGGATTTGAATTGTGATGCGCAACCATCTGACCAAACAAAATGGTGATCTATTTGTATTCCTCACTGATGAAGATATTGAAAGAACAAACCAAAACAATGTTGCACAAAGTGGGTGTCATGTTCCTTGTCATCACTTATATAGAAGTGATACTCCTTCTTGATCATTCACTTCACATATGTACTTTCAACCCCATCCAAATCCAATTGTGCATGCCTATAAAATACTTGAACCATGATAGTAACCTGGTCAGTATGATAATCGTGTTTGAATTTCTTTTTGATGAGAAAATGAGTAATTCTCAGCAAAATCAACCATAGACAATATGGAACCAATAGGGAATGTGTCTCTATTAGTCTTGAATTGTGTAGCCTTCCACTTTGAATAGTGAGAATGTTTGATGTACGAATTAATTAAACTTTGGAAACTTTGCATGAATGTAGCAATGGGGATTTCCTCTTCTACCAAATCCAACCTGGTTGCATCTTTTCCAAGCCTTGTTGAATATTTTATGTATTTGAACCTACAAAATCAATTCATAACATGGACAAATTGTCATGTATTCATTTGCAATAAAATAAAAATAAAAATAAAATCTAACATCCAAATTTAAAAACATAAATTTATATATATCACCTCTTGCAAGCAACCAGGTTAACTGTGTCCAAATCTTCATTTGTTTTTGGCAATAATTTCAAGTCCCCACACTTGTCATAGACACCTTTGATGCAAGTCATACGATCATCAACATGATCATCAGATACGTTGCAAATAATTGAAGTTATGAATTCACTGACACATGTAGGTGGGGCAATTTCTTCTCGTAACTTTCTATACACCTGAAAAAATCATAGATTTTGAAATACATTAATTTTAAATCACATGTCTCAAAAAACGATATTTAAACAAATTTTAAATATATAGATATAAATGAAAGCACGCCTCAAAATATATATACATTGAATCTATAAATTTTTATGTACCTGATAGTGATAATCAAACTCAACGTGATAGCGACAACAACATGTGTCAAGGAATTTATCAGTAGCGTACATACCAAGGCTTCAAATTTTTAAACATTCGTTGTCAATCTTAACATCTAGATTTTCTTCACGTAAACTTTATGTACATCTCATGTTGAGTTATTTCAAGCCAATGTTTTATATGTTCGTCATAGTTATTGCGAGTTACCTTATGTTTTAAAACATCCCTCACATTCGGAGAAGGACGAGTCCTCTCAGTCCAAAAATCAGAAACTATCTTCTCAATATTATCCTCTATTTTATCATAACATGGATTTCTACACATTAGTGCCCAATTTCCTTCCATAGTAGAGTCATCCAATGTCTTCCTCCTTTTTGCATACCTGCTAACCATCTTTCTAGATAAACCCAATGCCTTGGCAAAGGTGGTAACATGATGATTCTTTGTTGTATCTTCACTTACAACTGAAGTTAATATTGCTCTACGAGAAATACTCTTATCAATGAGACCTAGTTTTTGTACCCAAAGAAATTATTCCTTTAAAAACATTCCCAACAAATTCTTCTTCTACAAATTTTGAATTTTTTTGTCCAAAATCAACACCTAACAATTGTAATGTTTCCCTCATATCAACATGATTCAAGAATTTAACCAACAAATGTGCTCTAAAGAATTGTAGTTAAATTAACAAATTCACCATATACTATCTCTACACTTTTTCTTTGTTTTCTTTCGTGATAGTGGTTCTTGTTCGGAAAATTCTTTTAATTTTTGTAAATCCATCTTCACCAAGTGTTTCACATTCTTTTTGGGAAGTAATTCCATAACTTTTGATATCACTTGACATAATGTTGCGCATCATGATCTATGTCCATAAACATACACATGGGATCCTATCAAAATGCTTGCCTTTACACAATCTAAAAAACATAAATTATCATATTTAAACTTTAGAACTAAAACAAAAATTAGGATCTATCAATACAAATATTTAACTTATCAATATTACAATCCACATCCCATTATTACTTTCATAGTAATATTTCCATTTCTTCTTCTTTCATTATTACTAATAAGAAAATATTTTAATATTAAAAGATTAATTAATATGAATATACATTAACATTAATATCCTATTAATATTATTATATTAATATACTAGTAATTTTATTATATTAATAGATTCTTAATATTATTGTAGTAGTAAAAGAATTCTTTTTTATATAGCCATTGAAATGATCCTATATAAATTATATATTATATAAAATAGTTTCTTTTAATAATGAAAAACTTTCAAAAAAAAACTACGAAATCCCCTTGGCCTCGAATTTTGTGTACAGGCCCAAAAGAAAGGAAGGTGGGGTGGGTGGGGTCGATTTACCCCTCCCCATCAACCCTAAACTCCCCAAACCCCTTTCAAATAAGTAAATCCACACCAAACAATTAAACCCCACCCCATACGTGGATTTTTCCCCACTTTAAAACAATAAAAATTGCGGCTAATGTATATGCTCCCCCTGCGCATCCATTTAGTGGACTGTGTAACTCATTATAGAGCAGCCGAACATCTTATAAGTTGTTTTGGTATATATATCAAATCATTGATAATGTATTTCAGGTTCTTTCTCTCTCTCTCTCTATATATATATATACACACACGTATGTATGTATGTATCTGAATGAAAATATATATCAATCTTGTTAAATAACTAAAAAATGGTAAATACCCACAAGTCCTTTTGGACAAATATTATTGAAATGGAATGTACTAAAATATACAAATGCTTCTAAAACCCTAATGTGGGTATACACAAAATAAGAAAATAATTAAGTTGTATACCTCTCCCAAGAGCTTGAAATAGCCTCGAATGGCTTCCCTTCCTCCTCCAACAACCTGCAAAACAAAAGAGAAAACAATGAGCCAAATGGAAAGAGAAGAGAGACTTCATAAGCGTGCTTTAAGGTTAGTTTCCCTATTTCCTCATCAAGGGTCCTAATTGAATCCATCCAAGGGATGAAATTCATCCCTACAAAAAGTAGGTGGAGAATGGGTGAGTGGAAATTACCCTTTTAATTTAAATATTTTATTTTCAAAACTTGAGTTGACTTTTAAGGGGTCACTTTATGGGGTAAGAGAATGTTTATCCTAACCCCATGTAAAATGAAAACCTTGTTAATTGTTCTAACCTTGTGGAATTAAATACCTTGGATATTTATTTAATTTGACCCTTTTAACCCTCTAAGTTTAAATATGGAATATTTCACTATAGTAGAAATTTAATTATTTTTAAATTAACACTTAGAGTGAACTAAACCTTGTTTGGACTAAATCTACTCATTAGTTTTTATGTAGGTCTAATATTTGGATATAATTGACTTTAAAACATTATTATGACAAGCTGTAGTTTGAAGCTGTATGTGGGCATGCTTTTAAAAAAAAATTATTCCATAATTTTTCTAACTAAACCTAGGTTTTCTTGGGTCTCGTGTGGACAATTTTTGGCGCATTAAACTTGGTATCAAAGCTATGGGTTTAAAGCTTGGACCCTTGGGCACACGGAAAAACACAAGACATGAACATTGAATCTAGTACAATATTAAACCTAGCATAATACTAAACCTAGAAAATAACTTGTCTAAAAGATTGTATATTTTAGAAAACATAGAAAAATGGAATAAAACCTAGAATGATGAACTAATCTTGCCTTGGTATGTGCGGGAGGTGGAGATCGCACGATGGGTCCTTTCACATAGATCTAGATATACCACCTCTAAAAAGTAGTGTACACAGCGGCCATTCTACGCGAGATTTTACGGGACGCTTCAAGACATCAATGTCACTTTATACGAGAGGGTCCTTAGGAGGACGATCAACAAGACATGAAAGGAGCCATCTATTGAGGCTCATGTATCTACTCAACACATCAAGGAGTGTAGGGCGAGAGAACTCTCATGTGGAGTTGGATGAGTAGAGTCACCCACGGAGGGACATGGAGCCGGGATTTCGAGGATACGGGGATAGGTCTTGGAGCTCTAGATGCGGAGTGGAGCATGTAGATAGGCCTAGGGGTTGACATTCAACATCTATAGACCATATTAGGGATATCTTGAAGCAATGACCATCTCATTATTCTAGAGATATAGGTGGATTTTAGGCGAGAGGCTTGGTTGGTGACCTTGAGGGGTGCTTTAAGCTCGCCTTGTACTAGATAATGCAAAATCTCGTGTTGCATCTCATCTTCCAAGGGATGGAGCATGTGTCAGTGGAGGCCGAGGAATAAAAGCTCCACATTGATTCGAGAGACGGTTACCTAGGAGCTCTTTGAGGATCGGTTCGGGAGAGCAGGTTCTTATCCTAGAGGTTTATTTAGTAGCAAAAATACGAGTTCTATGACCTTCGTTAGGCATCTATGATTGTCGCTGAGAATGACACTCAATTTCTATACCCACTCTAGTATGTCAACTATATGTAGGATGAGAAGGTACAGGTTCACAGGGTCTTCAGGGGCATGAATTTGGATTTAGGTGGTGCAGTGCACATTCACTACCCATAGACCTTGGTAGAGTCCGTGGAGAAGGCCTATATTGTAGAGGAGACACAAGGAAAGATGCAAAAGGCCAGGGGTAAAGTTTAGAGCCGCATCAAGTAGAAGTAGGATATCAGATTGAGGGGGTCGAGTTCCTCCTTCTTGCGGTGGATAGAAGTGAGCACGGTCATCTTTCGAGGCCACCACAACAGCCACCTCAGTAGTAACAACATCGGCATAAATACCCGGTATTCGAGGCCTACTCTGAGGTTCGACGCATAAAGAGGAAGGAGTATGGGGCCTCCTCCTAGGGGTCCCATTAGGACATAGGGTCCACCGAGAGCGTAGTCGGCGGGGATCCCACCAATAGAGACCTAAACAGTCTATAGCCGGATCATCAGGATCCACAGCACAGACCTCTAGAGTACCAGTTTGAGTTGCATATCATTGGAGAGGATTAGGCGACTGTTATGGTTTTGGTGTTACCAGACATCATTGGAGGAGTTCCCACAGAACCCTAGTAATAAGGGTAAGACACATATTTTTGATCCTACTATTAGTGACATGGGGCGTAACCATCGAATCTATACAGTGGTCGAGAACCGCAAGGCCGAGCACTAGAGTACCATCATAGAGATGAAAGGTAGCATTGGTGGTATTCCTACCTACATTTTGTTTGATTCTGGTTCATCAAATTCTTTTATAGCACCATCCTTAGTAGAGCATTGCACATTGGTGGCAATTAGGTAGGTTCTTAATTGGGATGTTGAAATTTCTTACGGAGAAAAATGTTTTATAGAATCCTTAGTAAAGGAGTGTTTAGTGGATTTGGGACCCTTCACCACTACCTTAGATCTTTGTGTCCTTCCTCTGGGTTCTTATGAAGTCATCTTGGGCATGGACAAGTTTTCTACACACGAGCCGAGTGGACGGTTAGCATAAGACTATATCATGTACGAGATGATCTAGGATTTGAGTCGGTGATAGCAAGGGTTAGGAGGGCCATTTCTATTCGTAGAAGAAGCTCAAGCGAGTGTGTGTAATGAGGTTGTTAGATGTAAGTTGTTACGGTTAGTGACGGATCGGAGGATGAGTCTAGTGAACCATCCCTTGACGATCATCCCATCTTGAGAGAGTTTTGAGATGTCTTTCCAAGGTGTCATCTTCACCAAAACCATGTAGCACCCTTAGAGGAATAATGTATGGATTTGATTAAAGTGGGAATTGTAGCATGCATCAGAGATTATACCATGAGACAACAAATAAAGTTATAATTTTTCATACTTTAGGAGAAATTTATGTTTACAATCGAGTTTTGTTACTTATGTTACGGAGATTAAATTAAGTACAAGTACGAGCTAATTCATCTCATTTCCTTATGATTAAGTGAAATTTCATTAATGTGTTGAGTTTTTAGGTTCATTCCACATCATGTTACGGAAAATAAATGTAAAATAAACTTATAAATCTCATAGCATAAGGAAATTTCATATATTCATCAAGAAAGAGCACATTCATCCAACACAAGCCATGGGATATGGCTATTAAGAATAAAAGAGTGCATGTAGTTGTACAAATTGAAATGTAAAAAGGAGAAAAAACCCATCATTTTCATTCCATTGCTTAATTTTCCCTAATCAATCTTATTCAAGGTACATAAAAGAGAAAGTAGATCATGCCAGGAGCTTGGGGAATTGTCTTCCTTATTATATTTCCAATTTTAGGAGTAAATGCATTCTTAGGTACATAAATGAAAACATATTAAAATTGAGTATAGAACATGATGATTATACTTTCAATAGAAATACGAATTTGTGAGAGGTACTAATTTCTTAGATTATATCACAACACCAATAATCATCTTATGAAGGTACAAATAATTAAAAAATTGATTACTAAGCCACCATTTGCAAAGATTAAAGTTCAATATCAAGTTTCATCCATAATAATTTCTCATCAAGTTACAACTCGACACCAAGAAAGATTCATCTAAGGAAATGAGGTTCAAATGCAATAATGCGAGGTTTCAAAAAGTAGAATGATTAATTTCTTTCCAGTTTTGTAGGTACAAAAAGAGGGTACAAGTCATAATAATAATACATTCATAATATCTTACATTCTTAACAGGAAGGACTCTTAAGGTACAATTTAGATTCTTTCTATAATATAAAACTACATCAAGACTTTATTCAAATATTTTATTATGCATCCTAGATGGCATTAAAATAACATACATCTAGAATTTATTAGGGTGTACAAGAAACTCTTGATTCCTCCATTATGGTACAAAATTAGATCGGTGCATGAAAAGAAAGTAGAATTTTGTAAAGGCTAATAAACGAAACAACTTTAGGTTTGCAAACTATTTTCAATACATATGAGATTATAAGGGAAAGGAAACTTCAGCCATATGAATGCATCAATCAAAATTTTCATCATAGATTGGACATCAAGATCATGTGGGGATATCATAAAGTATTAACAAAAAAATTCATATACATGCCTTTGTAATTGGATATAGAGTTCCTTGCATAATGCACAAAGAAAGCAAGAAAATTTTTCAACTAAAGAAATTTCCATCTCAAGCAAGGGTAGGATTTCAAGAGGTATGAGGTACATGAGTGAGTTTACGAATGTCACGAGCATTCAAATTGGTATTATCAATTGATAGAGTACAAATTGTAGATCAAATATAATGAGAGATTTCCATGATGTATCAATATTTTAAAAAATGAGCGAGCTATAAATAAATTTCAAGGATGGTATTTCATATTTTGCATAATAAAAGTAACACATTTATAAAGATAGATAAAAAAACTGCATGCATATTTCAAATACGGGAAAAATTTCTATGATAAGATTTCTTGCAACAAAAGATTGTCAATTTTTGTTAAATATAGGTTTAAATGTAGAGAAAAACATAAGAATATAACTTTGATTCAAGAACAAGCTATACGAGATCTTGAAGGTTTCAAATTGAACTGGGTCCCCTGGTATTAACATGGCTCAGATTTCATGCACAAAACTCACATCCGAAGCTCATGGTAGTAATATGAACCACTCATGAACATCGAGAGCCCTTGAAAAATGCACCTAGGCTCGAACAGGAGAATGCAACAAGTGAAAAGTTTCCAACATAGGTTCGAGCCCAAACCATCAATAATGGTTAGTAAAGCAGTCACGAAAATTGAAGTAGGTCAAACCATGAATAAATTGTAAACAAAGTATAGATAGTTGAGCTAACCTGAGCTGGAATATTGAAAGGGAACTAAAACATTATGAATGTGTTGAACACCTAGATGGGTAAGAACCAATAAAAGGAAGAGCCTTATTTTCCTAGATATCAACCAAATGCACAACCCTTAACTCCAAAACCACCTCAATGGTGGTCACAAATAGAGAAGAGATCATAAAAAGGCCAAATATGATCCAAAAAAATCTAAAAGATAACAAAATGGTGGCTATAATAAAAAACTCAACAATAATGCATAAGAGGACAACTTAACTAAAGGAAACTAGGAGCTTTCACAACATTAGTGGTTGCCCAAAATCTTGGCAGTGTCTCCCCTCTACTACAAGCTTCGAACACAAAGTAAAATAAATAAAGAAGGGAAAAATGCATCACTTTCAAGGTTTCAACCCTAAAAACTTACCTTAAGCTGGGGTGAAATTAATAATAGAGTTAGGTAATATTTTACTCATTATTTACGGCGGTGTTTTAAAATATTTTTGATTGATTAATTTTTTCATGTAGATTAATTTTTTTCCGCGCTAATGAAGCCATGGTGATCCAACTCATGCATGATAAAAAGGAAAGAAAAAATTAACCAATGATGCATTCTAGCCAATAAACACCAAGAAGCCGTAATTAATCAATAAAGACCTTACATATGTGCCAAAGGAGTATCATGGAAAAGAAAAAAATTAACCTTTTTACAGAGACAAGAAAAGGTATATTTTTTCCTTAAACATTCCAAATTTACCTTATTAATCACTAAAAGCGTTGTAAACATGCCTTGACCAAAAATAAAAGTAGGTTTGACTAGTCAAAGGATGAAGTGGACCAAGCTCAAAATAGATCATGGAAGGTTATTATATTTTCTTGTACTCATGTAGCTAATTTTAAACCTTATCATTGTTGTATTTTTTTGCAAAGAGGATGTTAAAATTATGCATGAGCGGATCTTATTGGATTTGTTTATAAATATCCAACTAGGATAATTTTAGATATATGTTATTAGATATTTGGTGCTGAATTTTGTATTGATACCTTACTTGTGTAAAGGTTAAAGGGGACTCAATATTCAGTCAGTGCTTAGGCCATGTCGGTTTATCTTGTATCACCTATTTTATGAATAAAGAATGAATTCCTACACTTTTTACCTTTTTTAAGTGTGTCACACTAGTGTATTGGTATGTTTAAGTTAATATTTCTTTCCTATGCATGCTTATTAGTTGTTACGATACCTTTTTGGAATTATTATGGAGATTTTATAAGTCATATAAAGTGTAGATTTAGTGTCTCAATCAGCTTGGCGGTGGACATACATCATCCCATCCTTTTCGAAACCTTTTGCATGCCTTTTATGAGTGAAAAATTTAATCAAATCGCAGTAGAAGTGAACCTTGGATGTCTTTACCAATAATTTAGAGTGTCTTTTACAAGTTTGAGTTCCCAAAATATTGGTGTATCACTGTATTTTCCAACTTCAATTCAGTTTCTATTTATTTCTATCCTTCAACTCCATCGGTTTAAGTAGTTTTTAGGTGATCCATGAAGGGAACGAGCTCAATCTAGAATCTTTCCTTAGTCTAAGGAACCCACAACTCGAGGAGATCCCATTATACTGGACAAAGTCAGATTTAGATAGATTTTCAATGAAAAATCTACACTTCAGATGGATAACAATTTTTTGGCATGCTTTGGGAGATCGAATTCATATTTTCATATTTTTAAGGTTTGATGTTTTCTATGTAAAATTTCATGTTTTTAGAGTTATTTTTTCTAAACGAGTCTTGTTTCTTTTCTAGTCCATACACCCTATTTTCCCAATTTCCCATCTTTTATGAGGTCATGTAATCATGAAATCCATTCCTCCATGGAATTCCTCTCTCAAATATTCATATCAGTAAAATCCACATCCTTTTTACTAATATAATCCAACATATCGAAATATAACCCTTTCCAAAATAAGTATTCCCAAGATTCAAACCACATAAATCAATATGGTCATCATTACAATCATTATGATGTTAAGGAAAAAGGTTATACATGGTATGTAGAACAAAAATATGTAGGATATGGAAGTAATTTCCAACTTTGAAGAAGATTTTGAAATCTATGTTTAGAAATTGGAAAAAAAATGGAAAGATTCCATAGAGAAAGTACATATTTTTCAAGCTAAAAATCATAGTGCGAGAACATGTCTACTAATGGGGAGGTCCTCTACCTAGTTGGTTTAGCCCACATTCAAGAATTGAGGTAATAAACAAATATCTCCCTTATTTTGTTGATTATATTATGTATTCGCAAGAATTAGAGGATGATAGGCATCAGGTTGAGGAACCTTGTCAATGGGATGTTCCTATTTACCTTCTTCATCAAAATATAATGCCCATTCCTTGTCAACAAATGTAACCCATCTATTGGATTCCACCTTTTCGCAATGTTGTAATTTTTTCCCCTTTTCCTCCATAAGTAAATTTTTAGCCCTTATCTATTGTCAAAGCGTTGCCAAATGAGGTTAAAACCCAACCCACCCCCCTCCTCTGTCCTTCCCAAGCCTACTTTGGGAAATGCAAAAGTAGAAAAATACCCAAGAGGGGTAGCCATCTTAAGAAACCAACTGAGATGAATATAAGGAAAAATTATAGGTTTGGGTTGAAAATTTTGAGTTCAACCAGATTCCACAATTGGAGAAAGAGTGCATGCAAGAGGTGGACATTTTAGATCAGTAGCTAGATCATGATCTACAATCATAAGGTTGTACAATATTTTTGTATACTAATTGATTCATGTATAGTTGTTGATTTACCTTGTTCTGATTTGAATATTTCTGATTTAGAGGATAAATCTATTCTGACCATGCATACAAATCTGTCCATAAGTGTTCATGAACCAGATTTAAATTTAGAGCAATTTCATATCCAATTTAAAGAAAAATTTGTATATTTAAAGTTGCCTCATGATAGGAAAAAAATTATTTTAGTTTCGTACCTTGTTTGGTACTCGAGGATAATGGTAAGAATGAATAATCTTAAGGAAAATTCAGCTTAAATATGCTTATAAAAACCCAATTTGAGGAGGACATAAAAAGGATCATGTTGCCCATGAGGAGCAAGAAGATGATTTTGAAATTTTAAGCCTCATGATGGATAAAAAGGATGAATAAGAAGTTGAGTTAGATGTCATGATGAAGATAGATAAGATCAAATAAGTATATCATATTCCTTATCAGATTTTTATACGCTTGAGAATGAAGAAGAAAGTAAGAAAATAGGGAAAGATCAAAAGGGAAATTTACTAGGTGTGATAAGACCATATCCCATATGATAATTGGCTTATTTTGGACTAAGATCAGTTGTATTAGTATTTATGCTTCATTTAGAGCACAAGCGGGAGCTTCATGTTATCAATAGTCAACCCCAATACCACCCAAAACAAATCATAGATCCAATAGATGATTTTTTAACATTCCGGACTAATTTTTTGAGCAAGTTAAAGTTACAAATATTGTTTCCATCTTTTCCATATGATCTGATTTTCAAGATGGTCTCATGGACTCATTTTATGAGGAAAGGAAGTTATTTCTCTCAGCCCATATCAAGATTTGTTTAGCTTCCCATTTTATCTTTGGTTAGATTAGGTTAGTGTATATTTGATTTCTACTAAATAAGTTCTTTTGCACACTTTACATACTTCACCTTAGAGAATGTATGATTTTTAGTCTTGTTAGGAGTGATTTATTTCCTCAAAGTGCAATTGTGCACAAGTTTTGTTATTGTTGTTCAATTTTTGGGGGTTTTCGGTCTTTATAAGTATTATGTAGCCTTTTTCATGCATGACCAGGCTTGGTATACACTTTTACATTGCATTCATGGGTGGAAAAGGTCTTTTCATGGGCTCTAGTCCAGTGCAGGAAACCAGTTCATCAAAGTTTCAAATATGTTGACCATTTTGGTCAATCATCGAAGGGGGTTGCAAGACAATTTCGAGTTACTTGGTCTTAGAAAAGTTAAGGAAGGATTTTTAGATAAATTAGTACCTTTATGTGTTGTTCCGAATACGATTGCCCCATGTATACTACCATTCCAAGAAGTCATCTTTAGAAAAACCATGCAACAACCTTGGAAGACTAATGTCGGGTTTTGATGAAGGTGGGAAGGGTAGCATACATTAGATATTATAATCCGAGATAGAAAATACGATTACAAATTTTCATAGTTTGGGAGAATTTATTTTGTTACAAGTAGTGGTGTAACTTGTATTCTTGTGATTAAATCAAGTATGGGTACAATTAATTCAACTTATTTCCTTATGATTAAGTGAAATTGCATTAATGTGTTGAGTTGTTTAGGTTCATTCCACATCATGTTACGGAAAATAAATGTAAAATAAACTTAGACAACTCATAGCATAAGACAATTTCATTTATTCATCAAGAAAGAGTACATTCATCCCACACAAGCCATGGGATATGGATATCAAGAGTAAAAGAGTGCATGTAATTGTAAAACTAGAAATGTAAATAGGAGATCAAACTTGTCATTGTATGTAAAAATGAAGACACTCCTTTACATGAGATTGCTTTAGTTTTCCTTGTCAATATGCTTCATGGTACTTGAAAGAGAAAATAGATCATGTTAGAGCTCGGGGTTTTCTCTTCCTTGTTATATTTCCAATTTTAGAAGTACATGCATTCTTAGGTACAAAAATGAAAAAAAAATGAAATTGAGTATAGAACATGATTCTCATACTTTTAAGAGAAATAAATATTTGTGATGACTCACTAATTTTTAAGATTATATCACATAAATGATAGTCATCTTATGAAGGTACAAATAACTTAAAATTGATTGCTAAGTCACATTTTTCATAGATAAAAGTTTAGTATCAAGTTTAAGACGTATTAAATTCTCATGAAGCTACGATTGTGCACTAAGAATCATTCATCCAAGTAAAGGAAGACCATATCTAGTAATGTCGGTTTTGAAAAGAATAAACACTAATTTCTTTCCAATTTTGTTGGTACACCAAGAATGTATAGGTCATAATAATCATGCATTCACAAGATATTACATTATTAATAGGAAGAAGTCCAACAAGATACATTTAGATTATTTACATGATATAAAAATCCATCAATAATTCATTGAAATATTTTATCATGCATCCTAAATTGAATTAAAACAACGAGTCATATACTGATCTATTAGGATGTTTAAGAAACTTTAGATTCATCCATTATGGTAAGGAATTGAAGAAGTGCATTAAAAGAGAGTAACATTATGCAAAGGATCATTAATGAAGCACATTTAGGTTTGCAAAATATTTATCAATATGTATGAAGATCATTAGAGAAAGGAAAATTGAGCCATGTGAATGCAATAATGTGAATTTTCATCAAAGAATATACATCAACATCATGTGGGGATCTCATAAAGCATTAACAACAACGTCATAGCCATGCCTTTGTAATTGAATACATATTTAGTTACAAAATGCACACAAAAATACAAACAAATTTTTAACCAAAGAATTTTCCATCTCAAGGAAGGAAAACCATTCAAGATCAATGAGGTAAGTGTGTGAGTTTCATAATGTCACAAGCTTTCAAATAGGTATTATAAATTGATAGAGTACACATTGTAGATCTAAATAGAATGAGATATTTCCATGACGTATCGAGATTTTAGCCAAAATTAACTCTAGAAATATATTTCGGGAAGGTATTTCATATATTTCATAAAGAAATAAATTGCTTTCTAAAGATAGATTATAACCTACATGCAGCCTACAAATACACGAATAACTTCCAAAAATAATATTTTTCTTCCAACAAAGTATTTCCATTTTTTTCAATTACAAGTTTAAATGTAGAGAAAAACAAAATAATATCACTAGATTTCAGAACATGCTACAACGAACTCGAAGATTTTGACTTGGCTTGAGCTCCCTAGTATCAACATGACTCATCTTTCATGCACAAAACTCACATTTGAAGCTCATGGAAGAAATATGAACCACTCACATACATAAAAAGACCCTTACAAATACACCAGGGCTTTGAACCGGGGAATTAAAAGGTATAGAGAAACCCTTGCATTATCGAGCCCTAACTATTATAAATGGTGAATAAAACAAGTCCCAAACATGAAGTTGGGTTGAGCCATGAAAAATTTGTAAACGAAGTATAGACAATCAAGCCAACCCTGAGTTAGAAGATTGAAAGTGAAATCAAACACTATGAAGGATATGAACAACTAGATTGGTAAGAACTAATAAAAGGAAGAGATTTATTTTCCCATATATCACCCAAATGCATAGCGTATAACTCCAAAACGCCTTCAATGGTGGCCACAAATAGAGAAAATCTCATAGAAAGGAAAATATGATACTAAAGGCTCCAAAATCTAACAAAATGGTGGCTATAAGAGAAAACTCAACATAAATACATAATAGGCTAGCTCGACTAAAAGAAACCAGGAGCTTTCACAACATTAGTGGTAGCACAAAATCGGGAAGAGTGTCCCCTATTCTACAAGTTGCAAATACTAAGTAAAACAAGAAAGAAGGAAAAAATACATCAATTGTAGGGTTTCAATGCTAAAAATTTATCTCAACCAGAGGTCAACTTAATAGTGGATTTAGGTAAGGTTTTACTCATAATTCACATGTTGGGGTTTTGAAATATTTTTATTGATTAATTATTTCGCATGGAGAGTAATCTTTGCACACGTTAATGAAGACATGATGAGACAACTTATTCATGAGAAAAAGGAAAGACAAAATTAACCAATGCTTTGCATGCTAGCCAATATCCACCAAGAAGCTAGAAGTACTCAATAAATACCATACACATCTGAAAGGAGTATCCTTGAAAAATAAAAATTAAACATTTTACAGATAAGGAAAGGTGTATTTTTCCTAAGACATTCAACATTTACCTTATTATTTACTAAAATTAATGTATAGATGCCTTGAGCAGTCAAAGGATGAAGTGGACCAAGCTCAAAATAGATTATGGAGTCCTATTATTGTCTCCTTTACTCAAGCAACTAATTTTAAACAGTATTATTATTGTATTTTTGCAAAGAGGATGTTAAAATTTGTTTCCAAATAGCCAACTAGGCTAATTTTAGACATTTGCTATTTTGGAACTTTGGGGGTGAATTTTGTATTTATAGCTTGCTTGTGAAAATATTAAGGGGGTTCAAAGATTCGCTCATGTGCTTAGGCCATGTTTTTTTGTATTGTATCACCTATTTGATGAATAAATATTGATTTCCTCCACTTGCAGCCTTTTTGACGTGTGTCACAACAATGTATTGGTATGTTTCAATAAAGATTTCTTTCATTGGAATACATTTTTTTATGTTACAACACCTTCTTTGAGTTATTGTGAAGCTTTTACAGGTCAAATTAAGTGTAAATTTAGTGTCTCAATTGAATTTTAAGTGGAAATAAACCCTCCCATGCTTGTCGAAAGCTTTTACATGCCTTTTGTGAGTGTCAAAGTTAGTCAAATTTTAGTTGAAGAGAACCTTGCGAGTTCTTCACAAGTCAATTAGTGTGTCTTCTATAGATTTGAGTTCCCAAAATGTTGGTGTATTACCATATTTTCCCACTTCTATTTTGTTTTTAGTTATTTCTATCCTTCAACCCAATCAATTTAATTAGTTTTTAGGTGATCCATCAAGGTAACCAACCAATTTGGAGGTTATCCTCAATTCGAGCAACCCACAACTTAGAGGATATTCCATTATACCAATCAAAGTTAGGGTCGATAGATTTTCCAACATAAAGGTGCAATTCAGACGGATAATTTTTTCATAGATTTGATTTTTTCTTGGTAAAATTTCATCTTTTGGACGTATTTTTCTAAATGAGATCTAGTTGTTTTTCTAGTCCATACAACCTATTTTTACCAATTTTACATATTTTATGAGGTCATGCAATCATGACATAAATTCCAAAGGTTAATTCCTCTCTCCAAGAGCTATATTACTCAAATTCGCATCCTTTTTACGAATATCATCCACTAGATGAGAACTATAACCCTAACCACAATTATTACTCCCATGATTCAAACATTATAATTCAATATGGTCATCATTACAATCATTATGATGTTCATGAAAAAGGTTATGTAGGGTATGTTAAAAAACAATATGCATGTTATGGAAGCAATCATTAACTAGAAGAAGGTTTTAAAAGCGGTGTTCGAAATAATAGCGAGATATTTCCTGTTCTTTAGTGAGAAAGTACATATTTTTCATGATAAACATCCGGTGAAAAACATATCTCTCAATGGGGAGGTCCTCTACCTATTTTGGCCCACATAAGAGAATTGAGGTAATAGACATGAGAGGATGTTCCCACAATTATCCGATTGTATTAAGTATTTGCAAGCATCGAGAGGATCATAGACATAAGGTTACATAACCCTATCGGTGGGATGTTCCCACTTACCTTCACCTTTAAAATCCAATTCCCATTCCATGTACACTAACATAGCCCATTTATTATATTCCAAGTTTTCTCAATGCTACAATTTGTTCCCCTTCTCCTCCGCAAGAATATTTTGAGCCCTTACCAATTGTCCACACATTTCCAAATCAAGTTGAAACCCAAACTACCCATCCTCTCTCATTCCCAAGCCTAGTTTGGGAATCTGACAAGTAGAAAATAAGCCAAGAGGGGTAACCATCTTAAGAAACCGGAAGGGATGGATATATAGAAAATTTGAATTTTTGGTTTACAAAATTTGAGTTCAACTAGATTCTCGTAGTTGGAGAAAGACTGCATGTAAGTGGTGGATATTTTAGAGAAGTGGCTAGATCATCATCAATAAGAAAAGATCTGCAATCATGAAGTTGTACCATATTTGGGTATAGTAAATGATTCATTTATAGTTGCTAATTTGAATATTGAAAATTTAGAAGATAAAGATGTTTCATCCATACTTGCAAAGTTTTCCATAAGTGTTCATGAACATGATTTGAATTTAAAGAAATTTCATATCCAATGTAAAGAAATATTGACATATTTAGAGATGCCTCGTGACGAGGGAACAAGATTATTTCAGCCTCAAAACCTATTTACTACTTGAGGATAATGGTCATAATGAATAAGCTGAAGCAAAATTTAGCTTATATCAGTTTATAAACATTAATATTTAGGAGGCGATCAAAGAATATCATACTTCCCAAGTAGGAGTGAGAAGATGATTTCGAGCTTTTAAAACTCACGATGGATCGGAATGAAGAATAAGGAGCTCAATAAGTTGTCATGATGAATATAGAGAAGCTCAAAGAAATAGATCAGATTTCTTTATCGGCTTCCATATGTGCATGAGAATGAAAAGGAAAATAAGAAAAGAAGGAAGATAAGAAAGGGTAGTTTATAAGCTATGAGAATACCATGTCCCATCAGATACTTGGATGATTTAGGACTAAGATCAGTTTTACCAAAACTTGTGCTTGATTTAGAGCACAAATAGAAGCTTCTTGTTCTAAACACTTAGCCCCAAGTACCTCCAAAAACAGATTACGAGATAAGATAGAAGTTATTTTCACATTTTGGAATGATGTTTTGAGAAAGTTAAAGGAATGAATCTTGTTTCCATCTTTTCCATGTGATCTGATTATCAAGAGGATCTCATGGACTCATTTTCGATGTAAGGAAGCTATTTCTCTCATCCAAGATCAAGATTTGTTTAGCTTCTCATTTTCACTTGGTTAGATTAGGGTAGTTTAGGTTTGATTTCTGCAAAATAAGTGCTTGTGCACACTCTACATACTTTACCTTGGAGCATGTATTATTTTATTGTCATGTTAGGAGTTGTTTATTTCATCCAAGTGCAATTGTGCATAGGTTTTGGTTGACGTTTTTAATTTTTCGTGGATTATTTTAAGTCTTTATCACTACTATGCAGCCTTTAGCCTAAACGGTCGGGATTGGTATAAGTTTTAGATTGGCTTCATGGCTGCAAATGGTCTTTTCAGGGGTTCTAGCTAGTCAATAGGTAACCAAGTCAACCAAGTTTCCAAATATGTTAATCATTTTTTGTTAATCTTCGAAAGGGGGTACCGTAAATTTTCGATTACTTGGTCCGACAAGTTAATGGATGGCTTGCAAGTAAATAAACAACTTTATGTGTTGTTATATAATATAGTTCCCAATGTATACTACCATTCCAAGGTGTGTTCTTTAACAAAACTATGCATCATTCTTGGAAGACTAATGTAGGACATAAATGAAGGTCGGAAGGGTACCATACATCAAACATTATACTCTAAGACAGAAATTCCTCTTGTAAATTATCATAGTTTGGGAGAAATATATGTTTACAATAAATGGTGTAACTTGTGTTCTAGAAATTAAATCTAATATATGTAAAATTACTTCATCTTATTTCCTTATCATTAAGTGAAATTGCATTAATAATTTGAGTTGTTTAGGTTCATTCCAAATCATGTTACAGCAAAGAAATGTAAAAGAAACTTAGAAAACTCATAGTACAAAGAAATTTCATTTATTCATTAAGAAATAATACATTCATCTCACACAAGTCACGGGATATGGATATCAAGATAAAAAGAGTGCATATAATTGTAAAACTCGAAATGTAAAAAAGGAGATAAAACTTGTCATTGCATGTGAAGATGAAGCCACTCCTTTACATGTCATTACTTCAGTTTTCCTCATCAATCTGCTTCGGGGAACTTGAAAGAGAACATAGAGCACATTAGATTTCATGGTTTAGTCTTCCTTGTTATATTTCCAATTTCATAAGTACATGTAATCATAGGTACAAAAAGAAAAAAGAGTGAAATTGAGTACAGAACATGATGATAAAAATTTCAATAGACAAAAATCTTTTTGATAACTCACTAACTTCTCAAATTAGATCACAATAACAATAACCATCTTATGAAGGTACAAATAACTGAAAAATTTATTGTTAAGTCACAATTTGCAAAGATCAAAGTTCAGTATCAAGTTTCAGCCATATTAAATTCTTATCGAGTTACAACTTTTCACCTAGAAGCAGTCATCTAAGGAAAGGAAGTACAAATGCAATAATGCAGTTTAAAAAGAAGAATGATTAGTTTCATTCCATTTTTGTGTGTATAACATGTAGGTACATGTCATAATATTCATACATTCACAACATCTTACAGTCTTAATAGGAAGGATTACAACAAGGTATAGTCTATATTCTTTAAATGATATACAACTCCATCAAGACTTCATTCAAATCATTTATTATGCATCTTAGATGGAATTAAAATAGAAGAAATCTACTGCCTATTAGGGTGTACAAGAAACTCTTGATTCCTCCATTATGGTAAAGAATTGAGTAAAGTGCATGAAAAGAGTTTATAGTTTGTAAACTCTTTATCAATATGTATGAGCTTATAAGGGAAAGAAAACTTCAGCAATATGAATGGAAGAATGAGAAGTTTCATCAAATGATGGACATCAAGATCATGTGGGGTTCTCATAAAGCATTAACAACAAATTCATAGTCATGCCTTTGTAATCGAATACAAAGCTCCTTGCATAATGCACACAGTAAAGTAACACAAATTTTAAACTAAAGAAATTTCCATCTTAAACAAGGATAACCATTCAAGAGCTATAAGGTACATGTGTGAGTTTCATAATGTCATAATATTTTAAATAGGTATTATCAATTGTGAGTAAAAATTGTAGATCCGAATAGAATGAGATATTTCCATAATGTATCAAGATTTCTAAAGATATATTCCAACTCGCATGTAGCTTGCAAATAAAAGAACAATTTCCTACTAAATTAAAATTCTTACCAACAAAATACTGGAATTTTTTTTTTTAATTACAAGTTTAAATGCAGAGAAAAACACAATAATCTCACCCGATTCAAGAATGAGATACACCAAACTTGAAGGTTTTAACTTGATTCAAGTGTTGTGGTATCAACAGGCTCGATTTCATGCACAGAGCTAAGATATGAAGCTACTTGATAGAAATACGAATCACACAAGCACATGGCAAACCCTTCCATAATACACCCAAGCTCAAGAGAAGAATGTAGTACATTTAGAGAAACCCCCGAGGTTGAGTGAAAACCATAAAAAATGGTGAATAAAATAGGTCACAAACTCAAAGTTGGGTCGAGCCATGGAAATTTAGTAAACAAAGTATATACATTCGATTCAACCCCAGTTGGAAGAATGAAATGTAACACAAACAATATGAAGGCGTCAAACATCTAGATGGGTAATAACCAATAAAAGGGAGATCTTTCTTTTCCCATATCTCAACCAAACACACAACTTAGAACTCGAAAACTACCTCCAATGGTAGCCGCAAAACAGACAAGATCATACAAAGGAAAAATACAATCCAAAAAGCTCTAAACACTAATAAAATGACGTTTATAAGAGAAAACTCAAGACAAATACATAATAGAAGACAGATCGACCAAAGAAAACCCAGAGCTTTCACAACATTAGTAGTAATCCAAAATATGGGCGAGTCTCCCTCTAATACTAGATTCAAATACAAAGAAATTAAAAGAAAGAAGTCTAAAATGCATCTCTTTTAGGGATTAATCCCTAACAAGTTATCTCAATTGGTGTCAACTTACTAGTGGATTTGGGAAAGGTTCTACTCATTATTCACACGATGGGGTTTTGAAATATTTTGTATGATTAATTATATTCACAGAGAGTAAGATTTTCCCACGTCAATGAAGACATAATGAGACAACTCATGCAAGAGAAAATTAACCAAGGATGCATGATAGTAAATAAACACCAAGAAGCCATAATTAATCAATAAATACCATACACATGTGCCAATGGAGTATCTTTGAAAAACAAAAAAACGTTTTTATAGATAAGACAAGGTGGATTTTTTCCTTGAACATTCCAAATTTAACTTATTATTTGCTAAAAGTACACATGCCTAGACCAGTCAAAAATAAAGTTTGAGATCATGAAACGCTATTATTGTCTCTTCGCTCATGCGGCTAAAATTAAAGGTTATTATTATTCTAGTCATGTGTGGCTCTTATTGGATTTCTTTTTAAATATCCAACTACACTAATTTTAGACATTTTCTAGTTTTAGAGCTTTGGGGTCAAATTTTGTATTTATACCTAGCTTGTACAAAGGTAAAGGGGGCTTATTATTCTAGTCATGTGCTTAGGCCATCTCATTTTGTATTGTATCACATATTTGATGAAAAATAGAGAAACAGAGATTTGGAAAGAATTGACTATAGGTATGATTCAGACGTTTCACTATGTTTCCACTAAAAACGGTGAATGAGGCACTACAGATTATGAAGTGTTTAGCTATGGGAGATATTTCAAAGCATGAGTAGCCTATTCAAGAATTACTAGGTGAATCATATGTGAAGGTGTGCTTTAAAGAAGAAGAGACAAATGAATAACAACTTGGGCATGCCTAGCTAGAAAAAGAAAAAGGTAAACATGTGTTACCAAATTTTTCCCTCAGTGAAATTGGATAAACATGACCTCAAATGGAGAAATAGAAGGATCTACTCAGCCTTGAGAGCTCACATTTTGGCTCAAGCCAAGCAAGTTAGTGAAGTGGAATAAGCACATTGGAGAGGAGTTCAGGGAATGAAGGATATCCGAAGTTTGAAATTAAGGCTTCGGAGGTAAGGTAATTCCAAGGAGTCCAAGGTGAAATTCGGGAACTTGGTGGAAAGAAGCGGGAAAAAGGGAGAAGGAAGTTTAAAACCCGAACTCGAAATTCATAGTTCAGTGGTTTTGGAGTTTCGGAGGTTTCACAAGCTTAGAGTGATGAATAAAGTGTCAAGAAGGGAGTGGAAAATACCAAACCCAAAATCTGAAATTCATACTTCAAGGTTTTGGAGTTTTGAAATATGTGATGATCGGATGGATGGAGAAACACCAAATCCGAACTCCCAAAACCCAAACTCTCGAAACCCAAACTCATAAAGCCCAACCCCCCAAAAAGGTCGTAAACCGGAAGTCCAAATTTTGTACATTGGGGTTTTGGAGTTTTGGAACATGAAGCTCCAAGACATGCAAATCATAATTTGAAGCCTAAAACCCGAAGTTTAGATTTCAGACTTTCAATTTTTACATTTCAAGGTTTCACAATCTCATGGATATGAACAATAACAACAGCCTCTCAAGTCAAAATACCCAAAGCTCTGAATCCCAAAATTTTAAAATTTTAAATTTCGGAGGGTGCGATGCATGGTCGAGTCCAAAAACATAGAACAAACCACTTGCATTTATTGCGGCAAGATGGTACCCTCATCCTCATATGGCCATAACTTCGACTAGGACGTCATATTAGCAAAAAATAGTAATATTTTTAAATATCTCAGTGTCCTCTACACACCTGATCCATATGGATCAAGAAAAACACACCACTTCATCAGTTCAATCAGCACCAATAAGGATAATTGAAGAGAATGAGGTAAACATAGGAGAGTTGAGGAATTGAAGAAAATCGGGTCCTCTAAACCACTTGTTTGTACAGAGCAATGATCATGACACTTCTAAACAAAAAAGAGAAATGAAGTTTGAATGGATGCAAATTTGAATCATTTGACCTTGTCTCTTCCTTGCCTCAACCTTTCCCATTCTCCAGTGCACAAGAGCACTTGGGAGAGGCTATAAATTCATGGTAAGAGAAAGAGAATGGGCATTCGGAGATCCAAAGAGATCAAAAGAGAAAAGGTTTAAGTTTAATGAGAGCAAGTGAGCAAGATCTTTAGTGCTGGAGTGGAATTGTAGGAGCAAGGTGTAGAAATAGAGAAAACAAGCATAGGAAGGGAGAGGTTTACATTGTTGTCTCCATTTTCTACTTCTTGTAATATGTAATTGTCTATAATTGACCAATAAACGTGGGAAGAAAAAGTGTTTTTCCCATCCCTACTAGTTTTCCTCCATCGAGGTTTCTAAGATAAAATTGTTGGTGTTTGGAGATGAATTAGTTTCTCTTCTCTACAATTTCCTTTCTATAACACTAGATAATCACTCACTAAAGCTCTAATTTTTAAGAAAATATGTCATTTTGCAAAGTTAAAAGTAGAACAACAAAATTGTGTGATTTCATAGATTTCCAAGGTCAAATTTTACGAATCATTTAGGTATCGAGCTGATTATATATCCAAGACTGTGGAATTAATTTTTTCTTATGATTTGTATGAAAGTGACCAATGTCCAAAGGTGAAGAAGTTTTACCTTGTGAGCTAGATATTTCTATGAAGAAGTGGAAACAGAGAATTTGAGCTCAAATAGAGGAAGAGAACTTATTCCATAGAGTCGAGATACTAGAGACCATGATTAATAGGTTACATAGAAAATAAGAAGATTTTTCATATCTACAAAAGATGGCTTCAATTAAGCAAGATTCTATAGATTTAGCGGTTCGAGTAATGGCCTAGAAATTTGGTATCGAAAGATCCATGAAGAGGAAGAATTTGAAGAGCATTAAGAAGAGACAAAGAATTGTAAGTGAGAAGGTAAAATATTCTCATACACCTTTTAAAGTTGAAATGAAATTGGAAATAATGAAATTTGAATGACAAGTAGATGCAAAATTGCATGATAAGTGGCTAAAATAGTTAGAAGTCTACTTTAGTGTGCATAATGCTACTAAGGCACAAATAATCACGTTTGCACGTCTCAAAATGGAAGGCCATGCTCTATATTAGTGGGAAACCCATCTAGCCACTTGTGAGAAGATGAAGATTCCTATTGTCGAGTACTTGGAAAGGTTTTAAATAATTTCTTAGAGCTTACTTCTATCCAACCAGCCATAAGACCGACATGATGATTAAGTGGTAGTACTTTTGACTGGGCAATAGTCAAAGCATGCAGGACTACATTACGTAGTTTTGGAGACAAGACATGTTTGTTAATATGGACTTGGAGGATGAGGACATTATGACCAAATATTTAGGAGGACTTGACACTCACCTTCGGAGGAATTTAATCTTAACAAATCCAAAAGATCTCAACGAAGCTTATGTCCGAGCATACTATATTGATGATGAGAAGAAGAAAGGATAAGTAGAGCCAAAGGAAGACCCGGTCAATAGATCAATAGAAAAATAATAAGGAAGACAAGTAGCAGAGGTAATTGGAAAGGTAAAATGCCACACTTTGATTTACATACTTGTAAATATCCTAATATTTTCTATAATAAATTTGATATAAATGGATATCTTGATGCCACATGTTGAAAGTTACATCCAGAAATACAACCAAAGACATCGAACGAAGGATTCCAAGAAATCCATGGATGCTATGAAGACAGAAAGAGAGGTGGATATTCGGGATGATTCAGATGTAGACCAAAGGCTAGGATACATGGCAACTAACATGTATGGGGGAGTAGAAGAAAACGAGATGAGTAAGATTTTCCAAATTAGAATCCAAATAAAGAAGACTAAGGTTAACTCTTTGGTAGATTTTGGTTCTTAGTCAAATTTTATTCTTGATGGTTTTTTAGAACAAATTGGCATAGAGACTTATGCACATCCACATCCATACCCATTGGGATGGGTGAAGAGGTGTGTATAAATACAAGTTACAAGAGAGTGTAAGTTTCTATTTTGGATAAAACCCAATATATTGATGTATTAGAGGTTGATATCATTCAACTTGATGCATTTGACATTGTCTTTGGAAGTACTTACTTGTATGCAGGGATGTTTTGTTCATGAGGAGGGATAACTAGTACAAATGGGTCAAGAGAGGAGGTTTCAACATCCGGGAACACCATAGAAAATCAAAGAACGCTATGGTAAGTTCTAACCAAGAAAGAAGACTTATTTAGGAAAATCATTAGTTTTGTTTACTTTCATTAGAAGGAAATCAAAATGGACTTTAGAGCACATTTTTTTTATAACACTTGCCAATTTATGTAGAAGAAGATACCATAGAACCGCTTATTTAAGGAGCAAAACAAACTTCTTCTATGTAGTCACCATATCTACCTACTGATTCATTAGACCTAACCATGGGGCGTAAAGGAGAAGAGGAGATATAAGGAACCATGCTTGACTATAAAGCAACAACGTACATGGAAAAGATTCAACAAATACATCTCAAGAGACAAAGAAAAACAAGAACTAAACCACTATAGTATGGGACCTTCACCATACTTGAATAGGTTGGAAAAGAAACCTTTAGGCCACACTTCATGCAGATGCATGTGATTACAAGTTAAAAGAGCTCACACCTACTAAATTTGTCTATGGATGAAAAAGAAGCCAAGATACGAATATTCCTTCCAAAGAGGATTATGACGATGGAAACTCGAGAGGAGGATATAGTGCTAGAGTAGCAAACCATAGATCCATAGGAATCTCAGCAAGTGGGACAATATGAAACACCAAAGTAGACCCAATGGTACTCAAAGGATAAAGAAAGGAGATGATTCCTCTACCACTCCCCCACTAATATTTTGTGGGACAAAAAGCCTCCTAAGTAGGGGAGGTATGATCCATATGGATACAAAAAAATAGACAACTTCCTCGGTTCCATCAACATGAAGATGAACAATTAAAGAAAATTAGGGAAATAGAGGTTTTGGATAGAACCACAGCCCTACAAGGCGGTGGTCCTAAAACCACTGTTTGTACAAGGCAGAGATCTTGACACTTCGAAAAGAAAAGATAAATGGACCACACATGAACATGAATTTGAATCATTTGACCTTATCTCTTCCCTGCCTCAACCTTTCTCATTCTCCAGTGCATGGGAAAACTTGGGAGAGGCTATACATTCAATATAGGAGTAAGAGAATGGGCATTCATAGATCCAAAGAGATCAAAAGAGAAAAGGTTTAAGTTTAATGAGAGAAAGTGAGCAAGATCTTCAGTGTTGGAGTGGAATTGTAGGAGCAAGGTGTATAAAAAGAGCAAGCAAGTATACGAAGGTATATGTTTACATTTTTGTCTCCATTTTCTACTTCTTGTAATTTGTAATTATCTATAATTGACCAATAAAAGTTGGAAGAAAGAGTGTTTTTCCCTTCCTGACTGGTTTTCCTCCATTGGAGGTCTACAAGATAAAATTGTTGGTGATTGGAGTTGAATTTGTTTCTCTTCTCTACAATCTCCTTTCTATAGCACTAGATAATCAGTCTCTAAAGCTCTAATTATTAAGAAAATATATCATTTTCCAAATTTGAAAGTAGAATAACATAATTGTTTGATTAGTAGAGTTCTAGAGTAGAATTTTACGCAACAACGAAAATGATTGGTTTTCTTAATTTTAGTGAATTAAGTATTATAAAATGAGGAAATATAGTTCGCCATTTAAGAGGAATGGTTTCAAATTTATCACCTACAAAAATGATGAAGGTATGGGATTCATTTCTTCTGCAACAAGGAAAATTCATGGAGGTATGAGTTTTGCAGGTGGCACCCATCATTGTCGTAGCAGATTTTAATGAATTTTTGTGTTATTGAATCAAGATTTTGAATTCCTTCTCTCTCCCTTCTCTCATTCTTCATATACATTGTAAGGAAGGGATCATTTAGAAAGGTTTGACACCTTGTATATGCCCCTCCATTCTTCTTCTTATCTGTAAGATATTTCATGGAGATTCCAAACCTCCCTAGTGGACATTGTAATGTAAAATATGTGCCTTTGAGCTTGAGTGTGGTATACTTTATCAAATTTGGGAGCAACATAACCGATTCATGAATGTGCTAAAATCCCTTTTTTGTTTTGTTGCAGCTCTTCTAGTATTTCATCATATGCAAATTATTGTTCATTGTTGTGTTTTCATTGCAAGATTCTAGTTGTGCTATGTTTATTTTGCAGGTTGTCTAACACTCCTTCTTGGTGCATCTTATTCCCTTAGAGTAGGTTTTAATTTTCATGCATTTTCTCTATCTCTGTCTCCTTGGAAATATTATATTAGGGCTAGATCTCGTAACTCTCGCACTTTAGAGTAGGCGACACTAGGGTATGATAGGAAGCCGGCCTTCTTAGAGGGTTATCCCAATCATAAAGTCCCATACTTTGGGATAACTCCATGTTTGAAAAATCACATTGACTACCTCAACCATTGACTTGTTAGAAATCAAGGGTTACGTGATTTCACCATAATAATTGGTTTATATGATTAATGACAAGGAAGTGGAGAATTTGCATGTTGACCATACTTTGGGTATTTGCGAGGTCTTAGACAATGAAGATGAGTAGATGCATGCGTATCATGAGCCTATGAAAAACAGGAAGGTCAACATTGGAAAATGCGAGATCCTACGGAGGTTGTTATTAGTGATTATTGGTTTGACTTAGAGGTTTCCAAAATAATTGAGCTTTTGCGTGACTTCTAGGACTTATTTTCTAGAGACTATCATGATTTGAAAGGGTTACATCACTCTTTGTGAGTGAGAAGGATCAAGTTAAAGGAAGGTACGATCCCGGTTAGGAAGAGGCCTTACATGATTAATCCTAATTTGTGCATGAACGTAAAGAAGGAGGTGATAAAATTTTGAAGTCCTGGAATCATTGATCCCATTGAAGAGTCAAAATGAGTTAGCCCTATGGTGACAAATGTAAATAAATATGGAAGGATAATTATACGTGTGGAGTATAGTGATATGAATGGTGTTTGTGTTATAGCACCTTTTTCCACACCATTTACAAAGGCATTTTTGAAGGCATTATAAGGCGCGAGATCTACTCCTTAGTGATGGATATTTTGGATATCATTGGAGTACAGATTGGTCATGAAGATAAAGAGAGGAACAATTTCACCACTCGGTGGGGAATTTTTTCATACAAAGTTATTCCTTTTGAGTTGAAGAATGTGCTTGCAGTATTTTCATGAATTGTTGTGCAAACATTTCAGGAATTTATTCCTATATTTTTGCAGGTTTATTTGGATGATTGGATATTTTATGATCTAGTAAAATATCATTGCATTAATTTAAGAATTAGGTTTGAGAGGTGTCAAAAGTTTAACATCTCCCTTAAAATCAAGAAGTGTGTCTTTATTAAACCCTTTCAAACTTTTTGGGACATATCATATTTAAAGGAGGCTTATTGGTAGATCCTGCTAAGGTTGTTGTCATTTTGGGCTTAAATGAACTTACTAAGAAGAGAAAGGTGCATGGATTCTTGGGAAAAATAGGTTATTACAGGAATTTTATCAAGGGTTATGCTAGGATAGCCACACCCTTAGAGGAATTTTTGAAGAGTAAGGGAAAGTTCAATTGGGGTGAGGCGCAACAATGTGCATTTAAAACATTAAAGGAAAGGATTACTTATGTGCCTATTTTATTCTTTCCTTCATGTACCAAACCATTCCATGTGCATGTGGTCACGGTGACATGGCCATTGGCGTAGTATTAGCGTATCTTTGAGAGGGTAATGTTGATCATCCTATTTTCTTTATAAGAAGGAATTTGACCTCTCTTGAATAGAATTATACAAATACAGAGAAAAAGCATTGTCCATGATTCATGCATTGCACAAGTTTAGGAAATAATTATTGGCAACTTTATTCATATTTTATACATATTATATGATACTTAACTATCTCGGTCAATGAGATCATTTTACAAGGGTGCATATGCAGGTGGATTATCTTGTTCCAAGAATTTGAGTTTACAATAGTGGTGAAGCCATACAAGAGTAACTCAAGACCATATCATTTATCAAGGATTAACTCAGGTCGGATACAATGTCGACGCACAATTTTTTAGATTTAACCATGTATCGTTTAAGTTAGAGGGTATTTTTGTATTCTTGTGTACGGGTGTGGTACTAGAGGTAATGAAGGATTTGGAGAAGAAACAACTGGTATAGGCCTCACACATTACATATTGACTAGTGGATTTTTATTCAAGTTAGGTTGGGATGAGGTTTTGTGTTCTTTGTGAACTTAAGCATAAGTATACTACAATTATGGAGGAAGCTTATGGTGGGATTGTAGGATGACATTTTTCAGAAATGCTACCGTGCGCAAGATTATATTTGCAGACTGTGGTGGAAAATGATTTACAAGGATTTTATAGAATATTGTAAGGCCTATGACCAATGTCCCTTTGAAATCCTAGGCATAGATATGAAATGCCTTTGTTGCCTATTACTAGTGCAAAACCTTTTCAAAAGTGAGAAATTGAATTTTTGGGCCTTATTTCCCCACCCACACGTATGATTTGGATCACATTATATTATAACTTGTACAAATTATCATACACCTGTGGGTATAAGCACCACCTCCAAATGATTTCACCATGTAACGAGCGCAATAAGGTTTATGTGGGAGAACATAATCAACAAGTATGGATGTCCACTAAGTCTGACAAGTGATAGGGGAACTCATTTTCTTAATGAGACCACTAAGATCATATTGGCATAATTTATGGTGGCACACCATAAATCAACACCCTATCACTCGTAAGTCAATGGCACTATTAAGGCTTTCAAAAATATATCGGGACATACATTGAAAAATATATGTGATGTTGGAAGGAAGGATTGGGATGACAAAGTCTCTGTTGTACTTTGGGCATATAGGACTACTTATAAAAGATTGAACAAAGCCATACCCTTTTAGCTAGTGTTTGGCATAGAAGTTGTTCTACTAATGGAATTTATGTTACCTTCCCTACGTATATGTATGGGAGAACTGGATGATGAGAAAACAAAAGAAAAATGTATAGACAAAATGATGTAGTTGTATGAGAGTTGCACCATTAATAGGTAGAGCCGAGATAGAAAAGGCCACGAAAAAGGCATGACATGATAGTCATATTAAAAATAAGTAGATTTAAGTTGGAAAAATGGTTCTTTTGTATGATTAAATTTTTTTTTACCACCCTAGAAATCTCAAAGTGCATTTTTTTGGAATGTATGTTGTGAATTATATACTTGATTCAGTCATTTTCTAGTTACAGGAGTTGGTTGGGAAACATTTACCCAATTATTTTAACAAAACTAGGCTGAAGCCCTACTATAAATAAGTCTTCATGGTGTTTATAATAAGGTAGTATTTCCATTAGATTATATTTCCTTTAATGCATTCCTTTTATATGTGTTTCCTTTCAATGTTGTTATGCTTTGTCAATTTAGTTCAGTGTTTTGATTTAATAAGTGCATTTATGCACCAAAAGATGATTACTATCTATTGATTTCATGTGTAGAGGACTGCACATACTTGTAGTGTGGGGTGGATTTACAAGAATTGACTCGTGTCGTGTCTTTTTACCGATTGAAGTGAACTATAAAATTATAGGGGCTCAAAGTGAAGATAGGTGTGAGAAGAAATTCCAAGAAAGTTTCTCGGATTGAATACCACATGAAGTGGGATGAATGTTCAGTATAATGCAAGGTAAGCTACAACATTGGAGGATACTTGGGATGAGGCACATTGGATAGGTACTTCGGCGTAAGGAGGCACACATAAGGAAATATGTAGCCAAGAAGTAGTCGGCGCACTGAAGGTTATGATTGTGGTACATAAGAGTTTTGCATGGAATGACATGACACAATACACGAAAGAGAAAGGAAGAAAAATTAATGTTGTGTATGGTGGTTGTTGAGGAGAAAATACTATAGGTAATTTTGAATTATCCTATAAATTTGGTGAGTGGAATGCTATTTTACCTTCCATACTTTGAGGTATCGAGTGTGAAGTGAGATGAAGAGCATCGTGTGATGAACAATCATTGGAGCAAAGTGAACCGAGGTGAGTTTGAGGTAAGTCACTAATAGAACTCTGTAGAGAAGTGTTATTGAGCTAGTTGGGTGTATTTTTCGAAGGTGGGTTCGCATATTTAGGGTTTTAGGAAGACAGACTCATGGCTAGCAAAAACTAAGGCATGAAGATTGAAGGTTTTGATTTGAGTTTGATGAGTGTAAGGATTAGAAAAGGAAAACTTGAAGTTGCAGAGCATACTGATGAATTCAAATGAGTAATGACACTAAGGTAAGCTCCAATTATTGAGAGGGAAACCGAGGAATAATTGTAGGAGTTATTTTTAGAAATACGGTTCCCAAAGGAGGTGATTGAAGGAAGGTCATGGACGTCAAAGTTAACATAGTGCAATATTAGTGACTTCAATCACAAGACTGAGAAAACCATTAAGGATATCAATGCAGAGAGAGTGTACGAAGATGAACAAGAGGACAAGAAGATGGGAATAGGGTTATAGACACATCGGTGCATAGGTTATTGGAAAGCATAGGATTCATGTAACTTTATGATATTTCATTCTTTGGAAAGCCCGATGAATTGTACTAGTGGTTGATGTCACACATACACAAATATGTCTTCTACTTCACGAGCGGGAGGATGAGGATCACAAAAACATTTTTGGCAAAGTCATAGGTTTACGTGACTCGGGTTCGAGTGATTGTAGGTGGATTAATAGATGATTAGGGTGTCGAGGAAATGACCACCGTATACATCTACAAGAAGGGGGACCATGCCTTGAACTTCACTCACATATATGAGCTGAAGACAAGGGTAGCGATGAGTTTAGTTGGATGTAAATTGGGTGCCTCAAAAAGGTGGACAAAGGTTAATAAGTGTTGGTTGCATATAGCACACAACATGGTGAAAAATAATTGCTATAATATAGTAGATTATATTGTGGAAATCCTAGTGATAGAGGCATGCACCCAAGATGATAAGGGTGACAAGATAACCTGGGGTGCTATTTTACTATTGATTGTGTTTAGTGAAATAGGCATGCCCAATGGACCAAAGGAGAAAGTTTGGGAATATCCCATGGAGAATAAATCACTTGTGAAGAATTTTTCTAAGTACACATGTCATGGTTCCATTTCAAACACTTATAAGGAGTGTCAGGAGGAGTGGTTTGCGAGGTTGTGTTAGGAACTTGAAGGAGAGTGGTGCATACCACGTAAGATGCCTAGTGTATTGAATGGACAAGCATAGTTCAGGGCATACAAACATTTTTTTCTGTGCAGATTATTCATGAAGACGAGAGATAAGATCCCCAGTGCAAGTTACCTTTCACCTTCACTACACATTACGCTAAAGCTATAGTTTGATGTTGAAAAAGTAGATGCAAACATTCATATTCTTCATAAGACATGTATTTTCCAATAAGGAGGCTTTTGTGGAGACGATCGAAACAGAAAATATTAACATAGCTCCGAGAGGTCATGGCTATCGAAATATTGAGCTCACACGCATGTATGTGTAGTTGAGCCATGGTTAAAGGATGGAAAGGTGGTTTCAAGAGAGAAATTATCTTTACCAAGTCCTCCGAAGGGAAAAAATACTATGGGAACAAGAATATTGGCTGATCAGGAACCCCCCAAGCATAAAGAACAAGGACACAAAGGATTTTAAAATTTTATTGAGCTCTAAGAAGAGGAGCAAGAAGACATCACCTGCACTGAGATCATGGAAGAAGACAATTGCGTTGAGAAGGTGAATAGGTGAAGACGCTATCGCTAGCCCCTCACAACCAGTAAGGAGATTTTCGTGCATAACATCGGTGAAGAATGCTTTGAGGAAGAAACAAATAAAATTAGGAGATATATATTACGATTAAGCATAGTGAAAAAGATAATTCCTAATGAATAAGTGAGATGAATATGTTGCCACACCTAGTCTTAAGGTCCGACAATGATCGGGAGATATTTTTCAAAGTGTCAAAAGTTACCTAAACTTCCTAGACCATGCCAACACGATATATCCTTTAGATAGATTTCTGATGACTATAATAACATGAAAAATGGACACTCGAGATCAAGTTATGTCTGGTCAAAGTTCATCAACAGGAACTCAACTTTGGTCAACAAGTCAAATAGTGGACGAATGGCAAGGTGACATGTGGCAATTGGAGACAACGAACAATTGATGGTCTTATAATTTTTTAAAAAATCAATTCCATGGTATAGAGCTTGTCACAAATTTTCTCGACGCATTTTGAATGGACCAAATATAAGTTCGTATGCAAAAGATATGGACGATCAAAGTTGTGGTCAAATGATGACGTGGCAGACTCGACGTGGACAAATGACATATTATGGGCATGACACTTGGAAAGTTTTTAGTGGTTTTGAATTTAAAATAATAATAATAATATTTTATTTAATCCATTCCATGGGAATAAGCCTAATCCCATCGGATAAGAAGGATTTTGTTGATAAAAAAATATTTAAAGGCTTATCCTATCCCTTTCCCACCAAATGTGGGGTCAATGGCTAAATTGGGTGCCTAAACCTATGGAAGGAGGATTTGAACCCAGCAACACATCTAAAAACATAAGCAGCCTTACCAACCCACCACCCTCTTGTAAGTGGTATAAATGAAGCTCACTTTTATTTGTAAAGGACAAGTGCTAGGTCTGTGTCAAGGGAATAAGGAGGCAGTTTTGGAAAAATGCAATTTTGGGGCACTTCTGCTCACTTCCAGATCTCAAGTTATATATGAAAGTTTCTCATAATTTTTAGAAGATCGCAATGGTATGATAATTTTTATAATTTGGAGAATTTGTGACATATTTATTTTCTGTTAATGTCACAAGAAGACGAAGAACGAAAGGGAGGCACCGTCTGCAAGTGGATTAGGGAGGTGGAGGATAGAGGATGAAATCCATTAAGATCCTTCGAAGGTCTAAAACACAATTTTGTAGGTTTTTGATTCATTATTTGTTAATGTAAATTTTATTTTATTTACATTTTTAAACATTATTAATGGATCGGTTTAGCACGAACCTGGGAATGTAGGAATTTTGAACCCCGTAAACAATCTGGTGTTGTGTTCTAATTTTTATTTTCAGTTTATGATATTTGTAACTAATTTAAATTCATAATATGAATATGGATGTAACTATAATCAGTAATTGATAAAATTGGGAAATCATTTAAATTTGAAACAATGATATTTGGGGCTTTGATCAAACAATGAAATTTTGAGTAAAATTGAAAACTTAATTTCAATCCTAAATCAGTTTTTTAATCAATAATTTGGAGTATTAAGACCTCTTAATTTGATTAAAATTGAAGATCCTTTGAAATGATTAAAATTGTTAATTTCAAGCACCCATTTTCGGATCAAGTTTGGTATCAAAGCAATTAGATTGTCGGATTAGCTTCTAATTGTGTTTGAAAATTTGGCTTCAGTTTCAGTATTGATTTAAGTTTTTAGTGTGTAGAAATTTTGGGGCTTGTTAATCTTCGTTTGCAAGTGTACAGTTTTGGAACTACAGGTTGTGTTTGCATGAACAAGGAATCATGGGCAAGTCATCCAAACAGGAGCAACAAGATGAGCTTGAAGCCATTAACTGCCAACTCCAGGAAGAAAACTCTTTCTTGAGAGCTAATTTTTATTCCTTGGAAGAGGAAATAGTGTGGTTAAAATTTGAGCCATAATCCTCTATAACCAAGAAAGATGGGTATGTCAATGAGATGCTTACACAAAGCAATAATTTGATGGGCTTTACTAAAGAGTTGCAGGAAGAAATACGGACCAAGGATGCCCTCTTGGAAAAGATGCAACAAGGTGAACACAAGAAGGAAATGCCTTCCAAATCAGATGCGAGTACTATGATAGAATGCACTCTAAGTTGTTCACATTTTAATTCTTCCTCTCCTTTAGTTTCAAATATTCCTTTGGGTCATTTTGAAAAACACACTAAGCGAATTGGGTCTAAGCTAATGGTTAAAATGGGATATCATGGAAAAGGCCTTAGTAAAAATGAACAAGGTGATGATAATCTCATACGGGTAGAGGATCAACCTCGGTTGTAGGTTTGGGTTATTCTAGTGGGAAAATGGAAATTGGAGAAATTTCCAAAACAACTGAAAGAAGACAAGCTTCAAATAGCCAAGGATCTACACCTCTAGAATTACAGAGATTCCGCAATCGAAGGAACAATGAAAGGTGTAAGAAAGAATGAGTTAATGAAATTCCACCTCCTCCCACTTACACTAAAAATGGCACAAAGGGGAAATTAAATCCTAATACTTATAAAAATCTCTTTCAGTATGAACAATATAGCTTTGGTAGACAAAAGTATGTGTTTCCTTGCACATTTTGTGAAGGTACTAATCATTCTACAACATATTGTTGGAAGAGGAAAAATATGATAAAGAAGTTAATTCCTTTTGTGAATGATAAGGTAGGTGCTAAACACCAATATTTCCCGATAAGGAAAGAAATGGAGAAAAAGGTTACCGCTCGAAATAGAGGAATGATTTTCCTAGACAGAATTTAGGGAACGTAAAAATGGGTAAGACTCCTAACAACAGGGAAGTTAAATTTTGTTCCCATTATAAAAGGAATGGTCATGATGTTAAGATGTGTTGGTATGTTCCTTTAGTGCAACATTGGAAAGTGGTTAAAAATGAAAACAATGTTAAACCAAAATTTGTTGATCTAACTCATGTAAATGCTCATTCTAGTACTGTGAAAGTAAAACCACCTAAACGGAGAAATCCAAGTAATTTGATGGGAAAAACATTCCTCAATTTTATGTTTACATTGCACTAATTGGTGATAGTATGGAAACATTTTCAAATTTATATTTTAGGGATTTGATCCTATGTTTATATTCACCTTTGAAATAATTCGGAAGTAGCTGTAGGGAAGATTTGAGTGACAGGTTCATCATACTCATATTCATCTTCTCACATTTTTGCTAGTTATTCCATTTCCAAAAATAGTATGCATGGATATTGGCATCATCATAATGTCTATGTTGAAACTTGTAGTTTTATAGTGTTGTCATTTGTGCAAATATTATGGATGCTTATAAGACCCATTCGGGAACCTTTTTGATATTGTAAAAATAGACAAACTTGTTGTATCCACATGTGTTATTTACACTAATTTATAAGACCCTTATTTTGGGAAAATTTTAGTTTTGTAACTATCAGATGTGGTTGCAATTAGGTGTAAATTTATTACACTAACAAACTGTTTTGCAAAGGTACCAGTGATCATTTTGCAGATTATGGTAGCTCACCAATTTTGGTAAGTATACAATTTATAATATATCCATTTATAGTTCAATGTATGGATATAATCTTTATATATTCACGTTGATTTAGATTTTGACTATATCCATTTAATGCATTGATGGTTTAATTATTCTGGATAGTGAATATTTTTAGTTCTAATCAGCATAATCACAAAGTGTCAGTTGAACACTAGCTTCCGTTATAGATGGGTGTTATTATCGACTTATTATTTGTGATGGCGATACAATGATTTTTTAAGCAGATTCACGTGGATTTAGTTGTTGACTATAGATATTTTAGGGTGTTGATTTCCTATTTTATTATGGATATTGAATACTTGTAGTTGTTACAATTTTGGATGGACAGGTGGGCAATAGCCTAATTGTGGGCAATTTAGATGTCTTGTATCGATCTATGTTTAAGACATTGTAATTTAAGTAATCGAACGTATCAATAAAGTGACAGGTTAAGCACTAGATTTTTGTAATATAATGGGTGTTATTATGTGGTCAATTATTTTTGATGGCATTACAATGGGGTATGATAGTTCATAGTTGTGCACTGAGTTGACATGTTTGCAACATTTCAATTGAACACTAGCTTAATTGGGTGTTATTATCTAATCGGTTACATGACTAGCTAATTAACTATTTGTATTTATTTTAACCTTTAATGTTATTTTGGGTTCTTGTATGTTTTTTTGCAATGCAGGAAGAGATAACATTATTTGAAGGTTGATAAACAAATTTTTGTGGACAAAAAGCCTTCTTAGTATGGAGGAATGATCAGGGGATATTTTTTAGTGTCAAAAGTTCCCTAAACTTCCCTAGACTATACCATTATAGTAGAGCCTTAAGATAGCTTTGATGACCTGTAAGAACAAGAAAAATAGACACTTTAAGGTCAAGTTATGTGCGGTCAAAGTTTAGTCAACAAGGAAGTCAACTTTGGTCAAGAAGTGGACCAATGACAAGGTGACACGTGGCGATTGGCGACAAGGAAAAATTGATTGTCTTTTTATTTTTTAAAAATTAGTTCCATGGTATATATATCGTCCTAAGATTTCGACACATTTTGAACGGACCAAATCGAGTTTGTATGCAAAAGATATGGATATTAAAAGTTGTGGTCAAACGATGATGTGGCACACTGACGTGGACAAATGGCATATTATGGGTGTGACACTTCACATATTTTTAGTGGTTTTGGATTTAAAATAATAATAATAATAATTTATTTAATCCATTCCATGGGAGTAATCCTAATCCCATGGGATAAGGAGGATTTTGTGGACAATAAACTATTTAAAGGCTTATCCTATCCCTTTCCCACCAAATGTGGGGTCAATGGTTAAATTGAGGACCTAAACCTATGGAAGGGGGATTTGAACCCAGCACCTCATCTAAAAAGATAAGCGGCTTTACCAACCTGCCACCCTCTTGTAAGTGGTATAAATGGAGCTCACTTGTATTTGTAAGGGACAAGTGTCAGGCCTATGTCAAGGGAATAAGGAGGCAATTTTGGAAAAGGGCAATTTTGAGGCACTTCGCTCACTTCGGATCTCGAGTTATATATGAAAGTTGCTAAAATTTTAAGAAAATCACAATGGTATGCTAATTTTTCAAATTTGAAGATTTTGTGATAGAGTTATTTTCTGTTAAATTCACAAGAAGGCATAGAACCAAAGGGAGACACCATTGTAAGTGGATCAAGAAGGTGAAGGACAGAGGCTGAGCTCCATTAACATATTTGAAAGGTCCGAAACAAAGTTTTGAAGGTTTTGATTTATTATTGGTTAATGTAAAGGTTATTGTATTTACATTTTTTAACATTATTAATGGATTAGTTCACCACGAACCCGAGGACGTAGGAATTTTGAACCCCGTAAACAATCTGATGTTTTGTTCTAATTTTTATTTTCAGTTTTGATATTTGCAAGTAATTTAAATTTATAATATGAATGGATGCAACTATACTCAGTAACTTATAAAATTGGGAAATCAATTAAATATAAAACAATGATTTTTGGGGCTTTGATCAAACAATGAAATTTTGAGTAAAATTGCAAACTTAATTTCACTCCTAAATTAGATTTTTAATCAATAAGTTGGAGTATTAAGACCTCTTAATTTGATTAAAATTAAATATCCTTTAAAACAATTAAAAGTGTTAATTTCAAGCACCTTTTTTGGATCAGAGAGGATGAGGAGAGAGATGATGAGCAAACTTTGATTGGTGAGGATGTCCCTAGTATAAGTATGCGGGGGCTTGAAAGTGAAAACTCACTTTGGTGGAGAAATGGAGATAGTAAAGAATGTTGAGTGCATGAACAAAGAGCCTAATGGAGAAGAGGAAGTACACAAGAATATGGAGATTTAAACACATGAGCATATAGATGAGCAGACTAGTGAGCCCAAGGAGGAAGAGATTATAAGGACACAAAACCTAGGCTATGTTGATGATACAATGAAGATAATTTGTGCCAGGTTCAAGAGTACTATTGTGAAGGAATTCTTGAATGGGTGGGAGATGATGGATCTCAAGATAGTAACCATACGTACCCAAAAATATTATCATGGAATATGTAGACTCACATGGATTATCCTGACTTTGATGAATGTGAAGAATCATGTCTCTCCTAGAGGATGAATAAATCCCTGCATTCTCACCATGTAACAATCAAGCAGACTCAATTTTCTGATGAACAATTAATGCATTGATAAAGGTATCTGCAGAGGTTGCACATAGAAATATAGATAAGGCAGAAACTATTTAGAGTTTTTGGAAGATAGAAAGGATAAATAACTAGATATTAAGCACCTGATAGGAAAAAGAGAGGGATGAGGTGAAGCCATGTGTAGTAATTGATATGGTGGAGGATATTGGTGATGAAATCTTGCAGGCGAGGCCGCAATATGAGGAAAAGGTGGCTCAAAGATTCCCCTCGTTATGCATTATTTACACACATTAGTTCATATGGTGTTATACAAAGGTCTAGTGCAAATTTCAAAATAGAAGGATGCTACAGCACAGGTGGAAAGGACTAAAGCAACGATAGCGTGTTGAATAACAAGGTATGAATCTCTACTTAATAAATTGAAAGAGGGGATGAAAAAAGTAGACACAACACTAAACATGTGTGTAGATGCTTATGTGATAATAAAG